>CM068717.1:18749968-19349968 GCA_035079005.1 Fraxinus americana
ATTGCTCATTTGAGGTCAATATTTACATCTATACACCTTGATAGATACTTTTATTTTACTCATTTGAGATTTTATGTTTACACTACAAGAATGATAACTGCACTTAATTTCCAGCTAACTGATTACTATGCAAATTTTGAGCCAGTTGGGTGCATATAGTTTGACTAAATGACGAAACTAGGATTTTATGACATTGCGGGTTGTAGTTTTGATGGCAGCTTAGCTTTTTAATTCCAAATTTCATTTTCTTTGTATTATATATTGATTTGAATAAACTGCCCGATTTTAATTTTGCTGGAGAAGGTAAATCTTTCAAGTATTTTCTGCAGGACACTTCTTACAAGCGCCTTTGTAATACATGAATGTTTAATGTTTAAGTACTGTTGGGCATCAAATTGCACAGGATTTGAAGGATGGGATGAGGAAGATAGTAGAGTTGGCTACAAAGTTGAGCTTAAATAATAGGATGGGCAGATGGTCATATATGGAAACCCTGCCTATGTCAGCCTGTGAGGCCAGCTTGAAGCGGCTAGATATCGATTGCGTTGATTTTTATTACCAGCACCACATTGAGAAACGTGTGCCAATCGAAGTCGCAGTTAGACATTCTTCTTTGTATTTATATATCGCGCGATTCTATCTTTGAAATACTGAAACCATTGCCATTATGGATATCAAACCAATAGAAATTCAAATTCGTACAAAATTAGATCTTCTAAATGAGATTTCAGCCAAAGAAAGATTGGATTACAAGATAAGTTATTGTGCCATCAGAACCAAGGGAGTACAAAGAAGTGAAGAAGAGATTTGAAATGCCTTCTTTTCTTCCTTTCTTTTGTTTCTAATCACGTGTGTTATTTTGAAGTTTTAATTATACTTGTTTTCAAAGGGCTACAGAGATTTTTCCTTAAAAGTTATCTGTAAACGTGTGCTTTGATGTAGTGTTCTTGACAAAGAATTACAATTATGTAGCAAAGTCCCCATGAAATATGTATTATTATCATTTATGTGATAAAACCCCGTATATGTGTTATTGGATATGAACCACTTGAAAAACTGGGTTTCTGTAAAAACGTTTGCAAAAACTAAGTATTGTTTATCTAAGCTATAGGATGGCTAGTCCTGCATTTTAGTGGCTTTTATTTCTGTACTCACATTTTAACTTTCTATATTGAGATTCTGATCATAGACTGAAATGATCTCTAAAACCTTGATGCGCAGCTAGCAAATGTCCTAAACTGAAAATAGAATTTCAAAATAAGCTCAAAGATTCATATTTTTTACAGGAAACTGTCCAGGCACTGCAGAGCACCCACCAGTACAATGCAAGCAAGGAACAAGATTTTATACTGACTGAAATTAGTTTTGGTCAGTGGAAAGATCAAAATGAAGTATGGAAATCTTGCTGGAGAGTTCCCTCATTAGGTAAGTCTTAAATATGACTTACATTTAGCGGAAACATTGAGTTGTAGCTGCTGCTTCAATCTTCATTATTTTTGTTTCTGTTGTAGAAGGGAAGCCGTTTGGTGGATATGTCTTTTTTTCATTGAGTAATGGCCCGGAGTATCATGCTCCACAGGTATGCTACTTTTCCTTCATTTTCTTTGAGGTATGTACTGAGAGAAAAGGGAGCCTTGAGGTATGAATGTATGAGAGGTATAAAGTAGGTTTGGTCCACCTTCCTAACCTGCACAGTCCATCAGCCAGGAAAATCCTCTGCTTGCTGCGCAATGCATCTCTAGACCGTTACTTGCTTTGGACTTTTATTAAAAACATTGGTCCAAAAGGGCCAGACTGGCACAGCAAGGCATATGTTATAAGTAGAAAAGCATGCTTCTCGATACCGTTACTTGTGTTGGCAGTCTATTGAAATAATTGGTCCACATGGGTCAGCCTGGCACAGCTTGGCATATGTTATCAGTAGAAAACCATGCTTGTAGCTCTCTCTCTCTCTCTCTCTCGTTTGTTTGTTTGACTGGTGGGACAATGGTAAGCTGTTGAGGAGTACATGACGCCAGTATACTAGTTTATAGCTTCTTGACCTTTAGACCAAGCCCCTGATTATCGTGTTTGTATCAAGGCATCTACGAGAAACAGTCATGTACATACTACCAATTTGATTAGTGGCTTATTCGAATAAAAATTTCATGATGATAAAAGGGATTGGCAGATTAAATTCAAAGATTTTAAGCAGCAAATATTTCAGCTCTACTAAAGTCACATTCAGACTCGCTTCATAGCCAGAATCCTACATTCTTCAGCTGGATTGCTTTTAGTGTTGACACTTTCTTATTTGCTCTCAGATTGTAAATGCTGTGGGAGTGGCTAGGCATCTTGGAGCAACACTTGTGCTGCCTGACATCAGAAGAACCAAACTTAGGGAAAAAGGTGAGTCCTTGCACATATCAACAAGAATCTATAGTTACATCTTCCTTTAGATTGTTGATGGTCCAAAGAAAATGTCAAACCTATCTATTCTTTAATTAGACCAATATCTCAGATATAATGCTACAAAATCTTTAACATCAAAAGATGAGTCCTGTGAAAATCAAAAAGGAAAAACAAAAGAATTAATAAAAGCAATGTTCCCCGGCAATGAAATCTTTGGTCAACTCCATAACGTGGTTATTATTCTCTGAAGTTTGTTTCATACGAGATGCTTACTATTTGATTGAAGTGCATTTTTCATAAGCCTGGGAAAGAAAGTCGTAAAGAAAACTTTAACAAATTTTCTGTCATATGTGAATCACTTTCAGAGATTCTGGAGAAATTTATGATGTCAAGAAATTTGTAGCGCCAGGGTTCAGCCAACTGAAATATCAAGCATGAAATTCACTGCTGTGAGAGAACCCATATTTAGGACTAAAAGAAACTTGAGGCTTGCAACTTACTTCGATTCCTCATCTGTGGCAAAGTTAAAAGAAACCATCCACTCAAATGGATGGATATCACTGCCCACATTTGGAAGTCTCAAGTTGCAAGAAGAGCTATGGGAATTGTTCGATTCGATGGTTGGGACACTACAAAGTATGGGCTAGACAACGGGTGGGCGCTTTGTAGCAGTGGACTTGAGGTTTGATATGCTGGGAAAGGAGAGGTGACACGAATATGTTGATTCGAGTATATGTTGTCATAATGCTAAAGAAATTGGTGAATTTCTCAAGAAGATTGGTTTTCACAAAGAAACAACGATATACTTGACTCAAACTGGATGGCGTAGTAGGCTCGATGAATTGAAGAATATTTTCCCCAACACATTTACAAAGGTAATGCGTGCACTTCTTATTTGTGTTTCGAATTTCAGTTGAAGGAATTATAGCTTTTAATTTAATTTGTAAACTCACGAAGGAATTACAGATTTTAATTTCATTTGTAAACTCATGTGCATAGCATGCTCAGTTCATGCTCTTCTTGCCGTTCTAAATAAGATGATGTTTCAAATGATCCCACGCGGATTTTTCGACATAAGCTGCTCATTCTCTAAATATATCAATCTAGAAATGGTAAATTTTTATGTATAATGTGGATAATTATTGAAAACATGCAGAGCCCATCTAATTTAATTCCATAACTCGTTTACTGATAACCCTGGCGTTCTTTAGTTGTTACTTTATTTTGTGTTCTCGGTTGTGAACCTCTCCGCATATCATTGAAATTGTAATAGATTGTGCCTGCTGATTCTATGCCAGTTGTTCATTAACTTCATCATTTGCTCGTAAAGTGATGTCCTTATACCAGCATATCAGTCAATTCTATACAACTGTTGCAGGGAGCAGAATAGCTTCTGGCAAAATGCACATATTTGCTCCAGCTGAAAAAACTTCAAAGATGGCTAGTGACTATCTTTCCCCATACATGAATCGGAAAACCATATTGCACATTCTTGTTTCTGTTAAAGAGCTTAAATATGTATTGTGCAGTGACAGTCTAATGCTAACTACTGATAGAGTTTAAAGAATTGCCTAATGTTGGTTACAGAAAATTTCCCAATTTCTTCAACATCTTAACAACAATTTACATGTATGTCCATCGTCCTCTTTCCATTCAAATTTGAGTACGCAAGGTCCACAAGAAAAGGAAAAAAAGGCTAGTCGGTATTTATCCAATGCATAAATCCTTGCCAAAACTTCTAATTATAAATCCACAGGTGAAATCTTTCGTTCAACTGCATGATCATCAAGATGAAAATTCATGGCTTTTCTCATTTGGATTTGTTCACGTTCAAGAATCGGAATAATTTTAACCTATTATCACTTCAAAGGCTTAGTGAATAGTGTACCTCAGTGTTTACCTGAGTTAATTATATCATTGGTCATTTCTTTAATTTGTTTATCCACTGTCACTGAAAGAATAAAAGTGATTTGTATCGGTCGCCTGAATTCCGTTGAAGATGTTGACATGGCGATAAATGCCCATGACTATATACAATGGATAAATCACGCTTTCAAACTATTAATCGTGTAGTAAAGGGTCATTGAACTTTAAATATTTTTTTATGACCACTGAACTTTTAAACTTGATCGAGATTCACTTATAATTGTATAGAGATGCACACAAATGGTATGGAATGGCCACCAAGATATTGGAGAAAGTCTTTCTTCTCAACAAAGTCTAAATGTGACATTCTTCTCAACAATCATCTTGTGAAGTTGACGGTGTCTCCTCTTGTATTAAAAAAAAAAAAAAAAATGTGTTATTACTAGAGTTGATGCATGACTTTCCATGAGATACTTCTTTAAATTGACCTTCTAAACCACACTTCATGCCATGACTACATGACCAATTCTCTTCACTTTTGATTGACCGACAAGGATCTTACTTTTCATATGTTCCCATTTAGTTCCTTTGTTTCCTTCGCCTCTCGTATAAAAAGGAAAGTTATTACTAACCTTAGTTAGTGCATAACTTCTCATATGATGCTTCTTATTGTGACCTTCTCTACACAAATATTGCATGTCATGTTACTTTGAATTTAGTAGTTTATTTGGGTGGGTGAGATACAAAGTTTTCAAGCCACAAATGTCTATTGATGGGATTTATAACGTTTTCATAACAATATGAAAATAATTTTCTACTTTATAGTAATTATGGACATAGTTAACACAATCATTTCTTTAGTAAAAAATACATGGAATAACATGTGCACATGGAATGCTCGACAAGTCCCATTTTCTATGTGCTATACATCGTCATTTAAATTGATACAAATATTGTAAGAATTGAATTTTTATGTCCTACAAAATTATCTTATTAAAACATTCACATAAATGGTTGAGAAGAATGTCACATTTGAATTTGTTGAAAGGAAAAAGCCAGAGGTACAGTCAGAAAAAAACAGGGTGCTGATGTGACAGTGTCCTATTCCCCTGTTTGTCTTTTTTCTCTTCCAATGAAAACGTGCCAAGTGTATTTTCTGTTGATTTAATGTACATTTTTTCTGTACTCAGACCGATTCTTGTTGAAAAGTGGCATTTTATTAAGAGTAATGATACACGTACAGGGGGAGGGGGGGAGTGGGTTCACTGCCAGACGACTAATAGAGGGGGAAGGGGTGTATTTTTTTCCTTTTTTCTATTTAAACATGTGGTGCCCGTCAGTGTGAGTAACCGACAGGTCCTGTAGGTTTTGCTCCTGTACTTGGAGCAAAAACACTTTCATTAATCATCTGTATTCATTTTTATGCAATATAAAAGTTGATCCTGATAACAATTCTGAAAAATTCAGTAACCATGGAAAAATATTTTAAAAATTC
This sequence comes from Fraxinus americana, assembly GCA_035079005.1. Taxonomy (NCBI): domain Eukaryota; kingdom Viridiplantae; phylum Streptophyta; class Magnoliopsida; order Lamiales; family Oleaceae; genus Fraxinus; species Fraxinus americana. The sequence goes on from CM068717.1 coordinate 18,755,721, forward strand.
AATGATCATTCAATTACATGAGAAAAAGTTGAGTACCATTTGGAGAACATAGTTTGTTTAGTTGGACAAAGTTAATGGCGTTAATATGCCATGTAGAATTTCCTTTCGCCATGTCCGCCACTTCTCTTACGGAGTTCACTTTAATGATGGATAGATTTCACTTTTAAAAATTTAGCGACCATATGAAAACAAGTTGAAGTTTAATGACATTCTAGTAACGCTGACAAAAGTCAATGAAAAAATGAAATAATTCACCAGTGTTTGCGCTTCTTGTAAAGTAAGTAATCAAATTCATAAATTGTGTGCTTGTTTATTACGTGTTGTATATATTAGTAAATCACGTATACATACACTGTTATATTTAACTTCTCTTTAACTTTTACAAAATAGAATTATAGTAACGTCAAGAAACAATTGGTTTTCGTACAAATTATATAATAGTTATAGGTTTGCATGGCAAATCTTTTGATAAAAAAATTAGCAAATTTTGATAAAAGTTAACAAAATATGTGATTGAAAAATTGATAAAAATTGTGGAGTCTTATGAAATGAGTGATTAAAATTAAAATTTAACTAGTTAAAAAGTTGATAACAATTTATCAAACAAGAGAATTACAACAACATCTTATGCACTAAAGATGGTCAAAAGAATGGAAGCTTATATTTAGAAATTATAGAGAAATAAAAATGTTTAGAATAATGCATAAATTTCATAAATCAAATAGTTCATTTATCCCTTGAAAATTGAATGAAAAAAAAAAAAAAAAAATCCAACCCACAAAATGTAGATGGATGTTTTCATCTAGGTCTCTCGTGTCAAAGCAAAGCACAACTAATTCTTCGATTTTTCGGTAGGTATCTGAATGAATTTTGGAATTGAATAGTCATACGTCAAATACGAGTAAAATAAATAAACAACCTCGAACCCTTTATGTAATTAACCAAGATGAAAATTATTATTCTTTTATATCTATCAAAGAAGGGGACACAAACATTCCAAAGCTATTTACATAATCAACCAAGAAGTCAGCATATAATTAACTTAGAATCGTGTTTAAATAACTAATTTTTGTACTTATAAATAAAATTTTACTTATTTTAATAAAAAACAATTTAACTTTATTTCTAATCTTAACCAATAAAACTATTATTTATCACTTTTATTCACTAGTAAGTAATAATGTTAGCCAAAACATAGCCAAAAGTCCAACCCATCAGAGAAAACATAGTAAGAATCTCTATGGCTGCTATGATTATCACGCAGAAGCTCACCCTGTTCCCAGAAATTCTAAAACACCCTCATATTCATTTCATCGAGAAACTCAATTCAACAACAATAATTTCTGTTGATCTCGAAAAATAGTTCCGACACAGGGCCAACATAACAAGTCTTCACGTATGCTCCTCCTGCGCACGATAGCATGCCGTTAGTCACTCGTTGTCTTTTTCGGTGGGGGTAGAAGCGGCCGCGAGCACTCGACGATCAAGTCAGTATTCTAGTCAACCGAAAAGTGATGCTCGGCGGTGAAGTGATTACCGGGACGTGGTTGAGAATGTGTAAATATAACAAAAAACTCCTTAGAGTTAAAAGACTAGAATGCCAAGATTAGAATGGGAACCCCTTACTCTTACTAGTATTGGGGTATTTATACTAGGAAATGGAAGATGTGGACCGTTGGATGAAGGGACACGTGGCTTCAGATCCCTGGCGAGTCACTCTCTCATAGGCGTCAATCCGTCAATCCATAGGTTAGCGAACATTAAATGGTTTTTGACATATCAGCTGAGTCGACCGTTTGTAGCCTGCCACACGTCCCGTCAATTAGTCAGAAGCTTGACTTTGGAGATCTCCTGAAAGATCTTGGCGAGGGTGTGGCGATGAGGATTGCGAAGTGCAATGAGTGCGGAGTGCGGGCCTTTGCATCCATCGTGAAGGGCGGATGAGTTCGGCTCTTTATCGATTAGGACAATGGTATTTCAGTTCGGAGTTATGGAATAAGTCCGTCCGACATGGATTTGGTTTGTCTGCCACGTGATGATACCAAATTAGTTCAGTCAACATGTGGTGAATGAGGTGAGGGGCATTAGAAGGCCCTAACAATTTCAGTAAATCTTTTCAAGTAATCTAATCATTCATTTTAACTAATTCAAGTGTTTGTTCACACTCAAAGAAACTCAGAAGTGGGCGAGAAGTTTTATGGTAAAGCTCGAAATTTGGTCTAAGAGTTCAATCCCAAAAATCCCAGTAGAAGAAGCATGGATTGTAACTGTTATGCCCTAGACCCAATCGATTTAGGTTATAAACACTTTTCATATGTTTAATGCATTTAATTATGGCAAGATCTATTATTTATTTATATTACTTTTCTATTGAAATTATATTAAATAATAGAATCCGTAGATTTAAGTCTTTTCAATTTGTTAATCACAAGGAGTTGTGATTGTGAGATACAAATTGCAATATGACTGAATCTTAAATTATCCATGGTCGAAGTGATAACGAGACACGGATATCGTTATTACGGATAGACCATCGCGTGTGACATTCTTACTTGTGAAGTAAGTAGCTGATCTCACAAGCTAAAGTGTGGTGACACTTGAATGAATACGTGGATGTTTTGTTATAGAACAAAACATTGGAGACCCGCTGGGAGATTCCACATGGATAACTATCTGAGTGTTAGTGGTTAATCTCTAACGTTCGGTAGTGAAATTGGTCCTTTGACTTGAGGTCATCATAGTACCTTATATGAGGACAGTCATACTTTGGTGGTGTTGGATGTTACTCTGTCAAGGGTCGCTAATACAGCATCGTTCGGGTATGTCAAGAATCATATGAAGGTTGTGAATGATCAATAGAGAATTCGTCACTCTTAGATAGTAAGAGAATATGATCTACATTTTATCCAGTTAAATTAATTATGAAATCCTTGGCCAATGTGAACTCATAAGTCGAAAAGGAGTTTTCGATTACATTGACTAAACAGTAGGATAAAAGATATGATCGATAATTGAGATTGACACATATCCATATCTCATAATTGATTGGATCATATTGACGAAAGGATTATAATTTCACGGTAAACGAACAAGTTTTGGTTTGTCACATCACGTGACATTTCCCATCACATGTATTGCCTTGACACATTGTTAGATGTCAATTTGGGATGACGAATCTGAATGAGTGATAAATTAAAAGGGTGTTTTAATTTATCGATGTTTTGATTAGATCAAAATAATAATTCACGACGTTAGACATCGTGATCGGGAACCTAATGGGTCACACACAAAAGAGAACCAGAAGAATGAGATTTACCAATTAATTAATTAACAAGTGTTGGGTAATTAATTAATTGAATTGCTTATTAATATGCCCAAATTAATTAATTGGATTAATTAATTCATGGACCGGGTTTAATTAATTTGATTAATAAAATCGGACCGGGTTTAGTTTCAAGAGGGGCCAAGCCCACTTGGACTTATATTAATATGATACTAAGATTTGAAAACTGTAGAGATTTTTATTATTCTTGCTAGCACAAGAAAAAAAACCCTAGCCACCATTCTTGTTCTCTGTGTGGATCACCATTGGAGGCTGGACAATTAGACAGCTTGAGTTGCAGATCGTGATCATTGGAGTTCGTGAATTAGCAAAGGGTTTTGCAGAATTCATGAAAAGTATAATTCTAATCACGGTTTCTATCTAAACACACTGCAGATCCTTGGTGGGAATTGAAAAATTATTTTATTTCCGCTGTGCATGATTAAGTAAATTCTCAACAATGGTATCAGAGCCTACTTTGTGTTTGTTAGAAATTGTTTTACTTGATTGAACAATTAAAAGTTGATTGTTTGTATTTGTTTCTTGAATCTAGCAATGTATAAAATTGTTTTTCATCTTCAAAAATATCTTTTTGAAAAAGGAAGATAATTTTTTGTAAAAAAAAAAAAAAGGGGAATCGGGCGTTAACAGTGGTCGGCAGTCTTTGGACCCACTATCGCCTTATTGCTTTGTTGGCAAAAGTAGCAATGCGACGTGGTCATACGCCAATGGCGTGAACGTCATTGTCGCGACGGGTGTCGCCGCTGTCCTCGTTGTGTTCCACTTATGTGGCGCCGGTTGATTATTTAAAAAAAAAAATTAGGGTTTTCACTGTTTTAGACGGGTTGAGGGATTTGGAGGCGGGGGCCTCTGATGCAATTTCTGAAATTGTAGGCCCTCGCCTGCAATTAATATTTAGGGGCCAGTTTTGCAATTTTAGATGGAGGGCCTACCATGTAATTTGATTAATTGGAGGCTATGTTTGTAATTTCAAACTTGGGTCAATCTACAATTTTCAAAAAAATTGAGTTTTTGAATTAAAATTTTTAAAATGATTTGAAATTTGATTTTCAAACGGTTTGACGTTAAAAATTTAATTTTGACCTAAATTTAAATTTTATTTAAAATTGACGACTTTTATATTTTTGTTAAAAATTGGTTTTAACTTAAATAATAAACTTTGACCCTAAATTGATTTTTTATTTTATTTAGGAATTTTATCCTAAATTAAAATATTAATTCAATTGTAATTAGAGTTGGACTCTAATTTGATTTTTAATTAAAATTTGATTTTAATTAAATTATCCCACCCTAAAATTTTAATGAATTAGAGTTGGACTCTATTTTGGTATTTAATTAAAATTTGATTTTAATTAAATTGTTTCGCCCTAAAATAATGGAATTAGAGTTAGACTCTAATTTGATATTTAATTAAAATTTTGATTTTAATTAAATTGACCCGCTAATTAATTTAATTGATTAATTGATTAATTAATTTTTTTCGATCCATTTGATTAAATGTTTTAAACGATCATTATTGCTAGATTCTTGAAACATATATGCATATAGTATTAGATATAATATAGGATTGCATTTATATGATAAATGCTTAATTAGTGGATGATTATGGACTCGACCATGTGGATGTGTTGAATGGTTAATTTTATTCTTGTTGTTTTATGGGCATGCGAGCTCTAAATTTATTTTGGACCTGCGAGTCCGTTATTGTTATTATTATTATTTTGGGCCTGTGCGTCCAATGTTATTCAGGCCTGCGTGCCAACTAATATATGATACAGGTTGTGACTGGACTGATTGAAGATGCAAGAGAAAGGAGGAAACCATGAAAATGGTGCATTGATATTAATTCAATGCAATACCCCCTAGGAATTGACCAACTAGTCTTCCTTTTGGCTCGGGTAGACTGGATAGAATTTGTCCATAATCATCCACTCTTATATGTAAATTTATTTGCATGCTTGATGCTTAATTAAATATGTACATATATACATGAATGAATTGATGAGACCTTTGCATAATAAACCCCTCACTGAAATATTGAGTCAGAATTTTTGTTTGCCTTCCATCATTATAGTGAAAAACGAGAGTCCTAAATCGATCTCAACTTGTTGAGTACACTCAAGGCTGATCCATTAGGGATATGTTTGACACTATTAAATATTTGATATTTTTGAATGATGGGTTTGACTTAACTAAAATTTATCTTTTGTTGAGTACACTCAAGAAGATAAATTCTAGAGGCGTATTAAGCTAACACATAAGATGTGTGAAGACAAAGAGTTGTCAGCTTAATGATCTGGGAGTGTATGGAGATACAATTGATAATAGTATCTACCCAAATATTTTATTAAGGCTTGTTGAGTACACTCAAGGTCTTAACATAATAGATGGGATCCCAGCCCACTGGGAATCGAGTTTGGATTGTATTAATTTATGTATGAGGGTCATAAATTTATTTTAAACAGTGGGAGCATATTTAATTTAATTAAAGTCCATATTAAATTTATGCAATGCATTTTAATACATATTGATTCTTTATTTTTCGTCATTTACAATTTTTGAATCATGAGTAACCATATGAATTTGAGAGGCATACTGGATGCCAACAAACTAACCAGGCCAAATTTTCTCGATTGGCACCGCAATTTGAGAATTGTTCTCAAACATGAGAAAATTGGTTATGTCCTGGAGCAGCCCCATCTTGAGGTGCCTACTGAGGACTCAACTGTGGAAGAGGTGGCTGCTTACAATAAACACAGTGATGACGATAACACTGCATCATGTGTGATGCTTGCAGCTATGTCACCTGAGTTGCAAAAGCAACATGATGGTATGGATGCTTACACTATGATTTTTCATCTCAAGGAGTTGTATGATGAACAGTCACGTGTGGAAAGATATGAGACTTCCAAGCAACTGTACCGGTGCAAAATGGGAGAAGGATCTTCAGTCAATGCTCATGTGCTGAAGATGATTGGCTATATTGAGAAGTTGGCTCAATTGGGTTCAATAATGGACCATGAACTAAGTGTTGACTTGGTTCTTCAATCTCTGCCAGATAGTTATTCACAATTCATCATGAATTTCAATATGAATAAAATCGAATGCACATTCCCTGAGTTGCTAAACATGCTTAAGACTGTAGAGCCCAATGTCAAAGTTAGTAGTGGGCATGTCTTAGCCATTCAATCCTCCAAGGGCACTAAAAGGAAGATTAAAGGAAGTTTTAAGAAAACATCCAAGAAGGCTAAGAACAATTTCAAAACAGTTAAAGCAAACAAGGACAATACCAAATCTGATGATCCGTGCTATCACTGTGGAGTGAAAGGTCATTGGAAAAGGAACTACAAGGCTTACCTCGCAGGCTTGAAGGGAAAGAAGTCTTCTGAAGCTTCATCTTCAGGTATACTTGTTATCGAGGTTAATATGTCTACTTCATTAGCTTCTTGGATATTAGATACCGGATGTGGATCTCATATTTGTATAAATATGCAGGGACTAAAGAAAAGTAGACCACTGCAGAAAAGAGAAGTTGACCTACGCGTGGGAAATGGAGCAAGAGTTGCTGCATTAGCTGTAGGAACATACTTTTTACCATTGCCTTCGGGCTTAGTATTAGAATTAGAGAATTGCTATTTTGTTCCCGCCATTACTAAAAACATTATTTCTATTTCATGTTTGGATATGAGTGGTTTTTTAATTAATGTTAAGAACAATCGTTGTTCCCTTTATCGAGATGAGATCTTTTATGGTTGTGGTGTTTTACAAAATGGCATTTATATTCTTGATACTGAGTCGTCTATCATGAGTATAGAAAATAAAAGGCATAAGAATGATAGTCTAAATAATACCTATCTTTGGCATTGCAGACTTGGTCATATAAATGAGAAACCCATATCCAAGTTACATAGAGATGGATACCTGGGATCAAAAGATTTTGAATCATTTGACAAATGCGAATCATGCCTATTAGGCAAGATGACCAAATTTCCTTTTACTGGAAAAGGAGAAAAAGCTACACATTTATTGGGCCTAATACATACTGATGTATGTGGACTCATGTCAATCACTGCTAGAGGTGGTTTATCTTACTTCATCACATTTACTGATGATCATTCTAGATATGGTTATATTTATTTGATGAAGTTCAAGCATGAAGCACTTGAAAAGTTCAAGGAATTTAGACTTGAAGTAGAGAAACAAACAGGTAAAAGTATTCTCACACTGAGATCAGATCGAGGTGGAGAATATTTGAAAGGAGAATTTTTAGATTATATGAAAGAGAATGGGATTCTCTCACAGTGGACTCCGCCATATACACCGCAACATAATGGTGTATCTGAACGGAGGAATCGCACTTTATTAGATATGGTGCGATCAATGATGAGCCATGCAAACCTCCCAAAATCATTTTGGGGTCATGCACTAGTTGCTGCGTGCTACACACTAAATCGTGTCCCATCTAAATCCGTTGACAAAAATCCATACGAGTTATGGAATGGTAAAAGGATCAACTTATCTCATATGAAAGTTTGGGGCTGTGACGCTTATGTGAAGCAGACTGAATCGGATAAGTTTGAGACTAAATTCGATAAATGTGTATTTGTGGGATATCCAAAAGAGACTATTGGATATCAATTCTATAATCCCATTGAGAAGAAGGTGTTCATCTCATGACATGCCATATTCCTAGAGAAAGAGTTCATTCTAGGAGAGGGCAGTGGGAGCAAATTAGAACTTGAAGAAGTTCGTGAATCCACAGATATTGTTGACCAATTAGATGAACCTGAGTCTGATCCCACACCTGTCGAGGGACAAACTCTTGATCAGGACATAGAAACTCCTGAGGACACTCCAGCTCAACGTAAGTCAAGTAGGACCATTCGACCTCCTAAGAGGTATGAATTCACGATTACTAATCAAGTATTATTAATCGAGGATGATGAACCTACTAATTACACAGAAGCAAAGTCAAGTGTTGACTCAAAGAGATGGCAGGAGGCCATGGAATCCGAAATGAACTCAATGTATGAAAACAAGGTATGGACCTTGGTTGACCCTCCTGATGGGATAAAACCCATAGGTTGTAAATGGGTTTATAAGAAAAAGGTTGACGCTGATGGAAACATCCATACATACAAAGCAAGGCTAGTAGCAAAAGGCTATAAACAAATGCAAGGTGTTGACTTTGATGAAACCTTTTCTCCTGTAGCCATGTTAAAGTCCATTCGGATTTTGCTTGCAATAGCTGATTATGAAATATGGCAAATGGATGTCAAAACTGCTTTCCTTAACAGAAACTTGCAAGAGGAAGTGTACATGACACAACCTGAAGGTTTTGAATCCAAAGAAGCCAACAAGGTATGCAAGCTCGATCGATCCATTTATGGATTAAAGCAAGCCTCTAGGAGCTAGAATCTTCGTTTTGATGAGATAATCAAAAGGTTTGATTTTATCACAAATGACGATGAATCGTGTGTTTACAAGAAGACAAGTGGGAACTCTGTCGTATTCCTGATTTTATATGTAGATGACATATTATTAATGGGAAACGACATCCCAATGCTTCAATCAGTAAAATTGTGGTTGTCAAAGAATTTCTCCATGAAAGACATGGGAGAAGCAGCTTATATCTTAGGAATTAAGATCTATAGAGATGATCTAAAAGATTGCTTGGCTTATCCCAGTCTTCGTACATAGATAAAATCTTGAGAAGATTTAACATGGAAGAATCCAAAAGAGGATTATGTCCCATGTCACATGGGATCCATCTCTCAAAAGATATGTGTCCTAAAACACATGATGAGAGGAATCGCATGGATAAGATTCCTTATGCATCAGCAATAGGATCTATCATGTATGCGATGCTATGTATGAGAGCAGGTGTTTCATATGATCTAAGTGTTACGAGCAGGTTTCAAGCAAACCCTGGTGAGAAACATTGGATCGCAGTTAAGAACATTCTCAAATACTTAAGAAGGACTAAAGATATGTTCTTAATATATGGAGGAAATGAATTGAGAATTCATGGATATACTGATGCTAGCTTCCAAACTGATAAGGATGATAGCAAGTCTCAATCTGGATATGTGTTCACTCTCAACAATGGAGTGGTTAGTTGGAAGAGTTCCAAACAAGAGACTACCGCTGATTCAACAACAGAAGCCGAGTATATTGCTGCTTCTAAAGCAGCAAATGAAGCCGTCTGGATCAAGAAGTTCATTAGTGAACTTGGAGTTGTTCCTAGCAGTGTTGATCTTATACTTCTGTACTGTGATAACAATGGAGCCATCGCGCAAGCGAAGGAACCAAGGTCTCATCAACGGTCCAAACATGTGCTGAGGCGGTACCATCTCATTAGGGAGATTGTACAAAGAAATGACGTAAAGATAGAGCGAGTTCCCACAGATGATAATATTGCAGATCCATTGACAAAGCCATTGTCGCAGTATAAACATGATCGTCATGTAGACTCTTATGGTATTAGATACATAAGTGATTGGATCTAGTGCAAGTGGGAGTTTGTAAGTGTTATGCCCTAGACCCAATCGATTTAGATTATAAACACTTTTCATATGTTTAATGCATTTAATTAATGCAAGATCTATTATTTATTTATATTGCTTTTCTATTGAAATTATATTAAATAATAGAATTCGTAGATTTAAGTCTTTTCAATTTGTTAATCATAAGGAGTTGTGATTGTGAGATACAAATTGCAATATGACTGAATCTTAAATTATCCATGGTTGAAGTGATAACGAGACACGGATATCGTTATTACGGATAGACCATCGCGTGTGGCATTCTTACTTGTGAAGTAAGTAGCTGATCTCACAAGCTAAAGTGTGGTGACACTTGAATGAATACGTGGATGTTTTGTTATAGAACAAAACATTGGAGACTCGTTGGGAGATTCCACATGGATAACTATCTGAGTGTTAGTGGTTAATCTCTAACGTTCGGTAGTGAAATTGGTCCTTTGACTTGAGGTCATCATAGTACCTTATATGAGGACAATCATACTTTGGTGGTATTGGATGTTACTCTGTCAAGGGTTGCTAATACAGTATCGTTCGGGTTTGTCAAGAATCATATGAAGGTTGTGAATGATCAATAGAGAATTCGTCACTCTTAGATAGTAAGAGAATATGATCTACATTTTATCCAGTTAAATTAATTATGAAATCCTTGGCCAATGTGAACTCATAAGTCGAAAAGGAGTTTTCGATTACATTGACTAAACAGTAGGATAAAAGATATGATCGATAATTGAGATTGACACATATCCATATCTCATAATTGATTGGATCATATTGACGAAAGGATTATAATTTCACGGTAAACGAACAAGTTTTGGTTTGTCACATCACGTGACATTTCCCATCACATGTATTGCCTTGACACATTGCTAGATGTCAATCTGAGACGACGAATCTGAATGAGTGATAAATTAAAAGGGTGTTTTAATTTATCGATGTTTTGATTAGATCAAAATAATAATTCACGACGTTAGATATCGTGATCGGGAACCTAATGGGTCACACACAAAAGAGAACCAGAAGAATGAGATTTACCAATTAATTAATTAACAAGTGTTGGGTAATTAATTAATTGAATTGCTTATTAATATGCCCAAATTAATTAATTGGATTAATTAATTCATGGACCGGGTTTAATTAATTTGATTAATAAAATCGGACCGGGTTTAGTTTCAAGAGGGGCCAAGCCCACTTGAGCTTATATTAATATGATACTAGGGTTTGAAAACTGTAGAGCTTTTTATTATTCTTGCTAGCACAAGAAAAGAAACCCTAGCTACCATTCTTGTTCTCTGTGTGGATCACCATTGGAGGCTGGACAATTGGACAGCTTGGATTGCAGATCGTGATCATTGGAGTTCGTGAATCAGCAAAGGGTTTTGCAGAATTCATGAAAAGTATAATTCTAATCACGGTTTCTATCTAAACACATTGCAGATCCTTGGTGGGAATTGAAAATTATTTTATTTCCGCTGTGCATGATTAAATAAATTCCCAACATGGACCCCACCAAGCTCCTGGTACACAGACCTTGATTTCTACTCTCTTGAGCTTGATCAAGTATTCTACAGAGGCTGGCATTCTGTTGGTACATGTTACATTCTTCTTTTTTCTTTGTGAAAATGAAAAATTAAGAAATTTGAGTAGACTTCTAATCTTGGCTATGTATGTCTATGCGTCTTTGTGTTTACGTGTATCCACTATTTTCATTTAAGATGCAAAAATAGAATATGATAAGTTTTCTTTGTCCAAGAAATTGAGAACCCAAATAAATATTTTAAAGTGTAAAGAGAGAACATGTTCTTCCATTGTTGAAATTGTCTCTGATGTCTTTCCATTTTTCATTAAATTGTATCTGTCAGGATACACTGAACAAATTAAAGAGCCCGGGCAATTTTTCAGCGTGATAGCGTAGTAAGACTTTTATAGTGTTTTTATGGTTGTAGTAGCCAAAGATGTATGGTTGTAATTTTTCCAATTCTTACTCTTCCGTGTAATTCACACAAGAAATGCACGTGACAATTGGAGAGAAGAGGAGACATAGAGGTATATGTATGGGCGTATTGGTTGTAAAAATAACGACAAAGGGGTGTGAATGAGCTTTTTTTTCTTTCTTTTTTTAAGGTAGCTAATTAGTTACTGCAGCAGATTGGGGAATATCGAATATGCGGTGTGTCGGGATGAAAGTGGCACATTACGTGCATTTCACAATGTGTGTCACCATCATGCATCCCTTCTTGCCTCTGTAACTGGGAGTAAATCATGCTTTGTCTACCCATATCATGTGAGTTGTTAATTGCTTAAAGCAGATTGTTTCGCGCGAGTTATCGCTAACAATTTAAAAAAAAAAGTTCAGACGATTGTGTAAGAAACAGACCTCTTGAGACAAAGTCCCAAAAATGGGTGCTTTATTGATAAAAATTTACAATTGAAAATAAACAAAATGTCTCCAAGGGGCGCAAGCACACGAGTACTAAAAAGAACTGTTTTAAAATTAAACTAAGAAATTGAAATTACATATTCTCTATTGAGAGTGTTTGATTCGGGGTCTTTTCTTCTACGTCTTCCTTTCCTTTTTATACTCATTTGATAGCTTCTTTGTGGAAAACTGCTTGGAAACTACTAGGTGCTCTATAACTACCCACTTTCTTCATGATGACTGACTTGTCATATAACTGCCGTCTCTAACTGTTGCAATTACTCTTGTCGTTTAACTGCTTACAACCGTGATTCTTGGATCATGGGGTGTGATAAGGTTATTCAAAAACCGCTTCAATAACCGCTGCACTAGATAACCATAAGTCCTTATGTTCGCTAAGATCCTGGGCGATTCGAAGGTTTAGGCGAGAACGAGATTATTAGCTCGGGCGATCTTAAGGCATTCCATTCGCTCAGATCTTGGGCGTCTTGCAAGTTTGGGCGATGATTGTACCTTGTTCGTGGGCCTCCACTGCATTCATTAATGGTCCTATTTGGGCCTTCATCCTGAATTTCCTAACTGGGCTTCATCCCTTGGACTATTCAATTTGGGCTACACTTTTTATATGCCAACAATTACCCCCCAATATAGCAGAATTAATACCAATTATTAATCTTTGCCATATTCTTCCTTTGTATTTTTCGGCAATACTTGAAATTCTCAAGAATTTCAATCATTATTTCCGTTTGGCTGTAACCCATCTATAATCTGAAAACGTGTAATCGTTACATACCCATATAAATCCAAAAGACACTCTACTTCATCGTGCCATTACCTTCACTTCTTTACATCGTGCGTTCTATAAAGGTCACTATTCATTTTCTTGCTTCCTCATTATGTTCCTTAAGAACCCTTCACAACATCTGTACTTTGTATCCAATGACAACTTCACAAACTCATTTCAACTCGAGGATTTCCAAAACCTCCTTACTGGACAGTGTATAAATTCAAACTTCATTGCACAAGCCAATGCTGACCTCCAGGAATTCTATCTAGGCCCATCATTCAATGATGCTGAAGCTATCGGACGAGCGGCGGTGGGTCAGCTATTCTCTTGAACTGAAGACCCTCCTTCTCTGAACTCATTGCCATTAAAACCAATCCGCGACAAAGGTATTCGTACTTGGACAAAAACTGATCCTAGTTTTTGTAGATGGCATGCATGTATGGTAAATCATGGTCCCACCAAAGTAATTTTTGATCGTGCTAAGATTTTGGATCATTAGAAATTATCCTTTCCCCCCAACTTATGACCCAGTGCTTTTTCCAATCGCTCTGAGCTTTTGGTCTTCTGAGTACAACACTTTTGTTTTCCCTCTTGACCCAATGTCCATTACTCTAAGGGATGTTGGAGCCCTAGTAAATATTTCGCCTTTGGGCGATACTATCTTTCCTGGTATTTTGATTTCCAGTGCAGCCCCAAAGTTTGACAAGAAAATAACTGAATCCTACTCAGGCATGCAAGACCTTTATACTGCTTCCAATTCTGAGCCTACTCATGCTGAGTGAGTGACTTTTCTTCAGGTCTGGCTTTGTTTCTTTGTGTCCCCAGCCTAAAACACTCTATGAGTTATCCGCCTTTGTCGCACGAGTTGGCGAGTGGCAGGTCTTTGAATTTATGTTCATTCTTTTTAGCCGCCTTTTATAGAGGCATGACTTCTCTCCAATTCCAATTAAGGAATGGTGTGTCTCCCACTGGCAGTGGGCTTCTTTGACTTGCTCAATTGTGGTTGAGAGCCTATTTTCTACAACTTGGTCTTCCACCATCTGCTCCTCGAACAGTCAACAGCTACGAGCTATTCATTCATCAATTGAGCCCTGCAAATATGTCCAGTAGAGATTTTTTACATTCTTTTATACTTTGAATTCAACGCCTTCATTTGTCCATTTTTCTCCTCACCAAGTCCCTCTTTATGTGCAGCCTCCTTCTACCTTAGCTGAAGTGAGCACTTTCTTGCTAATTTGGGTTCAATTTTTGGTTGGGCGATAACTGTTCCATGACATTGTCATAGGGACAAATGCCAAGACGGGGGTTGAGATATATGCTACCCAATTTTTTGCTCGCCAACTTGGTTTTGACCAAATGTGGCATGTTCCTCTTTGTTATTCTAAGAACTTGATAGATCATTTCCATACTATCAATAAAATCGAGGTGCAAGCCATTGACGCCCACAATAATCTTTTCGCCAAAGGTTTCTCTTTAGCCCCTTTCAATTCTACCACTGTCACACACCCCCTTTTTGACCAACTCTGGCCGTCTGTGAAACGCAAGTTGTTCACAACTGATGCCAACCGTGCCTTCCATCTGCTAGATAAACCAAATACTTCCTCTACTTCTCCTATCTTAGCCATCCCTGTGTCCATTAAGAATCATTCTTTACCTGCTCGTGCAAAACGTCCTGCTCTTCCACCTACTTCTCTACCTACCAAGGCTACTACAACCAAAGGTGCCCCCAGCCGCAATGGCTAGCTTCAGCTTCTCCAATTTTGTAGGGAGATGATGATGATGATGATGATGATGATGATGATGATGATGATACTCCTCTCATCCTTAGGAGAAAGGTAATTGAGTTTGTTTATTCATAAAACATCTTCCTCCATGTATTAATGGTTTACCTGAATTTTCCGGAAGAGTTCAGGTTCCCTTTCAAAGGTTCTGGTCTTAGCAACTCCTGCTTCATCGCCTCCTGCTGAAGTTGCTTCATCTAAATCAGCTGATGAAGGGACCATGCTTAAAGAGAAATCCTTAGTCCTAGAATCTTCATCATAGCCAATTGAAGAGCTACCATCTTCCCAGAGCATTGACCCCCTAAGTGTCGAACCGAAAGGTAATATATATTTTGGTGTTTTTACCCTTGTTTGTGCTACTAGTTTTCGATTCATTGATTCTTGAATTCTACAGAGGTTCCTATGGACTTGTCTGTTGTGGCAGAGTCTACTTGCCCAGATAAAGGGAAGTCTCCACAAGTGGTGGAACCAATCGGTGATGTGCCTGAACTTCCCAAGGTTGCTGATGAGGTAACCTTTTGCTTCACTTTTATTTTCAATTCGTTCATTACAGTGAAAATACTAAATGCTGTCACTTTTCCTTGCAGGGTACCGATGCCATCGTGCGTTCCATCCGGGACTTGTTCACTTCTTAGGAACAAGTAAAGATATCCTACCGTTCTTCAACCAGTCATCCTTCTGCTACATTTTCTGTGTTTTTGGAGGAAATTATGAAGACTCTTAAGTAATCAGTACTTGAGTATGTTTCTTTCATGGATATGGATATTGGTAAGGCTAGTGCTGCCAAAAAAGGATAAATTTGAGCTCTTGAGTACAAAAATTGGCGCAAGCACTTACACTTCCGTTGCTCAACTGAGATCCTCTCATTGCTAGCCAGAAATGTCGAATTGAAGGCTAAGAGTACTCAGTATTTTTGTGCTGCCTCTAAAAGAGAATCTTTGCCCAAGGAGATCAATAAAGCCGAGGCTGAATTGAATGAAATCCCCTCCGAAGTTATGATTGAAGATTCTTTGATGATAAACTTGGCTCCTGAAATGAAGGAACTTCAAGCGAAGACGGATGGGTGCAGGGCTAGGATGGCTACTAAAATGCGCAATGCTTCCCAAGGAATAGAACGAACTTAGTCTTTGATTGCAAGTTACAAAAAGTTGGAGGTTGATGACGATGTGGTAACCGAAATAACTACCACTTCTTCTAGGTAGAGCGATGATTGGGAAAGGCTTAGAGAACAAATGCGTTCGGATTGGGGCGAATTGTAATTAAGATATTTGATGCCTTTATTTTCCTTTGTAATCTTGTACTAGCAGCTGTTACTATTTTTGCATGTAACGACAGCCAATATAATTAATGAACGACTATTTTGCGTATTAATTGACATTTTCTTCAATCGTCAACCCCCAAGCATTTAATTACCTTATGCTAAAACTCTTGTACATTCTTCCTTGGTATTCCCATCTCTTTTTGCAAGACTTTGGGATTTAATTTCAGTTACTATGCATGTATGTGGCCGTTCATATTTCGTCCTTTCATCTTCATTCCTCTATAAATTCGTATGTGTTCCCATTTATCATCTTCATTTCCATTCTTTTCTTCCAAAAAACTAACTTGCTGCCATCGTTTGGCGTCTCATTCAATTGATCAAACATTTCCCTTTTCGGTAGAAATTGATCATTTGACCTATTGTACATTTTGCTATCTGTCTTGAGGTCACATTTGGTATGGGAGATATAGAAAATGTTTTCTGGCCAATGAAAGTCTTCTCAACGTTTCCATTTATGTTCTCCATAAGGAGTTCAATAATGGAAGGCGATTTGGGAATGCCTTTCAGGCCATTTAGCTTGCTGAGAGTGCTTCTCAGCCTTCTTGCCTGTTATTGCAGTAATGCAATTAGGAAGGCGATTTACGAGTGCTTTTCAACCTTTTTGCCCGTTGAGAGTGCTTCTCAGCTTCTCTGCTTGCCATTGCAGCAGTGCGATCAGAAAGGCGATCAAGGCCAGTTCACCCTCTTTCTTTGCGATCGACAGAAGAAATGGTTTGCTCCTAATTGTAGCTTATAGAACATCTTGTAATTTGTATCTCATAATATGTAATGAGTATTTGATAATAAAGGAATTTATTTGAACATATTTCGTTCTTGTATTATTTATTTACGATCGCTCAGGACAATTATTTTGATTATACCTTTATTTGTTCACTTTCCTATAAGGAAGGAACATACTTTTTTAAGTTTTTGCCATTAATGAATCTCATGTGCTTAGTACCGTCTAAATCTTCTAAATGATAGGCTCTATTAGGTAATACATTGTTCACTTTATATGACCCTTCCCAATTGGGCGACCACTTGCCGTACTTTGGATCTTTGCTATCCAAAGGGAGTATTGTTTTCATTCGCCCATGCTAAAAGACTTGGCTATAACTTTTTTATTATAAAATTTAGCCATCCTTTGTTTTTGAATTCGTAATCTATCTAGGACGTCCAACTCCAATAAATTTTGGACTAATAACTCGACATATTCACCATCACTTAATTTATGTTGAAAATATACTCTAATTGATTGCACATTGATTTCCATAGGCAAAACAACCTCCTGTCTATAAATAAGTTGAAAAGGAGTAACCTCGGTACTTGACCGAAAAAATGTCCTATAAGCCCATAAGGCATTGTTTAAAGATTCGTGTCAATTTCTGGCATTTTCATCTATCATTTTCCTTATGATATTTTTCAAAATCTTATTAGAAGATTCTGCCTGTCCGTTTGATTGAGCGTAATATGGCGTGGAATTTACTAACTTAACTCCAAACTCGCTCAATAATTCCTTCACTTGATCTCCATTTAGGGAAGTTCCGCGATCCACCATCAAAGTTTGTGGAATCCCAAATCTATAATATGATCACGGATAAATCCTATAACACTCTTCTGGGTGATCTCCTTTAAATGTATCGCTTCCACCCACTTAGTGAAGAAATCTGTTGCAACTATTACAAATGTATGTTGTTTGGATGATGGGGGATAAATCTTCCCTATTAAGTCTATCGCCCAACCCTTAAACGACCAAGGTTTGATAATGGGTGCCATTTCTCTTGCTATCGCTCTTTGTATTGGACCATGCTTTTGACATGCTAAACATCTTTTCGCATATTGAACACATGATTATCCCATCTTGGGCCAAAAATATCCACTCCTAATAATTAACCATCTCATCATCTGGCTAGCTTGATGAGCTCCACATATCCCTTCATGCACTTCAGCCATGATCGTTCTGGCTTCTTGCAAACTTACACATTTTAGTAGTATACCATTAGAGTGTTTCTTAAAAAACTCTTCATCTATCAATGCATAATTTAACAAAAACTTCATTTTCCTACTATCTTCCTTATTAGGTTCTCTGAAGAACCTTTTAATCTCTACTCTCCAATCTACTGCATCTCCATCTTGTATGCAATGAACTCCGATCCTCCTCGCCCTCCTTTGGACTTCGAGCAATATTACTCCATATTCAAAAGTAAATTTCCAATTTAAAGCCTTTGAATACCCTAAGGCCATTTGAGCCAACTCATTCGCTATGTCATTATATATCCTATTAACAGATTGAAACTCTACTTAGTCGAATTCTTCCAACAATTCTTGGGCGATTTTATAATGACTTACAATGGAATCACTTTGACATTTAAAATCACGAATCAATAGGTGAATTACCAATTGAGAATCGCCCCTAATAATCACATTCTTTATTTCCATATCTATCATCAATTCTAAGCCCACAATTAATGCTTCGTATTTGGCTTGATTGTTGGTACACATCCTATCCAAAGTGAATGCGAATTTATAACAAATCCCTAAAGGATTTATTAATGCTATCCCTACCCCTGCACCTTTAGAGGTTTTTGATCCATCGAAATATAAAATCCAAGATTTTATTTCGAATGAATCTATTTCCAATTCAATCTCTTCAGGCATCTCAAGGCATGGATGATCAGCTAGAAAGTTGGCCAAAGCCTGATTTTTGACTGCCTTTTGGGGTAGTATTTTGAATTCTGAAAATGCTAAAGTCCAAAGACCTACCATTTGGTATAAAATAGGGCGATAGAACATATACTTAACCGAATTTATTTTAGAAATTAAATAAACGATTACAGGCCGTAAATAGGCCCTTAGTTTTGTACATGTGAAATATAAAGCAAGATATAATTTTTCTATAGCAGAATAATTACATTCACATTTTGTTAACCGTTTACTCAAATAGTAAATCGCCATTTCTTCACCAAATTGATCTTCTAGTGCGACCATCCCAACTATCGATTCCCGTCCTTGGATTGGTGATACCAATACTGGTGGACTTGATAAATAAGTCTTTAGACTTTCAAAAGTCATTTGATGCTCTTCTTTCCAAACGAATTCGTTCTGATTTTTCAGCTTTAAAAGAGGCGAAAAAGCTTTTGTTCACCTTGCACAATTAGAAATAAAGCGTCTTAAAAAGTTTACTTGGCCTATAAACCTTTGCAATTTTTTTTATTGCTAGGTGATTTGGCTTCTAAAATAGCTTTCGCTTTATTTTTATTGAGTTCAATCCCCCTTTTGTGCACTAGAAAACAAAGGAAATTTCCTAAATTAACACCAAATGCACATTTCAAAGGATTCAATTTTAGTTTATATTGCCTCATTCGCTCAAATGAACATCTCAATTGTTCAAAATGGTCTTCCTCTTTAATGTATTTGACCACTATATCATCTACATACATTTCAACAAATTTGCCTATCATATCATGAAAAGTCAAGTTCATTGTCTGGCAGTCAAGTCTACTAAAGAATCTATCGTAGGCATTGGATATTCATCTTTGGGCGTGGCTAAATTTAAGTTTCTAAAATCTATGTACACCTTTAACTTACCATTGTTTTTTAGTACTGGCATAATATTAGACAACCATTCGACATATCAAGCCGTTCTAATAAAACCTGCTTTCAACAATCGTTCTATTTCTTCCTTAATTTCAGGAAGTACATTAGGGGCAAAACGCCTAGGAGGTTGCTTGTGTGACTTAAAATTTGGTTTAGTTAGCAATCTTTGCTCTACCAAATTTCTATCTAAACCAGGCATATGTTCATATTCCCAAACAAAACAATTCTTATATTTTTGTAATAAAGCGATTAATTTATTACTAACCTCTTGATCGAGCATCTGGCTGACAAATGTTGGACCATTTTTCCCTTCGTCACCAATATTCACTTTAATTAGAGGGTCATGTGCTTGAGCGTATCTAGGCTTGGTGATCCTCAGTACTTCGTCATCCATGTTCCTTATAGGCATTTCCTCTTCTAAACTATCCATCTTGTTGACTTCCAGGCCAATACTCTGTTCCAACTCCAACACTGCCAATTTGTTTCCTAATGCTTTTAATGCTGCTTATTCTTTTGTCTTGTCTTTACATTCTTTATTGAAAGCCATTAACTTGGCTTTGCAGGCCTAAATATCGGTCATTTGCCCTTGTTGCTTACAACTAATTTAAAACTCCTTGATTACCTTTTTGCTGATTACTGGCTTTTCCAGGTCCACTATGTTTGGCCTTATTTGACTAAACATTTCAGTGAGTGCATCCACTGAAAATGGCTCTTCACTCTGTGTAACAATTTATGTTTCTTCTCCATCTTGGACTACCCTGACATGTCCATAATTTCCTTCAGACATGAACCTTTGCACCAAGTTTTCTTATGTAATGAAGGGTCTATGATCTGCCGCACCACTTTTGCTTCCAGAAGACCAGGCATTGATGGAATGATGAAGGAATGCAGCGACTCCCATGGATCCAATCCCTACCTAGTAGCACATTGTAACTAGTAGGACCATCTATTACAAAGAAGACTGTGGTCCTAGTAGTTGTCCCTACAATTATGTCTAGTGACATAACTCTTTTAGCCGAAGTTGCTCTTCCATTGAAACTTGTGAGAATGACTTCTGTTGGGATCATATCACTTTCTGTCTTTGCAAACTTCATCATCATTTTGGACGGGATGATGTTTATAGCTGCTCCATTATCAATGAGTACTTTCGCCATAGGTACACCATTGACTAAACCTTTCACGTATAATGGCCTCAATTGCTTAGTCAATTTCATGGCTAGTCTCTTAAAGATAACTTTCTTAGCAGCATCTATTTCCACTTCCCGTTTGTCATCTATTTCCACTTCCTGTTTGTCCTCTGTTGAATTGTTTCCTTATGATAACTCAACATGTAATATGTCATATTGAGTTGATTTTTCTTGGATTTTTTCCTTACTTTCCTCCAGATCTTCTTCTTCATTTACCCAACCCGTGGGAGGAGGCAATATTCTTGGAGGTGACCTATACTTTTCAGAGTGAGGTACTCTCCTCTTTTTCTTGGGTGTCCCATACAAGACATAATAGTCGAAAGAAAGCCCAGATGGTTCCCCCAACAAGTCCACCACACGAACACCTCGATGTAATTGCTTCAATAGGGTATTGCACGATACTCCCCTCTTTCTTCTTTCTTCTTCCAGATCAATTTTCTCTTCAATGTCCGTCATACCTTCATCCTCTTACTCGTTGTATGCCCATCTAGATGTTTGGCCTTCTTTACATTCCAACACACATGTTTCCTCTTCGTTATCCTCTATTTCTTTCTCTTCTTTTTCTTTATTTTTGAACTCATTGGCTAGTAAATAGTTATTAGCCATGACAGGAAGTAACGTACAAAACTGAATAGTAAGGGGTTGATCTGGATCTTCTTCATCCCTTTTGCCTTGCTCAAACTTTGATCTCCTAGAAGAACTTTCTGGCAGTTCTTCGATTGACTCACCTATACCGATCTCTTCAATATCCTCGAGAACATTTTGATTGGCCACCTCAAGTAGTTTGGGTGCTTTAGGACGTGGCAATCTCTGTTGTTGCCTCATCATTCGTCCATAATTTCGTTGAAAATGCCTTTGTTAAGTTCTAGTCATCTCATTGAAGGGTATCACCCTTTCTGCATTATACTGGAATGGATGCCATATATTTATTTTGCGAGGTTGCGGCTTAAATGTCCTCACATTATTCATTGGCCTGAACTGCCTCTCAAAAGGGGGTCATCTATGGAATGATGTACCTTGCCCTCTAACAGGCTGAGCGTTTGGAAGAAAATCAGGGCGATGGTGATGTTGCCCTACTCCTAGTTTCTCTATATTTACGCTCACTTCCATTTTGCATCTTGCACACAAGACATCTTCATCCTTTCGAGGCTCATTCCCTTTGATACGCTCAAAAATGCTGGGATGTGGCCCAGGATCTTCTTCTCCATCGTCTATGACCAATTTGAATCTTAGCAACTTGTTTTTGAAACCAGTCTCACCATATTCGCCCCAAGTGGTTGTGGGAAAGGATTTTCATCCACTGCCATTTTGTTCTTATCTTCGAACATGATTCGCCCTGACTCGATAGCATCCTGTAACACATGACGAAAGACCAAGCAATTGTTAGTCAAATGTGACCATGCATTATGCAACTTATAATATTTTTACCCTTAATTTGTTCAGGGTTTGGTAATTTGTGCTATCGCTCAATTTTATCTGCTTATCCTTATATAGTTTGTCAAATATAAGGTCGGCTTTGGTCACATCGAACGATAACGTCCTAACCATTTTGTTCTCATTTTTCATAGGCTCGTCCTTGCCTGACGCTCTAGGTTTGGCCATTATAGGACAAGTATACCCATCTCCTTTGATTAACTCGGCCAAACATATTTCAATTTGATCATAATACTCGTCGTTAATGGTATGAACATCAAAATTTGGGTCTCTATAGTAAGTCCCCTTACTAGAATTTTTCATTTGCTCTTATTCTCTTATCAATCGTTCATACCTAATCATGTTCACGCTAAGTTGAAAAAGATCAGGAAATTCCCTATCTTGGAATTTCTTTTTCAAATAAAGCTTAAACAATTATGAGCGATTTTGACAAACTTTTTTTCGGGCAAAGGCACAAAGAATTTACTTCTTGCTGTCTTGAATCTTTGAAGAAAACCTTTTGCCCATTCGTTTGGTATTTGACGCAGATTCAACAAATCGGCCAAGATAACTTCAGATTCAATCTTATAAAACTGAGTATGGAACAATTGTTCCAATTATTGCCATTTTGAATAGAATTCGCTCGCAAATTAATGAACCAAGAAAAAGCTACTCTTGTTAATGAATTAGGGAACAACCTCATTATATGATAATCCGTCACTTCACCACTATGTAGTGTGAATCACCCTATATGTTCTAGAGTAGAAACTTCTCCTAAACTAATGAATAATGAAAATTTTGGCACTTTGTACCTTCTAGGCTATAGATATGTTTGATCTACCCAATCAGGATATGACTTTGTGTAAGTTGGCCTAATAACAGGACGTACCCCAAAAGTCATTTGATCCTATACTATCTCCATGATTTGATTCCTCAACATGACATTGGGATCATATGGAACTCCTATAGGTTGGTTGACTGGTTGAGTTGCATGAGGCCTAACATTTGGTCCTTGGTTGGCGACAAAGTTGCCATTGTTAGCCTGAGTATTTATTCCATCATTATCACTTGGGGTATTCTGTCAGTTACTAAGGACATTATCTCTTATATTTGGGTTACCCCCCAAGTTTGACGTACCATTACCATTATTCAAGTTCGGTACTACACAGCCCCTAGTTTGAAGTAGACGGACCAAAATGTGGTTTTTTCCCTTGATTTGAACTTAGAACTGGGGAATTATGTCGCACAATTGTCCTGGTTTGAAAGTGGTTTGCAATAGGCACAACTGGCTGACACATTTGGCCTACTAACTTGTTCATTATTTCATTTAATGTACTTAGTTGTTTGGTCATGTTGTCATAATGCGCATTCCCATTTTGGGTAAATCTTTCCATATTATGAACATTTTATAGATTTACCTATTTAACGACATCCTGTGTGAGTTTCCCAAGTAGTGCACGCATGGTTCGAGGACTCAACTCTGTCATTGGTTTGTAACGACTGTGACTGCTCCCACTCTATCCCTCTATTCATGGAGAACTTTGTTGTTCCTTATATCGTTCGATCACAGACTGGATTACTTCATGACTTGCTAGTTCCTTATTAGACTTACGAGGCATATTGCTTCATTTTTTTTAATTGTTAGCAAGTTTTCGCTAACAATTAAAAAAAAGTTTTAGACGACTGTGTAAGGAATATACCTCTTGAGACAAAGTCCCAAAAATGAGTGCTTTATTGGTGACGATTTACAATATAAACAAAATGCCTACAAGGGGCGCAAGTACACAAGTACTAAAAAGAAGTGTTTTAAAGTTAAACTAAGAAATTGAAATTACATATTCTCTGTTGAGAGTGTTCTATTTTGGGTCTTTTCTTCTATGTCTTCCTTTCATTTTTATACTCATATGATAGCTTTTTTGTGGAAAACTGCTTGGAAACTGTTAGGTACTCTATAACTACCCAATTTATTCATGATGGCCAACTTGTCATAGAACTGCCATATCTAATTGTTACCATTACTCTTATAGTTTAACTGCTTACAATCGTGATTCTTAGATCGTGGGGTGTGATATGGTTACTCAATAACCGCTTCAATAATTGCTATACTGGATAACCATAAGACCTCATGTTCACTAAGATCCTGGGCAATTCGAAAGTTTGGGCGAGAACGGGATTATTCTATCTGGGCAATCTTAAGGCACTCAATTCGCTCAGATCTTGGGCATCTTGCAAGCTTGGACGATGATGGTACCTTGTTCAGGGCCTCCAGTGCATTCATTAATGGTCCTATTTGGGCCTTCATCCTGGTTCTAACTAGGCTTCATCCCTTAGACTATTCAATTTGGGCTACACTTTTTTGTATGTCAACACAGATCTACAGGATTGTGCATGTATTAATCTCACACTTCATATGGAATTCAATTTTTTTAGATGCATTTTATTTTCACTATGTGATCAGTTACTCGTCATCCTTTTTAAGGTCTTCATCTCTTTTTCGTATCTCATAGTATCTTTTGTATCTTATAGCATATAGGACTTACAGATAGCAACTTAAAGATTACCAAGTTGGCAGAACTTAGTGAACCGCAAAACAGAAATTTATAAGAGGTTTGAGTTTTAACACAATAAATAATGATCAGCTGCATGTCACTTTAATATTCTTGGAACATGATTTGAAGTCTAATTGATACTGACATCCATTTCTTATGGTAAATCTTATATTTATGATTGGAAAGAATACATTCTTAAATATGAATAGCATGTTAAACTATTTTCTCATTCTTTCATATGCTAATAATACCCCATGTCATATTGAGCATATACTGCTCTAAATTCGCTCAAAAATACATTTAATTTAATGATTTCTTGCCATATCAAGGAGCACAGAAAATCCGGTAAAGCAGTCAGATCAAAGTTCATGTTTTAGATATCTATAAGATACTGAAAATTTTTAAAGTTTCAAATCCTAATTGATGAATGTAAATGTTTTCGTTGTTTTTTCATCGTTATAGGGATGGACTTATGGGTTGGATGGAGCACTTTTGAGAGCAACAAGAATAACTAGAATCAAGAACTTGAAAGTGAATGTATGCAACAACCTCATCTATTTCATTGCTATTCATATTCTATAGTTTTCTTATGGATTGGTAATTTACTAATTTTGGCATTTTAATGTGATCATATGCAAGGCAGGAAATGGGACTTGTTCCCATTAGAATTGCCATTTGGGGGCAGTTTGTGTTACTTAATTTTCGTTAGCTCATTCCTTTCCTGCAGAAGAGCTCAAAAAAAAAAAAAAAAACCGCACAACATCTTCAAGAATAAAGGAGAAAAACAGCAATGGATTTGAAGAACCAGAAACAGGGGAAAAACAAGGAGATAAACTACAGCCATTTTAGAAAAGAGAAAGAGCCTCAGTTCATATCTTTTTTTTTTTTTTTTTTCAGATTACGTATTACAGAGACTTCATTTTACATATAAAATGGAAAGGTACACAAAAGTCTGAACCTAGAGACAGTGGCTATCCATAAAAATGGCTATTGCAGGATACCATACTTTCTACTGTAGCTTAAATAAATAGTCTAGCTGAGTTTTAAATAAAAGCTTCACATCCTTCATTCTCCTCCTTGAAGCTTTTATGTAACACTCCAACTTGTTGCTTCAACTCATCAAAAAGACATTTTGCTAGAGGCTTTGTAAGTGTTATAGACTAAATAGTTTATATAGTCTTATCTATAGGGACCTTCATGTAAATAGTATAAGTTACTTGTGTATATATGTGCAAAACCCTAGTCGGCGCGACTCCGACTCCGACTCCACCTGTTGTCCAGACACCGGCGACATCTCCGGCCACCAATTCCACTGTCAGCTGCCCTTTTTTTGTTTATTTGTTCGTTGATTCCAGTTTCCCTTCGAGCTCGCTTTGTTAGCTGAAAATCCCTTCGAGCCCGTCACCTACCGCCAGCCCTAAGGTTTCGCCAGCCACCGTTCAGCCTCTGCCCGGAGTTTAATCGCTGGAATCTTGTCCTCAGTGCTTCCAGGTTGAGGTATTTTGGGTGTTTTGTGGTTTGAAGTTTTGTTACCTGGATTTGCAGTTTTGTCTGGGTTTTTTAGTTGTCTGTGTGGTTACATTGTCGGGGATCTTGCGATTTTTTGCTCTATTATTAACCTGACATTTGATCAAATGGAGGGAAAGACGTCGATTTTTATGTCTGATGTGATTCATATAATGTCAAAAATCACAAAACATAAACTTAATAGATCTAATTATCTAGACTAGAGTAAAACTGTTAGATTGTATTTGTGGAGTATTGGTATGGATAATCACTTAATGAACTACCTAGTGATGGCTCGAAAGCCTCATGGCTAAGAGAGGATGTTCGTTTGTTTTTACAAATACGTAATTCTATTGATAGTGAGGTGATTGGTTTGATAAATCATTGTGAATTTGTGAAAGAATTGATGAATTATTTGGAGTTTGTATACTCTGGCAAGGGAAATATCAAACACACCTATGAGGTGTGTTAAGCCTTTTATCGTGCAGAAAAAGGTGACAGATCTCTTACTGACTACTTTATGAACTTTAAGAAGACTCATGAGCAGCTTAATATGTTACTTCCATTTAGTGTTGATGTGAAAGTTCAGCAAGCTCAGAGAGAAAAGATGGCGGTTGTGAGTTTCCTGGCTGGTTTTCCTTTTGAGTTTGAGACTGCTAAATCTCAAATTCTTTCTAGCCCTGAGATATCCTTTTTGGAAGAAGCTTTTAGTAGGGTACTACGTACAGAAAACTCAGCTTCTACTCAATCTAATAGCGTTCTTATCAGTCGCACCTCTAAATTTGGGAAACAACTATTTAGAAGTGGCAATAAAGGGAAAAACTCAAGTAACTATGATCAAAATCTTGGTATTCGAGGACAGGATTCAAGAGGTGTTGTGTGTTACTATTGTCTAAGCCAGGCCATGTAAAGAGAGATTGTAGAAAGTTGCAGCGCAAGAATCAGTCGACCCAGTTAACCCATGTTACCTTTACTAATGATGCTTTTGAGCCTATTCTAATATCTGCATATGAGTATGCCAAGTTCTCATAATATCAGTAATCTCCAAAGTCTTCATCTACTCCTATTACTGCCATCGCCAATTCAGGTAAAATGAACACATGCCTTGTTTCCTCATCTTCCAAATGGGTCATTGATTTTGGTGTCACAGATCATATGACATGTAATTCTAATCTATTTTCTTCCTTTCAGTCACATACGTCTAGGTCTACAGTTACTTTAGCAGATGGGTCTACATTTCATGTTTTGGGATCCGACACAATTATTCCAACACCATCAATTCCTTTACAATCTGTTTTAAATTTACTTAACTTGTCCTTTAATTTAGTCTCTGTCAGCAAGCTCACTCGCTCTCTTAATTGTTGTGTCTCATTCTATCCTAACTTTTGTCTATTTCAGGATCTTATGACGAAGAAGATTATTGGTAAAGGACATGAATCTGGAGGCCTCTACATTCTTGATACACAAACACCAAAGTCTATTGCGTGTTCTGGAGTTGTGACCCCTTTTGAAGCACATTGTTGGCTCGATCATCATTCGTTCTCTGTGTTAAAAAAACTTTATCCTCAGTTTTCTAGTCTATCTTCATTAGATTGTGAGTCGTATCAGTTTGCTAAACATCATCATTTGAGCTCTAGTCCCAGATTCAATAAACAAGCTAGTGCTCCTTTTGAGTCAGTTCACTCCGATGTTTGGGGTCTGTGTCCTTCTGTGTCTAAAGTTGGATTTAAATATTTTATTACTTTTTTTACGATTATTCTCGAATGACATGATTATTTTTAATGAAAAATAGTTCAAAACTGTTATCTCATTTTACAGCATTTTGTGCTGAAATCAAAACTTAATTTAATGTTCCTGTACAAACATTGAGAATTGATTAAGTTAAGGAATATTTATCAGAACTCTTCCATAACTATATGGTTCAACATGACATTATCCATCAAACCTCTTATGTCGACCCACCATCTCATAATGGAGTTGCTGAAAGGAAAAATAGACTTCTTGAAATTGCTAGAGGTTTGTTACTTCGAATGTAGGTTCCTAAACATTTTTGGGCTGATATCGTCTCAACTACCTGTTTTCTGATTAACCTTATGCCTTCCTTCGTTCCGTCTGGTGAGACTCCCTTTCATGCTCTTTTTCCTCATAAGTCTTCCTTATTTCCTATTGAACCTAGGGTATTTGATTGTACTTATTTTGTTCGGGATGTTCGACCTCATGTTACAAAACTTGATCCCAAATCTCTAAAATATATCTTTCTTGGCTATTCTTGTGTGCAAAAAGGGTACTGATATTACCATCCCACTCTTAACAGGTACCTTGTGTCTGTTGAGGTGACGAGAAGTAAGAAAGGGATCCTCTTATCTCAAAGAAAGTATATGCTTGACTTGTTGACTGAAACAGAAAAATTGGGGGTTAAACTATATAGCACTCTAATGATTCTTAATTTGCAGCTTATAAAAGGTGGTGAATTGTTTGAAGATGTTGAGAGATATAGAAAATTGATTGGGAAGCTGAACTATCTTACTGTGACTTGTCCAGATATTGCCTATTCAGTTAGTGTGTTAAGTCAGTATATGTCTTACCCAACTGACGATCATTGGAGAGATGTAGAACAAATTTTATGCTACTTAAAATGAGCGCTTGGGAGAGGAATTTCGTGTGGCAATTATGGTCATACTAGGATCGAGTGTTTTTTAGATGTTGACTGGGCAAGGTCCAAGGAAGATCGAAGATCTATATCCGGCTATTGTATATTTGTTGGAGGAAATTTGGTTTCATGGAAAAGCAAGAAGCAGAGTGTGGTTTTACGTTCGAGTACAGAATCAGAATATAGGGCTATGGCCAAGTCTGTGTGTGAAATAATGTGGATACATTAGCTCCTCACTGAAGTGGGCCTTACAATTTCAATACCAGCTAAGTTATGGTGTGATAACCAAGCTGCATTTCACATTGCATCTAATCCAGTCTTTCACGAACGAACGAAACACATTGAGATTGTCATTTCGTTCATGAGAAGATTCAGCAAGGTTTGGTTTCTACAGGATATGTGAAAACAGGAAATGGGGTTCAAATTTGTTAGGTTTATATTTTATATTGGCGATTCTGTAAACAAATTGACGAACTTGAACATTTATAAAAGTTTAGGGACTAAATTATAATGTTTCATAGTTGGTAGGTTAGCTTAGGGTTTGGGTTGTTATGTTTGGAACAAGAAGGATTCACGTCGAATTTTTGCTAGCTGCTCACTGGAGTGTTGCTCGAGCGACTGAAACAAAAACTACCTCGCTAGACTTTCGTCGGTGTGTTGCTCGAGCGACATATTATTTTGAGAAACCTATTTTATATTTTCGAGATTTTTACTTGGTCCATACAACCTATTTCTTCCAACCTATATATTGAGGCGCTGTATTTTCTATGAAGGAGATTGAACATCATAATACTCAAGAAGAGTACATGCTTAACTAGAATCAAAGTTCAATCATTCCATGTTCATGTGCCAATCATTGTGAAAACATCAAAGTTATCAAATCAAACACTAGATTGCATTATTCACTTGGGTTTACTATAAGATTGTTTCGTCAACTATGCTGCATTAAAGATCAAGAAAGAGTTTGAAGAACGAAGAGTTCTTGGGGAAGATCTACAAGAGATAAACTGCGTAAAGAGTCAGGATTAGAGTTCGTGTACTCATTTCAGGAGGACTGCTTTACAAAGAAGAGCCATGATTGGTGTTGGTGTGCACATTCCAGGAGGGCTGCTTCATACTTCAGACAGGAGATCAGAAAGCTTGTGTTGTCTACTTTGCTGGTAGTTTGTAAGTTTTATTGACAATTTATAGTGGATCTTTGACTGACAAAGTGCCCGGAGTTTTTCCCACATTGGGTTTCTCCGTGAACAATTATAATGTTGTTTATTACTTTATTTACTACTTTGTCATTACTGCGGTATTTCAAGATTGGACAAATTAAATTGTTTAACTAATCAGCTAGATATAATTAACTTGTGACATTTGCTAGTAAATTAGATTGATAATTTCGCATTTACACCTAATCACCCCCTCTAGGTATAGTTGGGTCGAATCTCAAGTTTCTCAATTGGTATCAGAGTTTAATTTCGAATCCTGAACGTTATTTGATTGTCTAGATGAGTATTTCACTGTTTGTACTGCCATATTTTGATGGCAGTAATTATGCCTATTTGAAAGTGCGTATGAGAGCTTTCCTTAAGGCTTTGGATAAATGTGTTTGGATTTCTGTGCAAAATGGGTGGACTCCACCTTCAACAAATGTTGATGGTTTAGTTACACTCACTGACATTTCTTTATGGACTAAAACTAACTTGGATGAGTCCAAATGGAATAGCAAAGGTTTGCATGCTTTGTTTATCGTTGTGTCTCCTGAAGAATTTAGAAGAGTGTCTATGTGTGAGACTACTAAGAAGGTTTGGGCTATTTTGGAAACTATCCATGAGGGTACTAAGACCGTGAAAAACTCCAAATTACAAATGTTGACTTCTAGGTTTGAAGAACTTAGGATGAATGATGATGAGAGGTTTGATGAGTTCTATGCTAAATTGAGCGATATTGTGAACTCTAGTTTCAATTTAGGCGAACGGATCACCGAGTCAAAAATCATTTGTAAGATTCTTAGATCCCTACCTGAGAGGTTTAGAACTAAGGTAACTGCAATTGAAGAGAGCAAGGACCTTGATGCCCTTAAGATAGATGAACTCGTTGTATCTCTTCAAACCTATGAATTGACCTTTGCATAACCTAGGAAACTGAAATCCATTGCCTTGAACACCCGTAGGGAAGAAAATTCTGAATCTAGTGATGTAGAGTCCCTTAAAGGTAAGGAGATAGCTTACTTCATGAAGAAGTTTAAGAGGGCCTTGAGAGATAGACCAAAAACCACAACCTAGGCAGAGGAGTCTCCCTAGGAGATTTCATAAGGAAAAGCATGATATGAGTGGTGAGAAAGGGTATAACGGTGAGCTCCAGTCGGTTAGATTTCATGAGTACCAGAGGTTTGGGCACTAATGGAATGAATGTCCTAATCTCAAGAGGAGTTCGACAAAGGATGGCGGTAGAGCCTTTGTTGCTGCATTGTCTGATGATGACTCTAGTGAGAGTGAACCGAGTGTGCAGTCTGAGTGTGAGAAAGTAGGGAAGTACATGGCCTTTGTGTCTCGAGTAGATAGTGAATCTGATAAGGCTAGTGAAAAGACTGAGGTTGAGATTGGTAATCAGGCCTCAGATGATGAGGATAATCTTCAGGTTGTGTACCAGGAGTTATATAAGGAGAGTCTTATGATTAAGAAACTCAGCCATGCCCTACTTAAGAAGCTTGATTCTTTAGAGTGTGAGAAAAAAAGACTTACTGGTGAGCTTATGGAATCGACCAGTTCCCTGAGTGAGTTGAGATGTATCAATGAGAGGTTAGAAAGGATGGTTAAGGCCCTTACGAGTAATTTAGAAAAATCCAACTGTCAACTTGAGGCTTTCTCCATTGGGTCTAAGAAGCTTGATAGTCTTTTAGGTATGAACAAGCCTGCAGGTGATAGACGAGGTCTAGGCTATGTTAAGAACAATTCCAATTCTACTAGTACCTCTATGACTTCTTTCATTCCTGCTTCTACTCAGCCACACATTGCTAGAAATTCTGATCCTAGAGATGAGCATGTCATAAGAACACCTAGGTCTCGTAAAAACACTGCATCTCAAGTTCGTTTTCAACAATCGTATATGTCTGAGCCTAGATTTGTACCTACTTGCCATCGCTGTAGTGTTTGGGTCACATTAGGTCGAGGTGTTATATGCGTGAGGGCAGGGAGAAAAATCAGGATATTCTCAATCAGGTCAATTATCTTTCCAGTCAACTTCTTCAACTGACTCAGATGATCTCTCAAATGACTAGGGCTATTTCCACTGCTAGGAAGACATGGGCAAGAAAGTTGATCTTGACTGTATGGCAGCTGTTGGTGCTTATGCACCACACTGATCTCATGTGCGGGCATCTGCATGCATGTTCAATCACACAGGTGCACCTTGCATTCATTAGATACTTTGGATGCATTTAATTGTTTTTGTGTTCTGTTTATTTATCTTGTATTGTTATCTACATTTTTATTTGTCTTGTGTGTTTGATATTCTTATTTTTGTTTTTGTGAGTATTTCATTTAAAAAAAAATTGTCTGGTTTGTTTTGTGAACTACTGCATCATGTGTGTGAAATTTGACAATGCATGTTGAGTATGATTATGCATTTATCTGATGAATAGTCCCCATTCCATTCCATCACATGAATGTTGTTTTCTCTGGAGTATTTAGTATATGTCCAATCATGTATTTTTTGCACCTCACACACTATGACCATGCAAATAGGTCTTGACCGCATGTGTGAGACTTGGGATGACTAACACTTGTTGATAGGGTGACTCTGAACTTGAATTGACTAATTTTGTTAGACCTAAGCTCATGCATATACATTTTTTTTTACTGAACATGATATATGCTCATTATCTTAATGTTCTCTTTCGAGGCTATTTGACTAGAGCAATTAAGCCTGCTGCGTATCTCTATAACCTGGTGCCTATAGTCAACTGTCTTGAGTTAACCGACCCAAAGCTTGTTACAGGGGTCATCTGAGTTGCTCAATGAATTAGAACTTGCACTTAAGATGAAAAATATGATGAGCCGAATAAAATTGTGGTTTAAAAAAAAACATGTGTATATTTAGGGGGAGAAAAGAAAAATTTTGTATCATGCCAAACGAGCTTTTTGTATAGGTCCTAACTTGTTTAAAAGTTTGATTTTTATAAGTAGAGAATATATCTATTGACAGTGATTTTTGGTTTGTCACTTCTCACAAAATTAAGGTTTGGAGTCTGATTTACTTGAAATTAGTGACACATTACACACGTGAGTCACACATACAACTTACTCTGGTTAAACTTGATCTATGTGTATGGAGCAGCACTTATATTCTCATATTTCGCATATTTATGTTCGATTGCATTTTCTTGTTGACCAACATGTTGAAGTGCTTTCCATATACTTATTTTTAAAAAAATTGAGTGGTGCTAAAATTGAAAGTTTTGAAAAAGGTGATATTTTTGTCCTTTCTGGAAAACTGTACTTCAAATTGGATTTTTCGAAATTCTTATGCTATTTCTGACATTTGAGCTTTGGCTCAATTTTCTCTCGAATGTCGCTCGAGCGAGCCTTTCAGATTGGTCTCACTCGACCTTCGCTCGCGTATAAGGCTCTATTCCAACCTCAGTTTTACTCATTTTTTCGAATTTTTCTCTCAAACTTCATACACCCTTCATCAAATTATTGTAATTTCACTTACTTCAAAGGTTGGGCATTACATTTGAAGGTCATTACCATCAATATCCTCGTCCATTTCTAAAAATTTCTAAGGTAATTCTTAAAACCCTAGTTTTTGACATTTTTGGGGGGTTTTCTGATTTTCTTGGATAATTGCCTTAATTCTTCACATAGATTCATGTGTTTTGAGTATATGAATGTTGTAGGATTGTGTGTGCATTAATGTGATTCAACTTTTACATGTTTTTGGTGATTTTGGCCATTGCTTGAATGTATTTAATTGCACTTGATATTTTTGGCTTATTTTGTCAATTTTGATGGAGTTGGGATAGGATTAGTTGATGATTTACTAGTTTGTGGTGCTACGATGCTTGGTTGGTCATGGGTGGTGCCATTTGTGCTTTGAATTTCATGCTCGTACACTGCACTCAAAAGTGTTCGATAAATTGCTTCTTTGGTTTGACCGTGTGACTTTGGCCATGATTTTACACACACGACTCATCCTTTATCCCACGAACACTCCCATGTACTCACATGTCAATTTGGAGTTTCTTTGCATTGAATTTTGTTTTAGGAACCATGACACTCACATTACACCTCCGTCTAAGACACCACTGTACCTCCGTCCCTCCGTCACTGCACCTACATCCTGCAATCACTGCACTATGTTCATGGACTGCCTTATTTGACACGTTTGCATTATTTTATGTGCATGTGACATGTGTTACATTGTTTTGCATGATTTGAGGACTATTTGCATCGTTTTACGTACTTCGACTCTTATTTGCATCGTTTTACGTGCATTGTCGTATTCTTGCATCGTTTTGCATGTTTACTTCACTGTTATATCATTTCAAGCATTTTTTTACATTTGATTGGGTAGTTGCTCGTGTGGTCTACATTCTTTTTCGTAGCATCTCTCAACATGTTTGTTCTGCAATCATGTTCTAGATGCCATCGAAGAGAGCCAGGACCACCACTCAGCAGCCTCATGGATCTACTTCGTATAGTCGAACGAGGTTCATTTCATCTACAAATTTGAGGTCTTTATTTGTCACTTCTCTCATTAGCCTATCCTTGTAGAGCGTGAGGTTATCTTAGGTGACCTATCCCCTAATATTGCTGCCATTTTTGTTTCTTGGGGTTGGGATTCTTTGTTGACTAGGTTGGTTCCCCCTCCTAGTCTGTAGGTTCAGGAGTTCTTCGTGAACATCCACGAGGTTTGTGATAATTCTTTTCGAGTCTATCTTAGAGGTGTTACTCTTCGGCTTTCTCCTGATGTTTTAGCTGAGTCTCTTCATATTCCTATCTTTCAGCTGAGACTAGCCCTTCCGACTCTGTAGTTTACTCTACTCCTTTTGATACCATACTGGCGGGGCGTTCGATTGCGGTTCGTACTGGATCGCTTCCGATCGAGCGCCAGGTTTTGTTGCGCATTGTGTGCACGAACTTGTGGCCTGTCGCACATACTTGTTCCTTACCGTCTGATAGGGCTAGGTTCCTTTACGCCCTAGTTCACGATGACTCGATTGATCTTCCTACTTTTTTGTGCCAGCATGTTCTTCGCACTTTCAGAGTCCCTGGTCATAGGATAGGTCTTCCTTATGCTTGCCTTCTTCATCGCTTAGTCACTACCCTTGGCGTTATTTTTCTCGAGGGTTCTTCCTGTCGGATAGGTCAACCGATTGGTCTCGCTATCGTTTTGCAAAGTCGACCACATGCTTTTTTGAGCTTTCTGCTCCTGTTGAGCCTACTGATCCGGTAGTGCCGGCAGATTCCATTGATGATTTTTTCTTTGCTGATCCATCCTCTTCTGGCGTTCCTCCATCTACGTCTTCTCTGTCCCTCCTACTTTTTCTGCTTTTGATCCCATGGCCGCCTTAATGGCCCAGATGTCTACTATGATCAGCCAATAGGCTCGACTACTTGCAGAGGTGACTCAGACGAGGGCAGAGGTCACTGCGCTACGTGGCGAGGTTATAGATGTTCAACGATGGCTGCGCTGGATGCAAGAGCACTTGGAGTACGAGAGTGATGAGACTAATGCTTCGGATGGAGACGATGCTCTGGCCTCGTAGATAGGGATAGAGTTGTAGTTGATATTGATGTATGTGTTGCTAGTAGTTAGACTGATTCTTGATGTAGTATAAACTTTTTTATAGTTTTTCTCAAGTTATTGGAATTTTCTTTGCCATTTGATGTGTTATTTCTTCGGCATTTGTGACAAAAGGGGAGAGAATTTTATAGTAGGGAAAGATAATGGGAGATATATACTCATTTCTTGTTTAGAGCAGCTTGATACATATTGATACATATCATATGTCTTGAGGGCTCGTTGGGGTGATACATAGATACTGTATAGACATTTTATGCTTTACATTTGATTTGATCTTTTGCATATGTCTTGAGGGGTCATTGGGGAGTGACATAGATACATTTTCTACTGTTTTAACACTTAGAGTTTGTAGTAGTGGCAATACATCTGTATTGTATATCATGCACTGAGGGAGAGCATGCGTATTGCAAGTGTGTTGCATTTCATGCATGACCGTTTGAGTTTTTCTTGATGTTTTGTGGTATTAATGTGGTTATGGTATCTTGGTTAACATTAATACTACATCTCAAACTTGTTTGCTTATTTCATTGACTATACTTCTAAGTACTTTATTGTTTATTGCCTGTATCACGTGCTTTTACACTGGTATGTGAGTTTTTGATTTCAGGATATATGATTAACAAAGTGGAAGCTGCATTCAGTTGGTTTTGTTTGGACTTGGGTAGTTTGGATAGGCTGTGGTTGTTTTGTATTGTGTTTTGTCACAGAACGCCAAATGGAGAGTTTGTTAGGTTTATAATTTATATTGGCGATTCTGTGAATAAATTAAACAACTTGAACATTTATAAAAGTTTAGGGACTAGATTGTAATGTTTCATAGTTGGTAGGTTAGCTTAGGGTTTGGGGTGTTATGTTTGGAACAAGAAGGATTCACGTCGAATTTTCGCTAGCTGCTCCCCGGAGTATTGCTCGAGCGACTGAAACAGAAACTACCTCTCTCGACTTTTTCCCTACTGTCGCTCGAGAGACGGACCTTTCGCTCGAGCGAAGAAGCCACCTCGTTCAAGCGACATATTATTCTGGGAAACCTAATTTTATATTTACGAGATTTTTACTTGGCCCATATAACCTATTTCGTCCAACCTATATATTGAAGCGCCGTATTTTCTATGAAAGAGATTGAACATCATAATATTCAAGGAGAATACATGCTTAACTAGAATCAAAATTCAATTATTCCATTGTTCATGTGCCAATCATTGTGAAAACATCAAAGCTATCAAATCAAACACTGGATTGCATTCTTCACTTGGGTCTACTGCAAGATTGGGTCGTCAACTGTGCTGCATTATAGATCAAGAAAGAGTTTGAAGAACGAGGAGTTCTTGGGGAAGATCTACAGGAGATAAACTGCGTAAAGAGTCAGGATTGGAGTTCGTGTGCTCATTCCAGAAGGATTGCTTTAGAAAGAAGAGTCATGATTGATGTTGGTGTGTACATTCCAGGAGAGTTGCTTCATACTTCAGACATGAGATCAGAAAGTTTGTGTTGTCAACTTTGCTGATAGTCTATAAGTTTTATTAACAGTTTATAGTGGATATTTGACTCGCAAAGTGCCCAGGGTTTTTCCCATGTTGGGTTTCTTCGTGAACAATTCTAGTGTTGTTTATTGCTTTATTTACTACCTTGTCATTACTGCGGTATTTCAAGATAGAACAAATTGAATTGTTTGACTAATTACCTAGACATAATTAACTTGGGACGTGTTGCTAGTTAATTAGATTGATAATTCCGCATTTACACCTAATCATCCCTCTCTAGGCGCAGTTGGGTCAACTGTTGCATTTCTCAGGGTTAATTATCTTTGTAACAAGTTGGGCATGATAAACATCTATACTTTAGCTTGAGGGGGAGTGTTACTGACTAAATAGTTTATATAGTCTTAACTATGGGGACTTTCATGTAAATAGTATAAGTTACTTGTATGTATGTATATGTGTGTGTGTGTGTATATAAACCTAAGAAAATAAAAAAAAGTATGATTTTCTCCTCAAAATAACGACAGTAAACAAATCAGCCAATTGAACTTGTGAAGGACAATATTGCAAATTCACTTCTCCTTCTTTCTCAGCCTGTCTGATGGCATGATATTTCACTTTTATATGCTTTGTTCTCCCATGATTTACTGAATTTTTGGCCACAGCAATTGCAGATTGATTGTCAATCATAATTGTAGTAGGATTGACTTGAACTTGATGTAATCACTTAAGATTTTCCTTAACCAAATGGTTTGATTCACTGCTGCTGAAGCTGTTATATACTCCAGACCCAAGTGTAAATAATATCCAGAGGTTCTCTTCATATCATCTACAGGACAAGCCCAATCACTATCTGAATATCCCACTAAATCTGAGCCAACTCCTCCTTTAAAGTTGATAACATGATATATAGTAACTCTGATGTATCCGAGGACTCTTTGGCAGTACCAAAGTGAATTTGAGAAGATTTGTCATGAACCTGGACAGTGAAATTGCTGCAAACATCAAGTCTGGCCTAGTTGCTATTAAATATAGCAAACTTCCAACAAGATTCCTATATTCCTTTTCATTTATTGGTTGATTTCCATCTTCTTTTGACAGTTTGGTATTCATGGCCAATGGAGTGTCTACTGGATTGCAATTCAGCATTCTGAACTTCTTCAAAATATCAACAGCATACTTTTGTTGTGAAATAAAAATTCCATCAGCCTTTTGCTCAATTTCAATGCCAAGGAAGTACTTCATTTCTCCAAGATTTGTCATTTCAAATTCTTTCTCTAGTTCATGAGTAAATGAGTCAATTTGCTCCACATTACTTCCAGTAATAAGTAAGTCATCAACATATAATGAGATGATCAAAATATGGAAGTAGTTATATGTTCTTACATAGAGTGTATGTTCACTCTCACTCCTCTTGAATCCATTTCTACATGGGTATCCATAAAATTTGCTGTACGAAGCTCTTGGGGCCTGTTTCAAACCATACAAGGCCTTTCTTAGATGGCACACATAATCTGGATCTGATCTTGAATGAAAACATTCAGGTTGTTCAACAAATACATCCTCTTCCAATTTTCCATTAAGAAAAGCCGATTTTATATCCAATTGATGTATTTTCCATCTCTTTTGAGCTGCCAAAGCAATCAATAACCTGATTGTGTCATGTCTTGCAATCAGAGCAAATGTTTCAAAATAATCAACACCACTTTCTTGAGCAAACCCTTTAGCTACAAGTCTTGCTTTATACTTGTAGATTGAACCATCAGGTGGCTGAATTTCCGAAGTTGTAATAGGAGTGTTCTGTTGTAAAAATGGAAAATAAACAGATTGTTGTTGTGGCCTGGCTTCCTCCCAATTCCATTTAGCATTTTCATCAACTTTAACATCTCTAGAAACTGAAATTTTTTTAGTTTCTATGTTGTACACTCTATAGCCCTTTAATTGAGAACCATAGCTAAGAAAGATTCCTTTTGTTGCCTTGTTGTCCAGCTTACTCCTCTTTTGATCATGAACATGAATATAGCACAATGAACCAAACACTTTGAGATGTTTTGTGGTTGGTTTCATTCCACTTTATGCTTCAATTAGAGTCATATCTTTCACGACCTTGGTTGAAAGTCTATTTTGCAAATAAACTGAAGTATAGACTGATTCGGCCCAAAATCTTTTTGGTAGTTCTTTCTCAGCTAGCATGCATCTAGCCATCTCCATAACTGATCTATTTTTCCTCTCCGCCACTCCATTTTGCAGTGGAGTGTAAGGGACAGTAAGTTGATGATGAACTCCATTTTCTTCACAAAATTGATCAAATTTTGTTGAAGTGTACTCCTTGCCATTGTCTGATCTCAACACCTGAATTTTGTAACCTGATTTTGTTTCTACGAGAGCTTTGAATTTCTTAAAAACATGAACTACATTTGACTTATACCTCATAAAATACACCCAACACATTCTGGTAAAATCATCAATGGAAAACACAAAATACAGATTTTGACTTAATGAAGGTGTTTTCATAGGCCCACAAATATTTGTATGCACAATTTGAAGTTTTTGTGTTGCTCTAAATGCAATCTCTGTTGAAAATGATTCTCTATGCATTTTACCAAAATTGCAACTTTCACATACTCCTCCGGCTCTTGAATTTCAGGCAAATCTCTTACCATACCATGTGAATGTAGGTAGGCTAAGGATTTGTAATTAAAATGACCATATCTCTTGTGCCACAAATTGGACTCATCAAAGTTAACTTCTGAAATATTTGCAACAACACTTTGCCAATAAAGATTGAAACTTTTGTTCTTCATAGGCACACATGCTATTTCAACATCATGTGAATCTCATATTTTGCAATAATGATCTTTAAATTGCGAATAACCATTTTGAACAATTTGACCTACACTCAATAAATTTGAACTTAAACTAGGTACAAGTAAAACATTATCGATGTACCTTGTTCCTTTCTTTGTTTGGACAGCAATGGTTCCCATTCCTTTAGCTGCAACTTCTCCATTTCCCATTCTGATTGTTGCTTTGCAATCAGGATCGAAATTGCAAAAGATCTCCTCCTTGCTTGTCATATGATTTGTACAAGCAATATCAATGAACCAAGAATCCTTTTCCACAATATCAGTCACATGAAATGCAAGAAACAAGCGATCTTCTTCTTTCTTTTCATGAACAAGTGAAGTTTGCTTGTTTTGAGGTCTTGACTGATGTTGTATTGATGTTTGATTTTGGAGTTTAGCTCTACAAAACTTCTCCACATGACCAAATTTTTTGCACCATCTACACTGCTTTGATTTTCAGCAATTCTTGTCCAAATGGTTTGTCTTTTTACAAACACCACAAGGAGGATATGCATCGCTACTTCCTTTGCTCATTGCTTGTTTGCTAAAATTGTCTTCTCTCATCTTTTTTTCCATCATACTGCCTTTTTTCACCACTTTCCCTTAGTATTTGTGCTTATGTTTTGCCGTACAAGCTCATTCAACTAAATTTTCTGCCCTTAATGCTTGTCTCTGCTCATAAGCCAATAGAGCACCTGTAAGTCCAGTTAAAGAAAGACTTGACAGTTCTTTTGTGTGCTCTATTGCTGTTGTTACAGTATCAAACCTTTCAGGCAAGGCGATTAGCACCTTTTGAACTAGTCTTTTATCAGAAACTTTCTCCTCATTTAGCTTGACTTGATTAACAATATCCACAACTTTTGAAGTATAGTCTTTAATCTTTTCAGCTTCTTTCATTCTAAGGTTTTCAAAATCACTGCTCAAAGCTTGTAACCTTACCGCCCTTACCTTTTCTGAGCCTTTGAATTCTTCTTCAAGCTTATCCCAAGCTTGTTTGGCTGTAGACACAGCAACAATTCAGGGAAAAAATTCTTCAGAGACTGCTATATACAAGAATGAAAGTGCTTTCATATTTTTCATGGACTGATCTTTTTGCTGCTTCAGCTGTGCCACTGTATAGTTTGTATCAGATTTAGGTTGTTCAATTCCTTGCTCAATCACTTCCCGTAGATCATGTGCCATCAAGAAAGCCTTCATTTTGACAGAACAAAAGTCATAATTTTCTCCGGTAAACACTGCTAGTACTGGAATTGAAGAAAGACTTGTTCTTGCCAATTTTATCTTTACTCATAGGCCTTAAGATCAATGGAAACAGTGATACCAAATGTTAGCTCTTTCCTTTCCTGTAGAAGAGCTCAAAAAAAAAAAAAAAATTTGCACAACATCTTCAAGAATAAAGTAGAAAAACAGCAATGGATTTGAAGAGCCAGAAATAGGGGAAAAACATGGAGATACTACAACTATTTTAGAAAAGAGAAAGAGTCTCAGTTCATATCTTTTTTTTCTCCAGATTACGTATTATAGAGACTTCATTTTACATATAAAATGGAAAGGTACACAAAAGTCTGAACCAAGAGACAGTGGCTATCCATAGAACATGGCTATTGCAGGCTACCATACTTTCTACTGTAGCTTAAATAAATAGATAGTCTAGCTGAGTTTTAAATAAAAGCTTCACATCCTAGTCTAGCTGAGTTTTAAATAAAAGCTTCACATCCTTCAATTTTTCACTACTTTTATATCCACTGGTGCAAAATTTAAATATATGATCATGGATCAATCAAAATTAATAGGATTTTCTTCTATAGGTATTCTGTGACAACTACTTAGATGGAGGTTATCATGTGCCATATGCACATAAAGGTCTTGCATCTGGTCTCAATCTAGAGTCATATTCTATCAAGGTATGCCCATTTCTTAAACTAACTTTCCCAGTGTTTTTGGATATTTTTTCTTCATTGCTTGGAAATGTATTTACATTATTTTGTAGTGCTAGCAGAAGTCATACATTATTAGCATGTTTGGTAAGAAGGAATGGCTAGCATTGGGCAATATTAAGGAAGAAAAATAATGTCTAGTGTCTTCTAGATGTATACCATACGCTAGTTTACGCATCCATGCTTCCACATATATGATTCAAATTGTTTACTGTCGACTTTCTTATATATAATTATACCCTAGTTCATATATGTAACTCTGTTCTTGAAATTGTGAAGATGTTTGAGAAAGTTAGCATCCAAAGTTGTGATGGTGTGCCGTGAATAGTGCAGAAGAATATGATCAACTTGGCTCACATGCATTATATGCTTTTGTCCATCCAAACTTTATGATTAATAGGTCAGTGATCAGTACTTAAACATATGAATTATTTGTTTTTATGTTGTCTTATCATATTTGCTTCATAGCACCCTTATTTTCTCTAGTTTTTCTCTGTACCTTAGGTATGGACCTTGGATGGATACAAACCTTGTAGTCCCATTGGGACCACGGAAATGCCAAGTGATATTCGATTATTTTCTTGATCCTTCTCTTAGGATCCGTTTGATTGCAAGGGTGGAAAATTGGTGGAAAGAAAATGAATTTCAGGGAATTGGAAATTAAGTGTTTGATTGGTATAGTTTTCCACCCGAAAATTTTTTAAATTTTGTGTTTGTTTGACTTTATTTTACATGGAAATTGTCCATGAAAATGATAATTTTCTCCACAATTGGTTATAAAATTTGTTTCTATTGACAAAAAGTATAAACAAAAACAAATTTTTTCATCAAAGTTTAGTGTTCGTTTGACTTTGTTTTATATGGAAATTGTTAATTAAAGTGAAAATTTTTTTACAACTGATTATGAAATTTGTTTCCATTGCCAAAAAAAAGGAAAAAAAGAAAAAAAAAAAGTGGAAAAACCAATTCTGCCAAATCATGGAATTGACACATGTGTGAGGGAATTGTGGAAAAAGTTTTCTACGGAAAATTTGTATCATCAAACAGGCCAAAAGATGGAAAATGGAATTTGAATTCCATTTTCCATGGAAAATATCTCCTATCAAACACACCTTTAGTGTAAGTTCCTTTCCTCGTAGATTTCATGATGCCTAGATCAAAATGATCCCAAGAAATATAAATATCTTAGAGCATCCCCAAGAGACTATTTAAATATGAGATGCTCCCTATTATAGAGAATCAACATTTAAAATCATGTTCCAAGAGCCAAATTTACTCTCTATAATTAAATGCATTCAAAGTGTTTCAATTTTCAATGTAAGAAAATAATAAAATAATCTAAAGAAAAGTTAGTTAAAATCAAAGATAAAAAAAAAATTATTATTTTTTGGAAATAGTAAACCGAATTGTTAAATATAAAGAGCTTGTTGGAGTACTTTAAAATTTTAAAGTACTTCAAAATTTTAACTCTCTAAATTTATAGATGCTTTTCAAATGATAGAATATGTTCTTTAAAAATAGAGAGTTTATTGGAGATACTCTTAGTATCCCAAAATCATATCCAGAACTTTTATAGCATGATAAAAAGATCATTTCGTCTCTAGGTTGGATGTATCGATTACAAAATACATGAAATTATGGAAATAGGAAAGATCTGTTATGGTGTTTGTTGGGTTTTGATACCTAATAAATTCGGGCGATGATGTTAAACCGATTTTATAGTTTGAATTAGATTTCATAGGCCTCAGCCGATAATTGAAGTGAAATGTCGACATCACAATGAATGAACCACTCCAACAATCTAAGTGGGCCATTTGAAGTAGCCTAATCTCGTTAGTGTTGCTCATGGCCCGACCTATTTACCTTAGACGGCTTTAGGGTTGGAAGCCCATTTATTGGTACTTATTGGGCCACTTTACTTTGACCTAGAAGCCCATTTAGGTTGGCTTATAAGTGGGTTAGTTTCTGTTATCTTGCTCTAGTGTGAATTGATTGTTGGAGCTATGAGTGTGAGAATTGAGAGAGAAGGGAGTTTCGTTTTGTGCTTCCTCTTGCTTTGTGTTAATTTCTCCTCCTTCTTCTTTTAGCCTTAGCGGCTGTTGGGATTTTGACTTTGATCTAAGACTCTTTTAAGAGAGCCCTTAACATCTTTGATTTTGTGTATGGAGGAGAGTATACCGGTTATTCACATACCGGTTTATAAGGCATAAAACATACGAAAAACATAATAAAATTCATATGAACTCTGCTAGTTTTATTACCAGATCAGAGGTGAAGAAAGAACTTTGATTGTCAACATCGTTAAAGATGGTTTTTCTATAACAAATCCTTCATTCATCCTACATATTTTTCTCTTACAAATTGGCTCTATTTATAGCCAAACTTACTAGATATTCTACAACATATTTAGAGATATTTTCTACCTCTTGACTATCCACTAGCAAGTAGTAGCTTTCAACTTTGTTACTAGAACTTACTTTACTTGTAGAATGGTTTACTACTTTGTGTTGTACTAGTTATAATCTAGTCTAACTTAACATCAACTTAGTTAGACATTTCAACTAAACTAGCTACGAACTAGATTACAATAAAAATACAATTCTTCATGTGACAACAAAATGTCACAACTCCAACACTCCCCCATGACATTTTGGTTGGAACCTTCAAATCATTTCTTCTTCATGCTTCAGCCATGATTGCAATTTGTGATTCTTTGCTTTCCATTTGATTTGAC
Source organism: Fraxinus americana (assembly GCA_035079005.1). Taxonomy (NCBI): domain Eukaryota; kingdom Viridiplantae; phylum Streptophyta; class Magnoliopsida; order Lamiales; family Oleaceae; genus Fraxinus; species Fraxinus americana. Next base: position 18,800,588 of record CM068717.1, read on the forward strand.
TCTTTTTGTTGCTACTCTTCAACATAGTTATCAACATTTCTAGCCAAAGATCAACCACATACAAAGAAATCCTCCCTTTGCATCATCAGATTTTTTTTGGCACCTTCAACTGCTGTTTTTCTTCAAATTTCTGCCCTTCTGATTTTGTGACTGCAAGTCTTTGTTTTTTATTTGGTCCAAGCTCCCATGGTTGCAACTCTTCTTTCATAGTTGATCAACTTTCTTTAGCATAGGATCAACCTCACTCAAAGAACTTTCTCTTCTTGCATCTTCTCATCAGATTTTTAAGGACAGATGCTGATTCTTTTTCTTCAATCAAATTGGATTGACTACAAGCTTTGAAGTTTTTGTTTTCTATTTGATCAAGGCCTTCTTCGGTTGCAATCCTACATCATAGGTGTCAACTCTTTCTACCTAAGATCAACCTCATCCAAAACCTTTATCTTGCATCTTTCCTTTCATCATTATCAGCATCTTCTTTTTCATTTTTCACAGCAACTTGAGGTTCTTCTGGCTTGCTACTGATGAAAACGTATCATTGAAGTTCACACCATTTTGTTGAACATACATCTTCACTACTAGCCTGCCCTTTAGCTTTTTTGAACATGAAGTTTACACGGCTCTTTTTTTGAATTGGAGTGCTACCTTCCATACAGTCATCTCGAAGGTTTTCTTTAGCTCATCTTTCACCTTTTTCAATCAAGATGCAACTGCTATCAATGATCAGAAGATCATTCACATATAATGAGATGATGAACATCTCCTTTTTCTTCTTTCAACTTCTGGCTTTACTCCTTTTTCTCAGCCGCTTTCATCACCATCTGAGACATTCATTTCCCGAAATTTCTTGCTTATTTTTGAGCTTCACCAGATTCTATGAAACATTCAGTTTCATCTTCAGAGTTTCATCCATGATTTCCCTCTTTGAAATTTCTTGTTTTTCATTTTTTTCAAGCTTTCTTGATTGCAATTTCTACATAATTGTCAATCCTCTTTAGCTTTGAAATCAACTACAAACAAGTAAACTTTCATTTTGAATCATTGGATTTTTGAAACATTCAAATTCATTTTCAGAAATTTGATTTTTGTTGAAATGAAGAAAGTTTCTATTCGGATTTTCATTGAGAAGAAGAGGTTTACAATTGAATTTTGAAATTACTGGTTATACATTGATCTTACCGGATTCACTTCTTGCTTACTGTTTTTACAGTTGATCAAAAAGATTTGAATTTACTGGATTTGAATCAACTTACCAGATTTACATTTGCATACCGTATATGGCATATACCGGATTTACATGAAGCATACCGTATATGCAAGGCCCGTACCGTATATGCACAAAGCTAACCGGATTTGCAAGGGTCTTACTGGTTGTTTAGAAAAACAGGGCACTTACCGGATTTGCAAGGAGGTCACCGTATTTGTAATAATCTTACCGTATATGCATGAACTCACCGGATTTGACAGAGGAATGCTCTGTTTTTGCTCTGTTTTCAGCCTTTTTCAGCACTTTTTCAGCTGATTTTCTTCAATTGTTTGATGCTAATGATTTAGTTTTTCAGCTCTAATCTTCAAAGATTAGTTTTTCAGCTCTAAATCCTTGCAAAAACATACCAGATTCAACCACTTCTCAGCTTCATTTTTTCACCAGTTTTCTCTATTTTTCTCTGTTTTTCACTGCCTTTTGATACAGCTTTTCACAGCCTTTTGTAGCACTTCTTCTTCTTCTTTCTATAACCTCAGGTCCCTTTCCAAGATCATTTATGCTCTGATGCCATGTTGAGATTTTGACTTTGATCTAAGACTCTTTTAAGATAGCCCTTAACATCTTTGATTTTGTGTATGGAGGAGAATATACCTGTTATTCACATACCGCTTTATAAGGCATAAAACATACGAAAAACATAATAAAATTCATATGAACTCTGCTGGTTTTATTACCAGATCAGAGGTGAAAAATGAACTTTGATTGTCTACATTGTTAAAGATGGTTTTTCTATAACAAATCCTTGATTCATCTTACATATTTTTCTCTTACAAACACTACACCAAAAAAAGCCTTTTGCAACGGCCAAAAAACGCTGCAAAAGGCCTTTTGCAACGTTTTGACGTGTGTTGCAAAGTTCAGTGCTGCTGTTGAGGGAAGAGATACGGCAACATTTAAAAAACGTTGCAAAAGGGGTCTTTTGCAGCGTTTTTTAAACGTTGCAAAAGACCTCTTTTGCAGCGTTTAAAAAACGTTGCAAAAGACCCCTTTTGTAACTTTTTTAAACGTTGCCGTTTTGTTTTGTTTTTTTTTTAATATATATATATATATAAGCAATTTATGTAAATGGAATAGAAAAATTGAAAATGAATCTTTGTGAACAAATTTTGAAATTGCATAAAAATTTATAATTTCATTACAAATATCTGAATCAATACATTTGAACATTAGAATGTGATACAATAAGAGAAAGCTAGCTAACTCAACATTAGCCTGAAACCAGTAAAGATGGAGTGAAAAGAGCCCCACAAGAAGAAATGGAGAACCTTCTCCTTCTATTCACCAGGGATACATCAGCCTGTATCTGATTTCTTGTTGTCATGGCATTTGGCACATTTTGTTCGTCTGTGGCATAGGATAGTTTGAGTGGATCCATCACGGCATAGGATAGTTCGTCTGTGGCATAGGATAGTTCGTCTGTTGTCATGGCATTTGGAGAACCTTCATTTCTTCTTTGTCATGGCATAGGATAGTTTGAGTGGATCCATCACGCTGCAGACCTTCGGATCAACATCGGTAGCAATCTCCCCAAGGTATGCATCAACCGTCTTGGCAACTCTCTTAGAAACATTCTTAATAATCTGCCCGTCTTTTTCCACGAGGCTTTCCCCATCCTCGGCGGGGGATCTACTTGACTCGGCATCAATAGTTGAACCAACTGGTTTCGGTTTTCAAATAAATCATATCCTAGGTCTACAATTTTATTTGCGTAAGATTTTGATTTCTTGCATTTAGTCGAAATATTCTTTTCAATTCCACTGTTTGCTTGACAAGAATCGGATTTTTCTCTTTTTTATTAATTGTTGAATGAGTGAAGATTCTTGTATTGGAAGAATAAATTACCTATGTCTTTTCATAATATGTCATCTAAAAATTTTCATGAATCGTTGCATTTATCTCGCACCGTTGAGCGAGTTAGGAGACCGATTTACGGGGCTCATCTTGAACAGATGGAATGGCGGGTGACGAATTTATTATTTTTGTCTCCACAGACTGTTTGCTCCTACAGTGAGTAGTCCTCTTCAAATGATTTAGCACCCCTCGGACATGTGAATTACTCAATTTGAAAGTAGTAATTGTTCTGCCATGGATTTGTCCTTTGTGATCAACTGCATGAAAAAAACCATCATCATAATATAGTTGAAACAGAACCTACGCATATGAGGGTAATTTGGGAAGTGCAATAACACTCGAAAAAATCTTGCATCTAATTCTAACAACTACACTATGGGGACCCAACTTATTGTGGGATTGACCAATAAGCAAATAAGTAAACCAGTAAATCAATCCAATCATACATGAATATACATACCAAGATATCAATGAAGCATTTATTAGAATGGTCCCAATGTGAAGACACTTAGTAAAGGAGTGAGGTTTTTCCACTTATTTATTGATGATATACATAGCAATATACATTATTTTCTGAAGAAGACTACAGCAAACATCTCACTTTTCAGAAATGGTTACCTCGAGTAAAATGAACCATCTCCAGAATGAATTAAGATTTATTTTCGCATACATATCTTATCATTTAAGAGTATGCTGGCTCAATAAGTGTTTACGATACATGAACTCATATTTCTCTCCTATCATAGTTGGCATTGTATAGTTATTGTTTCCTCTTGATTTAGCCAGGGATGATGTGTCACCCTCCCTGATTGACAAAAAAATAAAAATAAAGCTGCACTATGAGTACAAATGCCACTATAATTATTAATATGCTCAAAGCAAGAAACTTGTATATGGTTTTCAACTTAAACCTCTGCTTGTCTTCCCAAATCTTTCAAATGAGCCATCTTGAACACGGACTTGGGTTGTTCAAGCTTGATTCAATAACCGTAGATTAAGAAAGGTTCAATCTCGCCTCTTATGTTCAAACAAGTCTTAAAGATGCCATAATAACTAAGCAATTCAAAGGTATCACTTATTTACGCACTATATTTAAAGCGTCTTACTTGTGATGGCTTAACTTTATATGAGTGTATTTCGTTAAAGCTTTTGTTAGGGTCTCTGTTTCTTTGGTGAAGAAATCAGATATCCAACCATCCGCCATTCCCAGACCTAACCTCCATGGCTGCTGTTCAACGGTAAGAAGATTATCAGACGCTGCCATTCTTAGACTTTGTGGAGTAAAAACCAAATCCGCAATCAAAATTTAATCAAACTAATCGAAAATTACAAACAAACAATCGAAACTAGCTTATTAAATCAAGCGAAAAAAGGAAATGTTTGAATAATACAGATGTTTAGAGGAAACACAGTGAGTAGAGATAAGAGATAAGAGAAGAGAAGGGAAGGGAAAAGTGTAGAGTATTTATGTACACTCTACAGGTGATTGAATTGCAAATAGACATTTTCAACCACATGTATTTATGTACACTCTACAGGTGATTGAATTGCAGGGATTGCCTTTGCCTATATATCTTAAGGAAGTGAAGGCAGCAGAAGAGCGCAGATTGAAAAATGGAGTGCGTTTTGAATTCAATTAATCCACTTACCATTTCTCTTTTTTTTGGATTTCTTCTTCTGATTCTGAGTTTTTTGAAGGGCAAGAAATCAGGAGACAAACCACTAGGGCCTAAAGGAATACCAATTTTAGGCAACATGTTTCACTTGGGGGATTTGCCTCACCAAACCATGTACCACTGGGGCAAAACCTATGGACCTCTCCTTTGGCTTAATCTCGGCCAGGTTAATACGATGATCGTTCAGAATGCCACTACGGCTGCTGAGTTGTTTAAGAAACACGACGTGCCGTTTGCTGACCGCAAGGTGCCTGATACACTCACGGCATTCAATTTCAATGCGGGGTCGTTGGGGATGAACACGTTTGGTGGACACTGGAGGGTACTCCGGCAAAAGCGAAAAAGAATGACCTGAGAAGCTATGGGTTTGTCAAATTGCAACTGAAATGGAACAACTCTTCGAGATTCTTCTTCTTCCATGGATCCTACGAGATGGAAAGCTCGGAGTACGAGGTTTTCGAAGTGGTCTGACTGATCTGGCAAGAGGGCGGGATTTTAGTCGGGTTCTGTGGAGGGTGTTCCGGGGATTAGGAGAGGAGGAGAGGAGGCGGAGCGGAGAGGAGAGGAGAGGAGGAGAGAAGGAGGAGAGGAGAGGAGGCGAGTTAGGGTTGAGGAGGAGAATGGGGAATGAAGGGAAATGCAAGGATCGTGTTGTAAGACGCGGGTTGGGCCACTTTAATTTCGCAGGTTGGGCCTCTTTAATTTTCGCGGGTTAAGCCTCTTTACTTTTCGCAACGTTTATTAAACGTTGCTAAAATGATCTTTTGCAACGTTTAATAAACGTTGCTAAAGGCACTTTTCGCAACGTTTATTAAACGTTGCAAAAACATTTATATTTTGCAACGTTTATTAAACGTTGCAAAATATAAATGTTTTTGCAACGTTTAATAAACGTTGCGAAATGCACTTTTTGCAACATTTATTTATAAAATGTTGCTAAAACTCAATTATACTAATCAATTGCAACATTCACTTATCAAAATGTTGCGATAGACCCCTTTAACAACACTTAACTATCAAATGTTGCCTTTTATGTGTTGTAAAAGCTCATTTTTGGCGTAGTGAAATTGGCTCTATTTATAGCCAAACTTACTAGATATTCTACAACATATTTAGAGATATTTTCTACCTCTTGACTATCCACTAGCAAGTAGTAGCTTTCAACTTTGTTACTAGAACTTACTTTACTTGTAGAATGGTTTACTACTTTGTGTTGTACTAGTTATAATCTAGTCCAACTTAACATCAACTTAGTTAGACATTTCAACTAAACTAGCTACAAACTAGATTACAATAAAAATACAATTCTTCATGTGACAACAAAATGTCACAACTCCAACAGTGGCTAGTTGGGGCTGCCAAATATCATTCACCTTACTCCTTTGTGGAACTTGAAGCAACCGATTATTTGGGTGGTTGTTGCTTTGGGGATATTTGGTTGTTCATTGTTAGTGTCGATTGGTGGTTTACTGAGCCCGATTTCTTGAAGATATTGAAGCCAAAATCTCACCGTGTTTATTTTTAACTACTCTACAGGGTTTTTGATGATCTTGGCATTGATCTTTCACGCTAACATGGAATTAATAAACAATACCAAATTTTTTTGTCCCCTTGATTGTGCAGGTTTTCTTTATAAAGAACTGCTGATGTATGCTCCTCCATGGAATCGGTCCTTTTCCTTTTACCCCATTCATTTATTTCATTTGCCTAATGTGAGTCAGATTGTACAATTGTTACAACGATGCACTATAAATACTACTGAAAATTTCAATAGAATCCCAAATGGGCAAATATGTAGGGTCGTGCAAATTTGATATTCCTTCTATGGACATTATCATTTCTGGTCGTGTTCTATGCGTACACCTGTGACAAACGACACTGCAAATTTTGTTTTTCCAGCTGAAAATGCCAATCGTATGACAGATATTTAGCTTTGCTCTTGGTAGGTTCACAAACATACTGTTCTTTAACAATTGTTTATTCTCAGGATAACAATGATTTTATTGAAAAGAGTTGGAAGGACAATGAGAAAGTGCAGGCCAGACACCTTTTTTCCGACAACCAGTGCTTTCACATTTCATGCTTAGAGCCTGTTTGGTAAAAATTCTCATTTTCTACAGTAAATCAATTCTCATTTTCAACCACACATTCTTCAATAAAATAATATTTTCCATCACATCAATACTTTTTTCTTCTTTTTCAACCACACATTTCCCATCATATCACTATTCAAAAATCAATTTTTTCCCCAAAAATCCCTACCAAACATACTCTTAATGTGTTTACGGAATCTATATGCAGATGAAAGACATAATTTTAAGTGAAGCTGTTCAACGGGGCCTTGAGTCTCCGGCATACAACATTGGTCAATACGGTCCAAATGTCGAGATGGCTATGCATCATTTTCATTGTCTGCTCTACGAAACTCTGAGCAACTGATTTTCATCCAAGTTTTTTTCTTCTCAGGCACAAGTTTCTGTACTAGAATTTGTAGCTTATTCATAAAAAATTGCTCTGTGGTTCGTGCAGATTAGTCTGTGTCTGGCTAGATAGATCCCAAGGCCAGTTGGTACCTGTGCATGTGTGCATCACTGTTTTGCTAATGGACATTGAACTAGTAAATTTCGAGAATCAATCTGGAACTAGGCCAGTTTGTCGATTTCAGAGTGCATATTGTGCTCTGATTTCTGTTAAATGAAATGATTGCAACCTAACCAATCAACCGTCAGGTGATTTCTTTGAAGCCATTTTTCCACGTGAAACGGTGATGGCGTATTTGATATGTGGTGAAAGCACTAGTCAGTACTCTTGAGTTCTTTAGTAATGTCTAGAATGCCAAAGATACCTACGAAACATCCAAATTACCACAATACTACAAAACCTGACCATGAAAAGCCGAGCCACCATTTGCCTGCCCGAGTCAAGCTCCTTCAAACATTTTCGACCCTTGTCATACTTCAAATTCAGTGAATCCAATTCATACGTCCAATAGCTACTTTTTTCTTTAACAAACTTCATATAAAACATTGGTTCCAACATGGAATTGTAGGATGCAGTAACCCTCTCTCCTGGGGTTCCAGAGATCCTTGAGAAAGAGGATCATTTTACTGAAATGCAGCCAAAGAAATGCTATGAATGCTCTCCCGAGTCCTTTGAGCTTCATACCAATAAGGATGAAATTAGTCCTACACCATCTCCCTAACGAAATGTACAAGCGAAAAGGTCCCCCAAGTGGAATCAAAATTTTCCTGGAGAAGGATTTGTGCCACCTTTGAGCATGGCTGCAGAATCCCCAAAATGTGACACTCAATTTGAGACTAATGTTGCCTCGAGGGATCCACCCATTGAAATAGTGATCACAACTACCCTAACTGACAGTTATTCAAATGACAAGTGAAACTGAATCAACCAAAGATCAGTTGCATAAGGCACGCAGAATACACCATCCAAAATGGTGTTAAATGCATGATGAAGTCAGCAAATGTTACTTTTCTGTATGGCTGATGACAATAGATTGCCCTGTTTACCGGGACTATGGAATGAAATCAACCCTCCAAAATCATTGCTAAAACAGCATAATAAGCATCAACACAAATAAGTGGATTCTGAATGCAAAATTCTGTAGAATGGGCAACCATCCAACAATTATTGACAAAACAGCATAAAAACCATTCAACATACACAAATCAATCAGTTCCAGAATGCAAAAATCTATGAAACTGTACTTACATAAAAATAATTTCTTGATCATTTATATCACATTAGTTGATAAGAACGCATTAAAACTTCACTGTATAAACAAAAGCAACTCTGTATTTTCAGCATGGAAATGTACAAGTCAGTTTGATCGAAGACTAAATACTTAAAATCGCAAGGTTAGATTTGAGCTATACTGATCCGTATCTATCCAAAAGTTAGCTACTATTGCACCCCACCCACGGAAAAAGATGAGCCGGAAGCCGTCTTTTTCCACTTACTCGGTATTTAACCTGGATAATAAAAGAAGATCAAGTCAACTCGTAGTGATGAAGAAGCGCATATTCCCCTCATGTTCAACTCCCAAAAAGTTTTCTTTACCTCTTGATTCTCTTTCTTTACGTATTTGCTTCATGAAAAAATCACTGAAAGGTCTCTCTGGGACAGGAATTAGCTTCCCAACAATGACTAGAGGCCAGCTGATCAAGAAAAAATGAAAGTGGATTTTCATATCAGATACGAGAGTAATACGAGGACATCCACATAGTGATGCAATTGTAGACCCAACAACACCTTTTCAGGATTAATGCAACCGTCAATGACTTAAGGTCAAGAAATAGTATCTTCAACATCTATCATTATAAAAGTATTAACAAATCCGATAGACTATCAACTAAAATAATGTACAGTTGAGAAATACCAGCTAAAAGTTGAGCCAAAATGCCAAATAATGGGAAACGAACCTGATTATACCGATGACAACGGAAACAAGCCACAATTTCCAACTGAGTCTAACTGTTGAAGTAAACTTCCCAAGAAAAAATATTATGATGAACAGCAAGAGTAGATTTATAAATTTCAAGATATTTTGGGGCATCTTGTGCAAGATAGAGCAAAATAAGATAAATAACATGAAGAACCACTGTAAGCCCAACTATTCCCATGAAAAGACGGTTTTTAGTAACCCCTTTCCACACAGTGATCTCATCAGGCTTTCTAGCATTCAACTCGTTGAATATCTATAATTATAAACAAAAGAAATTAGGTAAAGTACGCAGTTTAAAAATTGGCAAATTAAAGATAAAAGTTCAGAGCAGCTTCAGCGAAATGATTTCAACTAGATTAATATTTAAATTTAAAAACATAACAAAGTGGAGTCATCCCAAGTTTTGATTATTCGATCCCGTCATAGACATCACACAGATTCATGTTCTTCAATATTTTGTTGATAATTTCAGAACAACATACATATTGTGGGACACAGAATCCTCAACTCTTCACTTGCCGGTCAAGTATAACAAAATCAGAAAAATCTGCTACAAATCTACCGAGCAGGGGCAAAAATATGATAACTAGATACATAATTTCGACTGTGATCATCCTATCATAGACATCACACAGATTCATGTTCTTCAATATTTTGTTGATAATATCAGCATAACATGCATATTGTGAGACAGAGAATCCCCAACCCTTCACTTGCTGGTCAAGTATAACAAAATCAAATGATCATTATTGTAAAAGCAGATTGAATATTCCAATCACAAAAATTGCGACATATTAGGGGTGGCAAAAAACCTTGTGGGCTCGGGCTGCTCGGGCCCATGTCCAGCTATTATTAAAAAAAAAAAAAAAATTGAAGTCAAACTAAAAGCTGTGTGATAATCCTCCTGACCAATTATGCGGCTTCTCAATGTGATTAAAATTAATTAAAATATTTATGGAATAAGTAAGTGATTAGTTGTCAATAATAATATTTTATTTGGGTTTAATTTCTGTCCTTAAAATTCACTTTTTCCACGTCCCATAATTAATAGGGAGTCTTTGTTAAAAGACCAAATCAAACAATGATTTTGGTTAAAAAACTCTATCTCAATGTTTCTTGGCCAAATGACCTTCAATTATAAAAAACAATAAATAAACAATATCAAATGTCATAAATACTCTCACCATTGGAAAAGACCCTTACACCCTTATCAATCCAATTAAATCCCCCAATTCACTTTTTGATCCCCAAAATCACAATAACTCGTTTTCTTCTCTTCAATTATTCTTGCTGCTCTATACTATTGGAAGGTAATGACACCCCAACTGTCATCCGAAACGTAGAACGACATTCCAGTTGTTTTTCGCTACGTAAAACGGCAGTATAGTCGTTATCTACTGTGATTTGATTTTTTTCAATGAAACGACCTCTAATAATGGATTCCTAACGTAAATAACACAGAAAATTGACCATGTCACAAAAAAATGTTGAAATGACATTGCTTTTATATTATCAAGATGGTGAAACCACAAGTCGTTCCACTCACATGTGTCGATTAAATTAATGAGCATATCTCTTAACTTTTGTACATGTTATGTGCATATTACAACGTAAATAAGCTCAACCTATTATTTTTCAAGGCACGAATAGGTCGTGGCTGCTTTCATTCGTGTTTATACATGCAACAGCACATGTGTCGTTTTCAAGTCCAGTAACGACAGTTGTGTTGTTTTCAAGTCCAGTAACGACACTTGTGTCGTTCTGAAATTTTTACCTATATTTAATTTTTTTAAACAAAATATAATTAATGAGTTCAACTCTCAATTTTTTTTCAACACAATCATTGTATTGATTCGTTAGAAAATATAATTAATGAGTGCAACTCTCAAATTTTCTACACGGCATGTCCATCATGCAACTTAAATAAATTCGAATTATAGATTATCAAGGTTCGGAGGGGTCATCGTCGCTCGTACTCATGCTTATTGACAAAACCCCACGAATGTTGTGTACCGGCACATGTTCCGTTCTGATGATTTCTCCAATATTTTCCTTCATTTCCTCCTCAATAACCTTAAGCATTGTACCACATGACTTGAGGAAGTCGAAAATGTCGATTAACTGTTTTAGATACTTGTTTATTGACAAAACGACACAAGTGTCGTTTAACGGCACATGTGTCGTTCTGATGATTTCTGCAATATTTTGATTTATTTCAGCTACTACGACCTCAAGCATTGTACCCCATGAATTAAGGAAGTCGAAAATGTCGATCATGTGAAAAATAAGGATAGAATTGACGTAGATTATATGATATCTTGTGGGTGAAATTACAAGTCATTGTATTGATTCGTTAGAAAATATAATTGATAAGTGTAACTCTCAAACTTTCTGCACGGCATGTCTATCTTGCAACGTAAATAAGTTCGAATTATCTTTTATCGAGATTCGGAGGGGTCGTGGCCGTTCGTACTCTTGTTTATTGGCAGAACGATACAAGTGTCGTGTACAGACACATGTGCTGTTCTGATGATTTCTCCAATATTTTGCTTCATTTTCGCCTTAACGACCTTAAGCATTGTACCCAATGACTTGAGGAAGTCAGAAATGTCGATTAGCTGTTTTAGATACTTGTTTATTGACAGAACGACACAAGTGTCGTTTAACGACACATGTCTCGTTCTGATGATTTCTACAATATTTTGATTTATTTCGACAGCTACGTCCTCAAGCATTGTACCCCATGAATTAAGGAAGTCGAAAATGTCGATCATGTGAAAAATAAGGATAGAATTGACGTAGATTATATGATATCTTGTTGGTGAAATCACAAGTCATTGTACTGATTCGTTAGAAAATATAGTTGATGAGTGTAACTCTCAAAATTTCTGCATGTCATGTCTATCTTGCAACGTAAATAAGTTCGAATTATCTTTTATCGAGATTCGGAGGGGTCGTGGCCGCTAATACTCTTGTTTATTGACAGAATGATACAAGTGTCGTGTATCGACACATGTGTCGTTTTGATGATTTCTCCAATATTTTGCTTCATTTCTGCCTGAACGACCTTAAGCATTGTACCCAATGACTTGAGGAAGTCAGAAATGTCGATTAGCTGTTTTAGATACTTGTTTATTGACAGAACGACACAAGTGTCGTTCTGATGATTTCTGCAATATTTTGATTTATTTCGACGCTACGACCTCAAGCATTGTACCCCATGAATTAAGGAAGTCGAAAATGTCGATCATGTGAAAAATAAGGATAGAATTGACGTAGATTATATGATATCTTGTTGGTGAAATTACAAGTCATTGTATTGATTCGTTAGAAAATATAGTTGATGAGTGTAACTCTCAAATTTTCTGCACGGCATGTCTATCTTGCAACGTAAATAAGTTCGAATTATCTTTTATCGAGATTCGGAAGGGTCGTGGCCGCTCGTACTCTTGTTTATTGGCAGAACGATACAAGTGTCGTGTACCGACACATGTGCCGTTCTGATGATTTCTCCAATATTTTGCTTCATTTTCGCCTTAACGACCTTAAGCAGTGTACCCAATGACTTGAGGAAGTCAGAAATGTCGATTAGCTGTTTTAGATACTTGTTTATTGACAGAACGACACATGTGTCGTTCTGATGATTTCTGCAATATTTTGATTTATTTCGACCGCTACGACCTCAAGCATTGTACCCCATGAATTAAGGAAGTCAAAAATGTCGATCATGTGAAAAATAAGGATAGAATTGATGTAGATTATATAATATCTTGTTGGTGAAATCACAAGTCATTGTAGTGATTCGTTAGAAAATATAGTTGATGAGTGTAACTCTCAAATTTTCTGCACGGCATGTCTATCTTGCAGCGTAAACAAGTTCGAATTATCTTTTATCGAGATTCGGATGGGTCGTGGCCGCTCGTACTCTTGTTTATTGACAGAATGACACAAGTGTCGTGTACCGGCACATGTGCCATTCTGATGATTTCTCCAATATTTTCCTTCATTTCCGGCTCAACGACCTTAAGCATTGTACCACATGACTTGAGGAAGTCAGAAATGTCGATAAGCTGTTTTAGATACTTGTTTATTGACAGAACGACACAAGTGTCGTTTAACGACACATGTGTCGTTCTGATAATTTTTGCAATATTTCGATTTATTTCGGCCGCTACGACCTCAAGCATTGTACCCCATGAATTAAGGAAGTCGGAAATATCGATCATGTGAAAAATAACGATAGAATTGACATAGATTATATGATATCTTGTTGGTGAAATCCCAAGTCATTGTACTTATTCGTTAGAAAATATAATTGTTGAGTGTAACTCACAAACTTTCTGCATGGCATGTCCATCTTGCAACGTAAATAAGTTTGAATTATCTTTTATCGAGATTTGGAGGGGTCGTGGCCGCTCGTACTCTTGTCTATTGACAGAACATTGTTTTTCTTTTTATAACGATACTCATACCATTCTACTAAGAGTGTGTTTGGGAGAAATTTTTGTGGGATTTTAATCAAAATTATAGCCGTTAAAGTTAACCCTTGGGCTCCACCTGTGAGAGGGAAGGTCAAAAATGGTGGCTAATTTGATAGTTAACGGCTAGATTTTTTATTAAAATCTTGATTAAAATTTCTCCCAAACAGGGCTTAAATGTTATCTTCCGAGGCAGAACGACACAAGTATCATTTTCTTGATAGTAACGGCACTTGTGCCGTTCTCATGGACTTATTTGCACAACATAACGACACTTGTGCCATTCTGATAGACGTTCAACTTGGGGGTGACGGCATAAGAATATTTAAATTAAATGCATCAAAACTGTGGGACACTTGTATCATTTTCATATTTCTTTTTGATCATGTAATGACCATATCTATTGAATATTGTGAGTGGCGTGTCCATCCTGCAGCTTAAATGAGTTCAGGTTATCGATTATCGTGGTTCGGGAGGATCGTGGCGCTTAATACACGTGTTTACAGGCAGAACGACATTTGTACCGTTTTCGAAACATTAACGACACTTGTGTCGTTCTCTTAGATGGGTGTGTGTTCAGTCGGCAACGTAAATGAGTTCAACTCATCATTATCGTGGTTTGGATGGGTCGCGGCTCTTCAAAATCGATTTTAGAGCCAGAACGACACTTGTGCCGTTTTCAAAACAGTAACGGCAGTTGTGTCGTTTTCATTTTTCCTCTTGATTAAGTAATTATCATAAATTTCGAATGTTGTAAGCGGCGTGTTGAGCCTGCAACTTAAATGAGTTCTAATCATCATTATCGTGGCTCGGACGGGTCGCGACTCTTCAAAATCAATTTTAGATGCAGAATGATTTTTCTGTCGTTCTGGTAGATGTTCTCAAAGCAGTAACGACACTTTTGTCATTCTGTTGATTTCTCCACTATTTTGCTACTTGTCCAGCGGAGCGACGTCAAGCATTGGACCCCCTAACTTAAAAAGGTTGACAAACTGATTGTCTTTTTGGATAGTCAATATAGCTTGCCTATTTTCTTACTCAAAATCGTTATTTTCAATCTTCTTAGTTAAAAAAAATTCGGGTGCTCCGCCCCCAAACCCCCGGGAGGGGGGCCCACCCCCCGTATTTTCGCCAATACTTTTTGTTGATTTCTCCAGTATTTTTTGCTTCTTTTCCACCGCAACGACACTTGTGTATCGTTGTAATGTCATTTGTACAGTCATTTTAGATATTTTCATAACTTTCTATGTTACATACTTTAGGGTGTCCATTAAAATATTGTTTGTTGAAAATTTCGGAACGACACTGTGTCGTTACTGGACATGAAAACGACACTTGTCATGTTACATATCTAAATACGAGTATAAGTAATCACGGTCCATTCGTCCCATGCAAATAATAAGTGAAACTTAGTTATATTGTAATATGCACATGACACGTATAATGTTGAAATGTATGTTCATTAACTTAATCGACACATACGAATAAAACGACTCGTTCTTTCATTATCTCGATAACTATAAAAGTTATGTCATTTCAATCGTTCTTTGTAGCTTGTCAATCTTTTTGTGTTATACATGTTTGTAAGTCCATTATTAGAGGTCATTTCGCTTAAAAAAATCAAATTACAGCAGATAACGACTGTAGCGTCGTTTTACGTTGCAGATAACGACTGTAGTGTCGTTTTACATCGCGATTGCAGATCTTTATCGGCAACATCAGATCAAAATGGTGCATTATTGTGGGTGAGTGCTATCCACTGGTGGTAGTGCGCGACCATGGGTGTCGTCGGAGGTAGGTTTTCCGACAGAAGAAGGGTGCGCGAGAACTAGTTTTTTGAGCTGGTTTGTTGTTGATTGTGGTGGTTTCATGGATAATTGTTGATTGGAGGTTGTAAATGGGAGTGAGACGAGGCTGGGGGTGGTGGAGTCCGATGGTTTGGGTGGCCGAAAAGTGGTGGAATTGGGCTCCATATGTGGCTGATGAAAATGGGCAAAAATCATCCAAAATGAAGAAGAAGGAAGGTAGTGAAATGAAAGAAGTTTGGTGACTAATTTGATATAAATTGAAGGACAACTTTGTCATTTTACCATTAAAATATTTTAAATCTTTTTTATTCTATTTCAATGTTGGTCAAAGGCCATTTCTCCAAAATCATTGTTGAGGTGGGTTATTTAGCCAAATTTTCCTAATTAATATACATAATTTTTTCTTCATTCCAAACTCACTTTAGATGCAAAAGATTTATGGGAAAAATTCATAAATAAGGTGTTTACTTTACACCAATTCAAAAATCAGGTTTATAGTTTGAAAATTTAAAAATCAGTTTTTTTTTAAATATAATATAATTAACTCACCTCACTTGCACCACCCCTACTGCTCCGGGACTATTCCGACGATAATTCCGACCACCACTTTTTTCCGGTGATCGTTCCGACGACCATTCCGACCACCACACTTCTCAGGCAACTTTTTCGGCGACTGGTCACATATTCATAATTATAAGTCACAGATTTATTTACTGGCCACATATCGTCAAATTAATTGGTCACAAATTATTTCATGGTCACAGATCAAAAATTTTATAGGTCATATATTATTTCGAGGTCACATATCATTCAAATTACAGGTCGCATTTTTTTATGGTCACATAAGTTACAGTTTCTTGGTCACAAATTACTTTTCGTCACAGACACCTAATAAATAGTTACAAATCAGCCAAATTGTTGGTCACAGACGATTAAATAGTTGGTCACAGACACCCACACCCGTCACAGCCATATCCACCACCATCACGACAACATCCAGATCTGCCACAACCACCATCTGCAAAAATATCCAACCCAAACACCATCACCACCACCCAACACAGGTGACCCACACCCCCCACAGACAATCCACCAACACAGTCGATTCCCAACAGCCGACCAACACACCAACAGCGACATGACCCACACACCACAGCCAACCCACTCACCTCGACGCTAGTAGCAGCGGCCCACACCACAGTCGCTAGCAGCGCGCGTGATTCACAAGAAGAGCCGCTGTCGGCGACGATCGCAGCAGCCGATGTGATCGTCTGCGACTCGTAGTCACTGAATCACGGCAGCCGATCGGGCCGTACCATCGCAGCGCGTCGAGGAGCTGAGTAGCTCCTCAACGCTGTTAGGGAGGGGGAGGGAAAGATACAGAGAGAGAGGGAGAGGTTACAGAGAGAGAGAGAGAGAGGGGGAAGGAGAGGGGATGGGAGGCGAGAGGGAGGGAGAGAGGGAGAGAGGGAGGTAAGGGAAATTGAGTGATAAATTAGGGTTAGGTTTTATTATATAGTACCTGTTTTTTGAATGATAAAACTTAGTTCCTGATTTTTGAATTCCAAACTTTAAGCACTTGAGTTTTTAAAATTTCCCAAGATTTAATTCAATTAAGTTTTCAACAGATGCGCCATTAAGCCCCTGTTAAATATAGATTAAGGTAAATATAATATAGCTTGGTTTCATTGTAACGTAGATAACAGTATTAATGAAAAGCGATATTTTGTTGACAACTAAAATATGTGCATTTCGACAAAGTGAATATCGGACAAGTAGATTTCGTAGTGATTATAGATGTTGTTATTAATGGAAAGTAATGTTTGGCCAAGGACAAGTAGACTTCGTATTAATATGGGAAGCAATGTTTGGTGGAGGCCAAAATATGCGTATTATTATGACAGTGAATTTGGTTGAGGACGTTGATTCAATTAATAATGTAGAATATTTATGGAATTGATTAGAACTATATATATGGTCACATAGCAATTTAAATGGGAAGTGACATTTGATTGATAGCCAAAATATTTGTATTATGACAAGATGAATATCAGAGTCACATAGATATTGCAATATAAAGATTATACCCTTGTTTGAGCTCCATTATTTGAAAAAATTGATTTTGGAATAATATTTTGTGAAAAATGTTTGATTAAAAAGTAAAGAGAAAAATTTTTGGTCGGGCAATATAAATATTAGACCCTTGTTTGAGCTCCATTCATTCCAATATTTTGTGAAAAATTGTTAGTCCAAAATTTTTGGAATTGTTACCAAAAAAAAAATTATTCAAAAAAATAATAAAACCCGGCCCGGGCTCGGCTCGGGTCAATGGGCCGAGCCGGCGCGAGCACGAGCCGAGCTCGTGGCTCGTTGGTAACGAGCCGAGCTTGAGCTCAGCTCGTTGCCATTTGGGCGAGCTCGGCTCGCCGGCTCGCGCATTTTTATTTTTATTTTTTTTAAAATAAATAACGCTACTAGTACTACAAGTCTATTTTTTTTAAATATATATTTTTCAAAACATTTATCGGGGCTCGTCAAAAGTCAAAACATTTATAATTTTTAAAATAGTAAATATACATTTATTTAAAAAAAAAAAAAGATAAACCCTCCTCCTTTATCCGGGTTTGGGACCGGCTACTTCAATTTCGTGTAGGCGGAGTTAAAATTGTACACGAAAAATTTTTTACGTGTACAATTTTTTTAAAAAATTATAAATATATGAAAATAAAATTTTGTAATGAATGTATTGAAATTAAATATCACTTACTTGATTACATGCAATTTCGGCATATTTATGTTGAATTCGATAATTAGCGTCTTCTCAATCCTTCACGCACATTAACGCTTCCAAAATATCTTCTTTTAGTCGACTTCGAATATCAGAGAGAACCCTCTTCCCTGCACTAAAAGCAGACTCCGAAGCTACAGTGCTAACCGGAGGTGTTAGTAGATCTTTTGCAATTGTAGAAACAATTGGCCATCGACGTTCATTATTTTGCCAGAATTCGATTACATCTTCTAAACTTTTCTTAACTGATTTGTTACTAGGCATAGTATAACGAAAGTAATCAATTAATTCAGATGGCAACGCATTTGGACTACTACTCGAAGTTTGAGTATATGCAGTGGAACACATACTACTATTACTACTAGAGGAACCATATGCATATGCAGTTGAATCATATCTAATTGAGTCTATGTTTTCTAATAAATTAATTACTTCAGCGTCGTCATTGTTTATATTAGTAGGAGGAGGAGTAGGTACACGAGTAACTTGTGTACCTATTCTTGAAGCATATAATTCATACATCTCAGTTAACGTTTGTTCCAAATTCCTATAAGTAATAGGCATATTAAAAGTTAAAGCATTTGAAATTTGGTCAATTATAAATTTAGTACCCGATAAATTATATCGGGGGTCCATGACGCATGCTAAAGGAAATAACATAGGTAATTCTTCCCAATATTTTCTAAATTTTAATTCCATAGCATATATAACCGCATGAAAATCAGGGTCATTTTGATATCTATTAAAAGCCCTAGCAGTTATATAAAGACGTTCAAGAACCATGCAACTAGTTGGATAATAAACACCAGACAATATATTCGTAGACGTATAAAAACTTTCCAAAAATTTCTTAATTTTAAAAATCGTATTCCTATCGTATTCATTTAAGATATCATCGTAAATGCGTCTCTAATATGCCTACTGTTATAAAATTCAGTGATAAACGGTTCAAAACCTTCACAGGATTTTAATAATAAGTAAGTTGAATTCCACCTATGACCTACGTCAGTAATAAAAGTTTTCGTATTAGAGTTCCCAGCTTGTTCACAAAATTCTTCAAATGCTTGTTTTCTACTAGGTGTAATCGTGATATACGTAAGTGCATTCCTAATTCGACTAATTTCGTCCTTCACATGTTTTAAACCGTCTTATACAATTAAATTAAAAATATGGCACACACATCGAATATGGAATAAATAACCACCAAAATTGGGTTGAAGTACTCTATGCAATTTATCGATAACTACTTTATTTACAGAAGCATTGTCAAAAGTAAAAGAACGAATTTTACTCTCGCATTTATATTCTTTAATTATTAACATAATTGCATTAAATATAGCGTTAGCATTATGAGGATACTCAACAATTTTAAAAGCAATAATTTTTTTATGCATAACCCAAAGTGGGTCTATATAGTGTGCAGTTGCAGCTATATAACCTCTCTTATTAATCCCTTTCCATAAATTCGAAGTTAAAGATATGACACCCCCGTATTTTTCTAAATCCCCAATCAATAATTGCTTTGCATTAAGAAAATATTCAATTGTATTAGAACGAAGAGTATTTCGACTTACCCCAACGTACCTTGGTTGAAGATATTGTTTGACGTAGTTTACGAAATGTTCGTTGTCCATTATTGCTAGTGGCAGCTCCACCACGGCAATGAACTTCACCATTCCCTTTCGTGCTTCCTCCTCCGAATACATCCACGTAGAAAGTGGCGCAATAGTAGCACCGGTTCTACTAGTACCAAACTGTAGTTGCATTTATCCACGTTCAAGAAGCCCATGTTTGGCCGCACATGCTTTGTAATGACGGTTGATGTGCGTGGTTCCAATGCCTTTTTGCCATGCCAGTCGTTGTTGACAGTATTTACATACTGCTTTCGTTTCTGGAAGTCCATCGATCACACGACCAGTGTTAACCAATTTGAAATGGTCCCAACATTTTGCCTGCTTCTTCCCCTTTCTCTTCCCTCTTGCATCGGGAATATTTAATGCAGGTTTTTCATCTTGTTCCAAATCAATAGGAACACTAGAATCAACATCAACGTCATCCAAATCAATCGGATCGACTTCATGAACGTCGAAATCGTCAATGTCTTCTGGAATTGGTAGTTGGTTGAGACTGGCAAATTCATTCCCAAATTGATTTTGGGCAGGTGTTTCGCCTTCCATACCGAACAAGTTTTCAACAAATACTCGTGGATCCATTTGTGAATTGTTGAAATAGAATGTAGAAATGAGAAGTGAATGAAGATTATGTACTAGTGGCTAGTGTATAAAATGAGTTGTAAAATGAAGATAATAATGTAAAAAAATGTAGAAGAGAATTATAGAATAAATGAATGATATTGTTGATAAAGATTTGTAAATTGTAGAGTAGAGAGTATAGAATGAAAGTTTGGTGGGAAAAAAATATTGTAATGGGTTGGGTAGTTATAGGAGAAGAATTGGAGAAAAGTAAAAAAAAAAAAAAAAAAATTTAAAATTAAGTGACCAAACGGTCACTGAAATCAGTGACTGTTCTGGTCACCAAATTTAAGTTTATATATATATATTTTATAATATTCATGGGCTCGTCTTAGACGAGCCTGCTGGCTCGTCTCACGAGCGGCTCGGCGAGCGACCGAGCCGCTCGTGAATAGTGACGAGCCGAGCGGGCTCGGCTCGTCTAGCCCACCAGCCCGCTCGGCTCGTGCTCGGGCTCGTTTTTTGACGAGCCCGAGCGGCTCGTGGGCGTGAACAGTACGAACCGATGAGCCGCTCGGCTCATTTGACACCACTAGCTCGGGCCGAGCCTCATTTTTTTGGTCGGGCTCGGCTCGGCCCCAAAAAAGCTCAAGTCTGAGCCCCCGAACTTTTTTTTCCCGGCTCAGGTTTGGCTTATTAACATAGCTAATTAGAGCATAAAAAAAAATAAAAGAGAGAGAGGGGACAAGGGGGGTGGGATTCAATAGCATCGCAGATATCTACACTTTGATCAATGTAGCAAAAGATTAACACTTTCATGTCCCAATGCATTACCTAACAAAGGATGAATGCATTGAATATCAGTGTATTCTTCACATTGAAAACTCGGTCATCCAATTCATCCTCTAAACTTAGAATGCTTCTTCCTCGGAAATTCAGTATTAGGAGAACAGTCACTTGACAAATAGCCTACAATCCGCAAACAATTAGAACGTGGATATTTAGTCCATGTTTGGGCTCCATTTTGATTTTAATACATTTTTCTCTTTCTTGTTTCCAATCACACATTCTTCAATAAAATAATATTACACTTAAATTCAAAACATTTTCTTCTTTTTTAATTACACATTCTCAAAAAAATTACAATTCCAAAATACATTTTTCCCACAACCTCGTTAAAATGGAGCCCAAACAATGGCTTAATGAAGTATTTTAGTTTCCATCCAAATATAAAAAAAACTCAATAATATAGTTAACACATAAGTTTGATACCTGAATTATCAAGTTCCTCGACATGACATTAGTAACGAGAGGTGCCCTAAAATATTGACACTAATGTTTGATCAGTAAATAATTTCAATCCCAGAAAGTGCATAACGGAATTTAATGATACAGACAAGAAATAAAAGGACGTCTCTACACCATGATGCTTTCTAGTAACTTAAAACACTCATAAGGTGGAGCCTAGTATAAGGGAATGGGGAAGGAAGAGTGACACAGTCAAAAAACAAGAAAAGCCACAACCATGACAATCAAGCAATAAAGCAAGATCAAATTTCGAATAGAACACTCCCTGTTATTTATTAAATCGAACGTCCCACTCTTCATCTGAATGACAAAGAACATGAAATAATAAAACCTAACTATAAGTCTTGACTGGATAAGGAAAGCAAATCCAACATTTTTAATAGAATAAGGAAACATAAAAACTAAGGCCATATTCTCTTTGCTGTTTTCGGACAGTTTTCTGTATTCAATTTTTCAAAACAGTGAAAACGCATTCTCTTTCCTGTTTTCGAAAATGAATTTTTGAAAAAAAAAAATCAACTGAAAACCCAACGGTTCCTTCACAAAGAATCAAAAACGCGGAAAACGGGCCATCTCTCCATTTCCCCCAAATTCTTCCTCAGCTACGGATCCACCTCCTCCTTCCATCAATAACTTCCACCACCCACCACCTAAGTTGCCAAACCCCACAACACCGGCACTCCCTCACTTTCCTCTACAACCTCCAACCATCGCCTGTCCACCGACCACTGTTTCGCGAGGGTAGTCGCTAACAATTAAAAAAGAAATTCAGACGATTTATATTAAGATTTTGGGCGACTCAAAGGTTCTAGCGAGAACGAGGCTGTCGCTTTGAGCGACCGTGAGGCACTCCATTCACCCAGATTCTGGGCATCTTGCAGGCTTGGACGATGATGTTACTGTGTTCGTAGGCTTCCTCTGCATAGTATTAACTTATGCTATATTCACCTTGTATTTTCCAGGCAATGTTTGAAATTCTCGAGAATTTCAATCATCATTTCTTTTTATAGCCTAAAAAAGTGCAACATTACAAACCCTTATAAACCCAAAAGACACACCATTTCATCGCACCACTAAACCACATCCCTATATTTCGTGCTTCTTCCCCACTATTTTACTCTTCATCTTCTTGCTCCTCTACTACGTTTCTTAGGCAAGCCTTAACAAGACTGTAGTTTGCACTCAATGGCGACTTCACAAACTCAATCTGATGATGCTTTTAGTTTTGAAGATTTTCGGAACATCCTTACTAGGCCGTATGTAAATGCAAACTTCCTCGCACCAGCCAATGCCGACCTTAATGAATTCTATTTAGGTCCATCATTCAACAATGCCCAAGCTGTTGAACAAGTGGCGGTGGGACAGTTGTTCCCTTACACTGAAGACCCTCCATTTCTGAACTCCCTGCCATTGAAGCCAATTTGCGATAAAGGTATTCGTATTTGGCCAAAACCTGATCCTAATTTTCGTAGATGGCATGCACGCATGGTAAATCATGGTCCCACGAAAGCAATTTTTGATCGTGCTAAGATTTTGGACCTATTAGAAATTACCTTTTTTTCCCCAACTTATGACCCTAGTGCTTTTTCCCATCGCCATGAGTTTCTGGTCTTCTGAGTATAACACTTTTATCTTTCCTCTTGGCCCAATGTTCATTACTCTAAGGGATGTTGGAGCCCTAGTGAATCTTCCACCTTCGGGTGATACTATCTTTCCAGTATCTTGATTTCCAGTGTTGCTCCACAATTTGACAAGAGAGTTGTCGAATCTTATTCAAGCATGCAAGGCCTTTATACTGCTTCCAATTCTAAGCCTACTCATGCTGAACATGTTGCTTTCCTTCAAGTCTGGATCTATAAATATGTTCTTTGTGTCCCCAGTCTGAAACCCTCCTTGAGTTATCTGTCCCTATCGCATGAATTAGCACGTGGTAGATCTTTGAATTTGTGCTCATTCTTTGTAGTCGCCTTTTATAGAGGCATGGCTTCCCTCCAACTCCAATTAAAAAATGGTGCGTTTCCTACTGGTAGTGGGCCCCTTTGGCTTGCTTAATTGTGGTTGAGAGCCTATTTTCGACAACTTGGTGCTTCACCGTCTCCTCCTCGAACGGTTAGCTGTTATGGGCTATTCATTCATCAAATGAGCCCCGTAAATATGTCCACCAGGGACGTTTTTACATTCTTTTATACTTTGAATTCAACGCCTTCTTTCTTTCCTTTTTCTCATCATCAAATCCCTCTATATGTACGGCCTTCTTCTACCTTAGCTAAGTGAGCACTTTTTTACCCATCTGGGTTCAGTTTTTGGTTGGAAGAGAATTGTTCCATGACATTGTCACATGAACAAATGCTAAAGTAGGGGTTGAGATGTATGCTCCCCAATTTTTTGCTTCCCAACTTGGTTTCGGCCACACGTGGCATGTTCCTCCTTGTTATTCTAAAAGCTTGACAGAGCGTTTCCATACTATCAGTAAAATCGAGGCGCAAGCCATTGACATCCGTAATAACCTTTTGGCCAAAGGTTTCTCTTTAGCCCCTTTCACTTCTACCGCTATCACACATCCTCTTTTTGAACAGCTCTGGTCATCAGTGAAACGCAGATTATTTGCAACTGATGCTAATCGCGCCTTCCATTTTTTACTGGATTGGCCAAACACTTCCTCTGCCTTTCCTGTTTTGGCTATCCCTGTGTCCATTAGGAATCCTTCCTCAACAACTCGCGCTAAACTTTCTATTCTTCCATCTTCTTTTCCTCCTGCCAAGACTACTATAGCCAAAGGCACCTCCAGCCGCAAAAGGCCAGCTTCAGCATCTCCCATTTTGCAAGATGATGATGATGCTCCTCTCATCCTTAGGAGAAAGGTAACTGAATTTGTTTATTCACAAACATACTTTTCTATGAACTAACAGTTTACCTGAATTCCTCAGAAAAGTTCAGCCTCTCCTTCGAAGGCTCTGGTTTTGGCAGTTCCTGCTTCATTACCCTTTGTTGAGGCTGCTTCATCCAAATCAGCTGATGAAAGGACTATGCTCAAAGATAAACCCTTAGTCCCAGAATCTTCATTGCAACCAGTAGAAAGGCCACAACCAGTAGAAAGGCCACCTACTTCCCAGGCCGTCGACCCCCCAAATGCTGAACCGGAAGGTAATACATTTTGATGTTTTACCTTTGCTTGTGCTTCTGGTTTTTGATTTGTTGCTTTCTTAAATTAATCAGAGGCTTCCATGGAGCTACCTATTATGGCAGAATCTTCTCGTCCAGATAAGGGGAACTCCCCACAAGTGGTAGAGCCAACTGGTCACATGTCTGAATCTCCCAGGATTGATGATACGATAACCTTTTAACTCACTTTCATTTTTACTTTGCTCATCATAGTAAAGGTCTTCATTATTGGCCTCTTTCTTTGCAGGGTACTGATGACATTGTGCATTCCATCTAGGACTTGTTCACTTCTTGGGAACAAGTAAAGACACCTCACCCTACTTCAACCAGTCATTCTTCTACTTCATCTTCCGCTTTTTCAGAAGAAAATATGAAATCTCTCAAACAATCAGTATTTGAGTATATGTCTTTCTTGGACATAGAAATTGGCCAAGCCAGTGCTGCCAAACAGAAGGATAAGTTTGAGCTATTGAGTGCGAAATTGACACAAGCACTTACACTCCCGTCGCTCAATATTTCTGCTGACTTTAAAGCGACGTTGAAGGTTGTCCATTCTGACATCCTTTCCTTGCTAGCCAAAAATGTGGACTTAAAGGCCAGGAGTACTAAATATCTTCGTGCTTCATTTGAAAAAGAGTCTTTACTTTTGAAGATTAAGAAAGTCAAGGATGAATTGAAAGAAATCTCCTCTGAAGTTATGGTCGAAGACTCTTTGATGATAAACTTGGCTGCAGAGATGAAAGAGCTTCAAGCGAAGATGAAAGACTGTAGGGTGAGGATAGCTGCTAAAAAGGCCAATGCTTCTCAGGGAATTGAACGAGCCAAATCTTTGGTTGAGCAGTACAAAAAACTAAATGTTGATGACGATTTTGTAACTGAATTAGACGTCGCTTCTTCTCAACAGAGCAAGGATTGGGGAAGACTTAGGGAAAAAATACTTTCGGCTTGGGGTGAATTATAATTAAGACATCCAATGCCTTAACTTTCCTTTTGTAATTTCGCGCTAATTGACACTGCTAATTTTTGACGTAACAACAATTATCGTCATTAATGAACGACTGTTTTTTTTACTTGTGCATTTATTGACGTTGTCTTTAATCGTCAAACCCCTTAAGCATTTAATTGCTTTATGCTAAGATTCATGTACATTCTTTTTTGGTATTCCCATTTCTTTTCCCAAAACTCTGGGCCATTTGATATCAGTTATTATACACGAGTGTGGCCATTCATATTCTGTCCTTTCATCTTCACGACTCTATAAATGCGCGTGTATTTCGCACTTATCATTTTCATTTCTATCATTTTCTTCAAAAACTAATTTGCTGCCATCGTTTGGCACTTCAACACTTGATCCAAAATTTTTATCTAAAATAGAAATGGATCATTTGATTAACCCATTTTATTATCTATCTTAATTTACTTTTGGTATGGGAGGTATAGGAAATGTTATTTGGCTAGCAAAGTTCTTCCCATCGTCTCCATGTTCTCCATAAGGAGTTCAATTATGGAAGGCGATTTTGGAGGATGCCTTTCAGGCCACTTCGCCTGCTGAGAGTGCTTCTCAGTCTCCTTGCCTATTATTGCAGCAATGCAATTAGGAAGGCGATTTTGAGGGTCCTTTTCTTCCTTATTGCTTGTTGAGAGTGCTTTTCAGCCTCTCTACTTGCCCTTGCAGCAGTGCGATTAAGACGGCGATCAAGACCAGTTCACGCTCTTATTTGGCGATCAATCGATGAATTAGTCTGTTCTCAATTGTAACTATTAGAACATTCAGTATTTTGTATCTCATACTTTGTAGTGAATATTTGATAATAAAGGACTTCATTTGAACGTATTTCGTTCTTCTCTTGTTTATCTATGGTCGTTCAACGCAATATCAATTACACTTTTATTTGTTCACTTTTCCATAAGCAATGAACGTAACTTTTTAAATATGCTATTAATGAATCTCATGTGTTTGGTGCCATCTAAATCTTCTAAGTGATAGGCTCCATTAGGCAACACACTATTTACTTTATATGGCCCTTCCCAATTGGACGACCATTTGCCATACTTCGGATCCTTGCTATCCAAAGGGAGTATTGTTTTCCAAACCAACTCGCCCAGGCTAAAGGACTTGGCTATAACTTTTTTATTGTGAAACTTAGCCATTCTTTGTTTCTGGACTCTCAATTTATCTAGGACGTCTAATTTTAATTCGTCCAACTCCAACAAGTTTTGAATTAGTGACCCAGCATATTCACCATCATTTACCTTATGTTGTAAACATACTCTAATTGATTGCATGTTGATTTCCATAGGCAAAATGGCCTCCTGTCCATAAGTAAGTTGGAAAGGAGTAATCTTGGTAATTGACCGAGGCGACGTCCTATAAGCCCATAAGGCCTTATTTAGACATTCGTACCAATTTCTGACATTTTCATCTATCATTTTTCTTATGATATTTTTTAGAATCTTATTAGAAGATTCCACCTGTCCGTTAGATTGAGCGTAATATGGTGTGGAGTTTACTAATTTAACTCCAAACTCGCTCAAGAATTCCTTCACTTGATCTCCATTCAAGGAAGTTCCGTGATCTACCATCAAAGTTCGTGAAATTCCAAATATATAAATAATATGATTATGGATAAATTTTATAACACTCTTTTGGGTGATCTCTTTTAAAAGTATCGCTTCTACCCATTTAGTGAAAAAATCGGTTGCAACTATAATAAATGTATCTTGCTTGGACGATGTGGGATAAATTTTCCCTATCAGGTCTATCGTCCAACCCTTGAACGGCCAATGTTTGATGATGGGTGTCATCTCTCTTCCCGTATTGAACACACGATTCTCCCATCTTGGGCCAGAAATATCCACTTCTAATAATCAACCATCTCATCCTTTGGCCGGCTTGATGAGCTCCACATATCCCTTCATGCACCTCAGCCATGATCGTTCTGACTTCTTGCAAACTTATGCATTTCAATAATATACCATCAGAGCGTTTTTTAAATAACTCTTTATCTATCAATGTGTAATTTAGCAAGCGCAACATCATTTTTCTATCATCTCTTTTATTAGGTTCTTTAATGAACCTTTTAATCTCCGTCCTCCAATCTATTGCATCTCCATCCTGTATGCAATGAACTTCTGTTCTTTTCACCCTTCTTTGGACTACGGGCAATATTACTCCATATTCACAAGTAGATTCCCAATTAAAGACTTTTGAATATCCCGAAGCCATCTGAGCCAATTCATTTGCTATGTCATTATATATCCTATTGACACATTGAAGCTCTACTTGGTCGAATTCTTCCAACAATTCTTGGGCGATTTCATATTGATTTATAATGGAATCACTTTGGTACTTGAAATCACCGATCAATTGGTGAATTACCAATTGAGAATCACCCCTAACAATCACGTTCCTTTTATCCATATCTATCATTAATTCTAAACCCACAATTAAGGCTTCATATTCAGCTTGATTATTGGTGCATATTCTATCCAAAGTGAATGCGAACTTGTAACAAATCCCTAAAGGATTTATCAATGACACTCCTATTCCTGCATCTTTAGAGGCTTTTGACCCATCGAAATATAAAACTCAAGCTTTTAATTCAAATGAGTTAATTACTAATTCAATTTCCTCAGGCATGTCAAGGCATGGATGATCGGCCAGAAAGTTAGCCAAATCCTATTTTTGATTGCCTTTTGGGGTATGTATTGTATTTCGAACTCTGATAATGCTAAAGTCCAAAGACCTATCATCTGATGTAAAATAGGGCAAGAGAATATATATTTGATCCGATTTACTTTAGAAATCAAATAAACGGTTAAAGGCCGTAAATAAGTCTTTAATTTTGTACATGTGAAATACAATGTAAGACATAATTTTTCAATGGCAGAGTAATTACATTCACATTTTGTTAACCTTCTACTCAAGTAGTAAATAGCCCTTTCTTCTCCAAATTGGTCTTCTTGCGCGACCATTCTAGCTATTGATTCTTGTTCAGCCGATATATATACTTTCATTGGCCGTCCTTGGATTGGTGATACCAGCACTGGTGGACTTGATAAATATGTCTTTAGGTTTTCAAAAGCCTTTGATGTTCCTCTTTTCAGACGAATTCGTCTTGATTTTTCAACTTTAAAAGAGGCGAAAATGCTTTAATTCGTCTTGCATAGTTAGAAATAAAGCGTCTTGGCCCCGCCCCGAATGAGGCAGTGATTACCTGCTTAATCGGGTATTCGGGTCAGGTTGGGGACAGGACGGGGCGGGGAGGGGTAACGGGTGCCCCCGCCCCGCCCCGTCCCATCTCGTTTATTTTTTATTTTTTAGAATTCAATACTTAAATAAAAAATTTCACGAATTTCATTAGTTCTAGTAGCAAATGGCAACTAAAATTATTTGTCTCAATCTAATAAATGGGGGCAATAAAATAAATTATCAAAAAGTTTTAAAAAAATAAAAATAAATGGGATAGTAAACGGGGCAAGGAATTGCTTGGCGGGACGGGGGACGGGAGAGGTTGCCCCGCCTCGTTGCCATCCCTAATAGAGTGTATATAGCCCCTGTTTGATGACCATTATTTTGAAAAAAAAAAAATTTTGAATAGTGATTTTTTTGGAGAATATTGTGGTTAAAAAATAGAAAAAAAATTTGGATTTAGTACAAAATATTTTATTGTATAAATATGGGGTTGAAATGAGTGAGAATTATAGAATTTTGAAACAATGTCTGTCAAACATGGGCATAATAATATTTAAAAATTATTAATTGAGAAAAACACGAGTAAGGTGCTCTCAGGGATTTACAATAACTTTAAGGACTAAAGTGTAAATTATGTGAAAGGTTAAAATTAAGATTTTAAGTTTTCAAAATATTGCAGTAATGTTTCCTAACAAATATAAAAGAGCCACTTTGAAAAGCACTATTCATTGGATAGGTGTCAACAAATTACGTCGTCAACCAAAATGACGTCGTTTGGTTCAAAACTTCCCACTCGTGTTCCCTGCGTTTTACTCTGTGCAAAACTCTCAAACTCTACCGTCGTCTTCAATTGCGCAGGAGACAGACGACGAAGACGAAAGATCCATTGCGGTGGACGGTGCGGCGGAGGAGAAGCTGAAGCTCGAGGTCGAGGTCGACGACTTCAATTTTAAGGTCAATTCCTTAACCCTTTCCTTTTCATTAACAGTTCTTTGACAGTTTATTAATGGTTCTTCATTCGAATATGCATAATCCAACCAAAGTAATGGTGATATCGACTTCTCACTCATGCTGTGTTTTACTTCTCCCCTTTCTATCTCCCCCTCCTCTTCTCTTTCTCCCCTCCTTTCCCTTCTCTTCTTCCTCTACTTCCCAATCTTCTATAATTTTGGTTATTGTTCTTTGCGTTCTATGTCAGATTGCTATTGTTATGTCAATTGAAAGAATTAGGACATAGGGAGGGGTGAAATTCCAAACTTACCGTCACCGTGCCGCCGTCGCCGGAAATGTAGCGACCGAGAACTTTTAAATAATATAAAATTATTTCTCGAAAAACGTGTCGCTAAACCTTAACCCTAATTTTAAAGAAATAGCGCGTTCGTCTAGCCGTTATAAAAACGAATTCAAATCTATTCGATTGAATCCAATCCCAAATAATAATTTTATTATCAATTTCGATTTATTTTATTTAAATCCAATTTTTATTAATTTCAAGCCCACTTATTATAATCCAATATTTATGGTCCAATTTCATAAGCCCGATTTTAGTTTTAATTCTTTTAGCCCAATTCATTTAAGTCCAATCAATTGAGTCCAAACCTGAATTTATTTATAGCCCAATTCGAAAACCCTAAACCCAGCTAATTGGCCCAATTACCCGCCTAGGGTTTTGTGCCCCAAATTTACCACTATTCATAGCCCACTCCACTCCACTCACACTCTTCACTCATACAAGCCAAACAGCCCCTGGGTAAGGATATTTCATCTCCTTCATTTCCCTCTCGGTTTCAGCTCACTGGAGACTTGTGTGGATGCTAAAAGCAATTTTTAGCATCAACATCAATCCCTCTAAATCTGGAAACTCTTGATGATGCTAGAATGACAATTTCTAGCATCAACAACTTGTTGATTCCACAAATTCTACAGCACAAACACCACAACACTTCACTCACGAGACCAACCTCCACTGTCCAGAACCGTAGCCTCCAACCACCTTCACCATCAACACTACAGCCCTCCAGTTTAACCATTAGCCACTCAATGACCACCATCCAGTCACCATTTTCACCCCCAAGTAACAACACCAAAACTGCAACTCCAACTCACTGCAACTCCCAACAACACTACCAGCACCACACCTCCACTGCAAGCAAGCAGTCACACAAACCGAACCACCATTTCAGAGCCTAACCATCCAATCACCATTTCACACGCTATCCACCAAGCTTTGCTCAAGCTACTGCCAAAACCAAGCAAAGCCATAGCCACCAACCAACCCGTCACCCATACTCTTCAAACCCGAAATCAAACACAATAGCCAAGTTCAAAATCGAGCCCCAAACCGAGAGCACAACCGCAAACCCGAAAGCAAAGCCATAGCCACCACTCGACCGATACCCAAAACAGCCTCAAACCAAGAAGGAAATAAAAGAAAACCCAAGAACTTACCTCCATTTTCGCGCCCCGAACCCAAAATCAAACCACCCCTCCCTACCGCGAGCCGGCGCCGCCACCGGCGCTGCCACCACCACCGACCGGTGGTGGCAAGAGAGAAGGGGGAGGGCCCTCTCTGTAGAGAGAGAGAGATGAAATAAGGGTTTTAGTTTTTTAAAAAACTTTTAAATTAATCAATTAAGCCCCCAAGTCTCTAAATTGTTTTTATTTTAGCCCTTAAGTTTAAATGTTTTAATTTCAGCCCTTACATTTCTTATTTTCAGTTTAAAAGTTATTTAATTTAGTCCCTAATTTATATAAGTTATTTATTTCAGCATTTAATTTTATTTTCAACTTTACTATATTTACAGCTTAGTCCTTAAATTATTAAAAGTTATTATTTCAGTTTTCAGCTTTTATTTTCAGCTTTAATATATTTACAGCTTAGTCCTTAAACTATTAAAAGTTATTATTTCAGTTTTCAGCTTTTATTTTCAGTTTTAATATATTTACAGTTTAGTCCTTAAACTATTAAAAGTTATTATTTCAGTTTTTAACTTTTATTTTCAATTTTATTATAATTACAGTTTAGTCCCTAAACTTATGAAAGCTATTATTTTAGCCCTTAAAGTTTTATTTTCAGATTTAATAAATCTCCAATTTAGCCTCTAAACTTTATTTTATCATTCTAAGTCATTTATTTCAATTCCCAAAATTTTCAATTAAGCCCTTGAACTTAATTTCAACATTTTAAAACTTTAAAATTCGAAATACTAATTCAAACTTATTTTCTATTGGCTAGACGAAACGTACGGACAATTAGGAGATTGAAGTTACTTCTCGCACAATTTTCACGAAACTCGAGATTTTGAGGTAGACTCACCACCATTAATTAGTTTAAATTATAATTGCATGCTTTATGTGAATTACGTGATTTATATGCTTTATGCATAGGATGAGAATGTGTCATATGAGATATATGATATTGTTATGCTTGCCATAACTTATATGCTTAATTGCATGAGAAAGAAAAAAATAATCTCTTATGAGATAAGAAGAGAATGTTATACATAACTTATGTGCTTCATCCGCACAAGAAAGAAAGAACTACCCATAGCCTGTATTTTAAAGAGCCTATGATTTTCAAGAAAATGAACCAAAGATGATATCACGTTGTATATTGCATAAGTGTGTATTCAATTATTCTGTAAATTAATTATCGACGATGAGTCTACTGAGTATTTCTTCGAAATACTCATTCTGCTATTTTAACAATATTTGCAGACTTCGGAGGCGATCGAGATTAATCCGGCAGTGGTGGCATAAAAGAATTTGACTATCGAAATTTTTATCTCTTTGAAGTTTTTGTATTCGAATATTGATAACATTTTGTCGTTTTCCGCTATTTCTAAAATATGATATTTAAATTTTAAATATCCTATGAGTTTTAATTGTCGACGTAGTTTTCAATTGCAAATGTGATTTTAAAAATTAGGTTATTTCCGCAAAATTGATTGACAAAATTAGGGCAAAAGACGATGACGTGGCAATTCGGGTTAACAGAACTCGGGGCGCTACAGGAAAGGTAAGTTATGTTTCATTTTTGCGTGACCAAAGAGTGAGTTCCACCTTTCTACGACAAATTCAGTTCCAGAAAGTGGAAAATAATCTGTTTTTCTCTTGAATTCCATGGCTATTTGTTTTAATTTCATTTAACTTTTCTAATACCTGCTGCCCCATATGATTGAAATCATGTTTTCTTTGGTATGATATGTTGATTTTTGTTAGGTTTTGCCATTGATTTTATCAATTCTAAATTTTCGTTTACGGGTGAAGATTTTGTTTCGTCATTTGATAAATTCAGTTCCTAGGTACATGACTTAAAGATTAATGTTTAGGTTAGTGTAATTTTCTGTAATTATTCCTAGCTTAGTAGTAACCCATTCTTGTCTTTGTGGAATTATCTTTTTAATTCTTTAGAATTGACTAGATGACCGTCGAGGAAGGGCATAATACTCTTTCGTAGCTGTAGGTGCCTAGGAGGTTTACTGGAAGAGGATGGAGTTAGGTGGATTAAGATCTTTTGACAATAATGTGTGGCAGTTTTTTAAAAATGGCATACTACAAGATCATAAATAAAGCTCAAGGTAGAAGAACGTGCCTTTTCCTTTTCCACATACTACGAACCTCAAGGCAAAGAACAGAAGTGTACCTGCTTATAATTTAGCTGCATGATTGATGCAGCTAAATTATAATGCATATAAATGATCCATCTTCTCTTCTGTAGTGATGGATGACTACAAAAATGCAACTCAGTATCTTTATGGCCTTACTCATTCGCAGATGGATATGTTCATGATAGAAGATAATCCTATCAAACAGCAGGCAAAAAAAGTCACTGAGGTTTGCCTCTCAAGTTTAACTGCTTACAACTTATATAAGTTTCTTGATGACTATTGTTTTGAAATGTTGTGTGTTATATTCTGATGTTTGTCCCACTCCCTCTAAAAGAGCAAATAACAAAATAAAAAAATATTTTCATGTCCTATTTCTGGCATTTCATTTGGGTGAGTTGAATTAAAGTTCACTATTGAAAATACTTTTAGCTCAAAGTCCTTGTACTGTTTGCTACCATGACAGGAAAACATCTCATCATCTTGCAATTATTTAAATAACGGTGGAATGTGGAGTCTTTCTGGCATGAATGAAAGAGTCCCCTCAAAGTATAGCATAAGTGTCAGTATGTACCGTGGAGGAGCTAGAGGATATGGAAGACCCAAAACCGCTCGTCCTGATTTGCCATCTTTTCGTCTAGACGCTCGAATTGTCTATCTTGGAATGCCAGTATTGCATTGCTTTCTATCTCTTGCTTAGTAGACTTCTATTTATTTATTTAATATATTTAATGTTAATGGCTACTCATGTTTTCATTTCTACTGTCATGTTGATTAATTGTCGTAAATATTCGCAGATTGTCCCATCTGTAACTGAGCTTTTTATCGCTCAGTTTATGTGGTTGGATTATGACAGCCCATCAAAGCCCATATATCTATACATAAACTCATCTGGTACCCAGGTGAATCATATAACATAATGTAGCTTTTATTTTCCTGTCTTCACTACTTGAGAACAATTAAATTAAATTAATTTAGCATGATCTTTCTCCCTGGATTTTTCTAAAGCCATCTCTGTTGTTTTGTTTCCCTATACTTTTATGTAGAATGAGAAGATGGAGACTGTTGGGTCTGAGACTGAGGCTTATGCTATTGCTGACACCATGGCTGTAAGAACCTGCCCATTTTTTATAAATCAGATAATTAACTAAAAAGAAAATTAAGGATCAAACATTTTTCAAAGCCCAGAAATGTCATAGTTTCACTTTTTTTAAGTAAAATCAAAGTAGCTTAACTTGATTGTTTCTTTTTATCTTGTAACTAATCCTTCATTTAACTTTGTCTTCTGAATATTTTCTGCCAAAAGTACTGCAAATCAGATGCCTATACAGTAAATTGTGGCATGGCATATGGTCAAGCAGCAATGCTTATATCACTTGGAGTTAAAGGTTACCGTGCATTACAGCCAAATTCATCCAGTAAGATTCAATTCTTTGCATATCAGCATGGGTTCTTTTTACATTCAGCTATTCAAGTGCACCCACCCTGATAATAAAGCTTTCTGAATACATATAATGCATATTTAGGTTCACTAATGATTGCCGGGTTGGGCATTTACAAGATTTTTAGCTTATTTTTGTTCTCAACTCTGTCCAATACACTGATGAATTGCTGGCGTTGCTAATAATTTATAAGATTAGGTGTTGTAATCCAAATTACATTAGGTTCTTTTGGTCTCTGCTCTTGCTCCTTTTTTGTTGTGTACCTTGGCTGAATGCTCACTGAGAAATTTGTTTTTTACTTTTTAGGTTTTTGATTCTTCAACATTTGCTTTTTGGTCAAAAAGTTATGTGGACTTTGAACCAATGCGTATCAGACTGGATAAATAAAATGTTATACCACCAACACCATTTTTGATAATGTTACAGCGGCAACTCTGGAGGTGTGAAATTGATAGAAAATGACTCTCTTGATCGTGTAATAACATTTACACTTCTGTGAAACTTCGTTGACTCTTCCACACATTTTTGTAGCTCTATACTCTCTTGCTTTCACACAACCACTCATCAGAAAATCAGTTGTATCAATTTCAAATCCTCCTTATAATGCCAGGGCATACATAAAGTATAACATGAAATCAGTTTTCAATTATAACTAAGATTACAAACATTGCCAAAAATAATTAAAAGTCACTCCACGCCATTAAGTAGCCAACTAAACCGCAACACGTGCATTGCACGTGCGTCCACTAGTTGTTATGAGAAAAGTGGGTTGTACGAGCTTAAACCCGAGATTGGACCCTAAATGCAAAAAGTGAAAAATCTGGAGACTAGATTTTAAATGGTGAAAGATATTTTCAAATGAGAATATGATAAGTCGAGATTAGTTGATGAATAGAAGGATTATCAGATGGTAAGGATTGTGATTTGACAGCTTTTTATTCTTTTGAGATATTGAGGAATTAAAGTAAAAATAAGTTTAAATCTCAATAATATACTTAGGTCAAATGTGTAATTATTAGAGGAGTAAGACTTATCCTATTAATAATAACCTCATTATTGAAACTCATATTAAATGATACATTGTGGACTTGAAAACAAGTTCATTTGGATAAATCTAATTTGAGTTATGACTCATTAAAATAAAATACTTATAGCTTGTTTGATAAGGATTTTTGGGGGAAAAATTAATTTTCAAATAGTGATATGATGGGAAATGTGTGGTTGAAAAAGAAGAAAAAATTATTGATGTGATGGAAAATATTATTTTATTGAATAATGTGTGGTTGAAAATGAGAAAATCAATTTTCAAATAAAAAACAAACGCCCCCTTAGTGAGTAATATTAGTTCTCAAATTAGACTCATTACTATATCAATGTTGGACTTCTTTTGATGCTCACATTAAATTAATATATTAAGACTCATAACTTTTATTAATTTTTTAAACACACATTTCTCCAACTTTACTAAAATATACTAAAAATTTCGTTTTTAGTTAAATCAAACAGGGGTTAAATAACTAATTACGTTTTATTTAGATTTTCACCCAGCATAAATCAAAATTCAAATTCATGCACTTGAAAGTTCCTAAGTCAAAGAATTAGTGAGTCCTTGTTACACCATATTCATTTATAGTCAAAGTCAAAAAATTATTTAGTCGATGTCAAGAATCTCAACAGTCAAAGTCAGTCAAATAAGGATGTAAGTTGAATGAATGATATTTGAGGTTTTAAATAAAAATATAGTAAATAAGGCCCTGTTTGGGAGGGATTAGATTTTTCTACAGTAAATCAATTCTCATTTTCAACCACGCATTCTTCAATAAAATAATATTTTCCATCACATCAATAATTTTTTTTTCTTTTTCAACCACACATTTCTCATCATTTCACTATTCAAAATCAATTCTTCCCCAAAAAATCTCTCACAAACAAGCTCTAAATGTTTAATTGAAAACTGGAGTTGAAGAAAGTGGAACTTTGAAATGAGTCTGTGAAATAAATATATATTATTTGATTTTCTTGTGATTATATGATGCTAAACACTTAAATTAAGAATTGAAGACGGGAATTTCTCATTTTATTTTTTTATTTTTTTGGAAGCAATTTTCTAACAAAAACATATACAGATGCTATTTTTGAAATTATTCCCAAGAAATGCTAATTATGTCAATAGTTTTGTTGGTAATTTTCAGTATATAGAAACAGGTGACAGACTTCAATATTCTGAAATTTTAGTGCTATTTTTGTCAAAATTGGCTTTCTTGGATTTTACAAGTTGAATGAAACTAAATGATAAATATGGAAGTTTAAGTATTGGATTAAATTATGTATGGGGGTTGTATATGTATAAGGTAGTGATTTTAAGAAAGTGTGAGTGATAAATGAACTTGGTATATGTGGTGATTAGTTGGCAAATAGTTAAAGAGAAGTGAAATGATTATCATATTATTTTTATTAAAATTGTGAATTGAGTTTTGACCCAAAAAATTTATTATTATATCAGAAGGTAACGAAGAGATCGGGACAGCTTACCAGCAAAACTAATCGCCTCGTAATTAACTTGTGAGTGAAAAAAAAAATTTAAATATTCTCCAAGTATTTATAAATTAATTATACTATTATACATTTTATGCAATTATGTGAATCATTTGTCAAATTACATGATTAATTTGGAAATATTCTTTCATTATGATCTGTGTGGAATTTTAAAGATTGTGTATGAATTATTTCTGAATTGGAATGTTAGACATATGTGATATTGAGATCGACCAGAAAAGTACCCATAATTATATACTTATTCTAGTCCACTTCTGTTCACTAAGGGGGCCTAAGGCCCGTGTCAGGAGTGCTTAGCCCAAGGGGGCAGTTTACGCTTGTTTGATCAGATTACAAATTTTAGTCAGATTGTACATTTTTGGTAGATTTCTCGATACATTGAGGTGATGAGATGATTGTATAAATTTCAGTTGATGATTATATCATGATTACGATGATGATTCATGTCTTGATTATTAATATATGATGTTATATTGTGAATTATTAAATAATACGAACTCGATTTTCGATGAATATGTATAAACGACAAAGTATAATTATTTTCAAAATTTTCACTCACTGAGCTATCAACTCATATATTTTCTCACGATTTTTCTTATAGGTAGTAATTGGTTCTTTATAGCTGGAAGAGCCTCATGATTTCAATGTGATTGCCACACGACATATTGAGTGGTATGATATATTTGACAAAGCACGGAGTAATTATTTTGGATCCATTGCATTACATTTTTCATAAGCATATGCTTTTGGGCATATTTAGTAGTAATTCATAGTTAGTCTTGATGGTGGATCTGGCATTTAGTCAGCATTTATCATCGGTGTACGTCACGTTTCAGGTCCATTAGGGTGATCCGGGGCCGGTCGTGTCAGTCCTGGATCACTTAGTCTCTGTTTGACAATCATTATTTTCAAATTTTTTTCTGCATAATCATTTTCAACCACACATTCACACAATAAAATATTTTACACGTAAACCCAAACTTTTCATCCATACATTCTACTAAAATTCACTATTTAAAATATTGTTTTTTGAAAATGATAACCACCAAACATGAGCTTAAATTATTTAAACAAGACTATTGGGTGCATTACCATTATTTAACCCATTGCCCAGGGCATGGCTCATGTGCTCTCAATTGAGCAAAAAGAAAAAAATGACCAAAAAAAAAAAAATGTCCATCACAAAAGTCCATGGATTTCAAACAATTAAATCATAATAAAACTTTAGAGCAGTGACCGTTTCTCTTCAATCTCGGCCATTATTTCCATTATTGGGCAAGGAACCTACCCCTTTCTGTCCCTCTTTAAGCGAGGAAAGGAATTGTGCAAAGGGGAAAAAAATGCCTAATAGGGCAAGAGATAGGAATGATTGTCCCGACTCACTCTATCCCAAGGCCCACGTTAAATGTATGGGCCTAAGCCCAAAATGTTGTATTGTGGATTTCTTTTTTCGAAATTTCTTTGCCCTTTTTCAATTAGACAAATATGTTGACTATAATTTAAGGGAAAAAATAAAAAATAAGGTGTTTAAGTTTCTAAATTCAAAAATCAGGTTTATAGTTTAAAAATTCAAAAATCAAGTTTTATTTTTATTTTTATTAAATAAACATAATAAAGTCACATTTTTGTGATTAATGATCACATATTCATAGTTATAAGTCACGAATTTATTTACTGGTCACATATCGTCAAATTTTTTGGTCACATATTATTTTGAAGTCATAGATCCAAAAATTTGTACGTCACAGATTATTTTGAGGTTACAGATTTTTAAATTAGTTGGTCACAAATTATTTTTGAGTCACATTTGTTGGTCACAGATTATTTTTCAGTCATATTGTCAAAATTTTTAGGTCACAGATTAAATATTTGGTCACAGATAACCAAATACTTGGTTACACACCACCAACAATAACCACCAACGTCGCCGCCCCCGCCACAAAATCGCCACCACCACCACCATAGATCCACCAACAATAACAACCAACGCACAGCACACCACTCAATAGCTAAAAAAAAAAAAAAAACTAAAATGCAGCAATAAATGGTCGCTCATTGAGCAACGATTTCGATGCGGAATGTCTTTCAAGAACGATCGAAATCGCTTCTTTGGATCGAAATCATTCTTTGCCGGGAAGCGACGATTTATTCTTGGAAATCGTTGCTCCCAAGCCGATCGAAATCATCTTCTTTGGGTTTCGCCGAGGGGGGGAGGGGAGAGGGAGGCGGAGGCGCGGCGGCGGCGAGGAAGAGGGTAGAGAGGGAGACGAGAATGAAGAGAGGAATAGAAATGATTTAGGTTTTGTTTGGGATTAGGGTTATGTTTTAATATATTACCTGATTTTTTATTAAACAAACTTTGCACCTGATTTTTAAAAAGTAGACTTTAAACTCCTAATTTTTTATAATTTCCGATAATTTAATTCCAATACAATTTTGTAATGGATATAATCAATTAAAAGTATCTCCAAAAGATTTTCTATTTAGAAGATAAACATTGATTTCAAACTAAGTATTCAATATTCATTATTCAAAAACTTGAGGTGAGGTGCTGCTATATGCTGGACACATTATGAGTGCGTTTGGTAGGGATTTTTGGGGGGAAGAATTGATTTTTGAATAGTGATATAATGGGAAATGTGTGGTTGAAAAAGAAGAAAAAAGTATTGATGTGATGGAAAATATTATTTTATTGAAAAATGTGTGGTTGAAAATGAGAATTGATTTACTGTAGAAAATGAAAATGTGTACCAAACAGGCCCTATTTTACTTTGCAGAGAAGTGGATCTCCCTTTTGAATTTCTTTATAAATTTGGGACATGTTATAATTCATAAACTCAAGCATTCTGCCTCACGTTAAAAATTTACTGTAAATTCTATATTTTGAATTTCAACATGATTTCAATTTAAAACGACTCTTTATGAGTTATTTACATCCATAACTGAAACCATGCCGATTGGAGGTGTACGTTTTAATATTTTTTTTTTAAAATTGCATCAACCCGTAATTGGGAATACAATCTCGGTATTTGACCGAACCCAACGACTCAGCTACAAATTGTCGCAGCGTTGCTTGACTTCCTGAATCAACCCTTGTAATCATCTTTCAACACATCAAATTCTTTGTGTTCCTCAAGAGATAATTTTGATTTGAGAAATGCTATTCATCCCCATTGGAGATGCATCCTCAGTCTATGTGGTGTTAATGTGACATTAAATGATAGGGTGAATTAAATAAGTCATTTAATTTCACATATCATTTAACCAATCATTTACATCCACATAGATTGGGGATGCATCCCCACTGGGGATGAATAGCGATTTCCACAATGCAGCTAAACACTGTGACCTCGCCCATGTTTCATCTTTTCTTTCTTTCTTCCTTTCCCTTCCTTCCTTCCTTCCTTTTTTTTTTTTTTTTTTTTTTTTCTGTTGTTGTTGTGTGTGTGTGTATTTGTGGTGTTGGTCTGGAAAAACCAAGAATGGTGAATTGCATCTATAAACCTTTTGCTTTTCAACAAAATTAAGATACGAAAACAAAATTAAATCTCAGATAGCTTTGAAGGGATATATTTATTTATTTATTGCAAATTTACGATAACATGGGAGGTGGTAAAGGAGGCCATTAACAGTATTTACATTGTTTATAAGTGGTGTTGTAACTTTCTTGTGATTCAACACCCAATGAAAATATGAATGAAAATAAAACGAAATGGAGAGAAATGGATATGCACGGCATCTTTGAATAAAAGGACTAAGCAAGATTACAATGGATATGCACGGCATCTGCAAGAAATTTACTTATGGAATTCAACTGTTCAATAAAATTGAAAATTTTGATGTTTAGCGATCGAATAATTTCATATTTTAAAAGCGATAGTTCTTCCCAAATTCTTGTAAGGGAGAAATTCGTGTTGGTGCAATAAATAAATGAGTATAATCGGTCCGGTGCTTGGGATGATTGTGTGAACAGTGTGTGAAAGGGAGGGGGAAAAGATAGGGCTAAATGTGTGGCAAAGGAAAAGAAAGACAAGTGCATCAATGTGTGAACACAAGGAATGAGAAAATTGGCTAGAAGTGTATGGATAAGGAAAAGAAAGAAAGGTGCGTGAAGGGGAAAAGGAATGTAGGGCCAAAAGAAAAAGAAAGAAAAGTACGTTAACAGTGCGAAAAGGAAGGAAGAAAGGGAAGCGATAAGGAATGTAGGACCTGCGAAAAGGAAGGAAGAAAGGGAAGCGATAAGGAATGTAGGACCAACAATGTGTGGAAAAGGAAAAAAAAGAAAAGTGCTGTATTATCCTTTCTTTTAAGTAGATGCATTTTAATTACATTTTTAGTATATTAAGAAATATTTTTAATTTATATGGTATATATGATATTTTTTTCTTTATAGATATCCTCACCATTGCCCATTCGGCTATGGAAAGAGAGTAGAGAAATGGATTTCAAAGCAATTCCCTTTTTCATTTTGATTAAATTTTTTTTTTTAGATTTTTAGTAAATTTTAATAAAAATTGATAAAATGTGTAATTGAAAAGTTAAGAATCGATGAAATGTGTGATCGAAAATAATTTTAAGAAATAGAGGCCAAACAAGTACGAAATTAGGAACCCGCACTTTTTAGATATTTATTGAAAAATAAATAAACCTCTACAAAACAAAAACAAAACAATTTCTAATAGTTTATTTTTAGATTCCCCATCTATCAAAAAACAAGTCTTGACACAAGTCTCGAAAATTTTGGAACTATCCCACAATTTTCCCTAAGGATTTATCTAGATGTACAAAATCTTGTACATAATGGATTACAAAATCGTCAAGTGGCGCCCCACTATTGGAGGGGCGCCTGTTGCGACAGGCGCCCCTCCAATAGTGGGGCGCCACTTGGCGATTTTGTAATCCATTATGTAATCTATTTTGTACATGTAGCATGCTCCTTTCC
Source organism: Fraxinus americana (assembly GCA_035079005.1). Lineage (NCBI taxonomy): Eukaryota > Viridiplantae > Streptophyta > Magnoliopsida > Lamiales > Oleaceae > Fraxinus > Fraxinus americana. The sequence continues at coordinate 18,843,322 of CM068717.1, forward strand.
CTAAAATGAGCTGTCCTGCATATTTATAGGCTTTTAACCACTGTTTGATGCTCATTATTTATAAAAACAATGTTTTGAATAATTATTTTTGCAAGAATGTATAGTTGAAAAGTAAGAAAATTTTTTGAGTTTACGTACATAATATTTTATTGTATGAATATGTAGTTGAAAATGAGTATGTAAAAAAATTAATAATTTTCAAATAATGGTTATCAAACGGGGGTTTAATGTCTTATGGAAATTGTGGACATTCTATTTATACAAAAGAATAGTCATCTACAGCCCTCGCTTGGTTTAGCTAAAAATCAAAATTTCAATATATCTCGATAATGATTGATGCATACATGATTAACAAATTGATAAAATTTGTTATTAAAATTAAATTTAAGAAAAATTAAGCTCTTTTTTGATCTCATTATTTTCAAAATACATCTTTTTATCTTTTTTTTAACCGCACATTTTTCAATAAAATAATATTATACGCAAATTCAAAAATTTTCTTTATATTTTAATCATATATTTTTCATCAATCTATTATTCAGAAATGTATTATTTGTCAACTAATGAGCTCAAACAGGGGCTAAGTTTCAGAAAATAAAAGCCAACAAAAACAAAACATTGTGCTGTCCTACTACGACTAGGATATTCTAGAGAATATTACTTTTATGAGACTCATTATTTTATTAGGGTCCGTTCGATTATGAATGTGAAAAATGGGTGGAAAGAAAATGAATTTTAGAAAATTAAATTGCTTAAAATATATTTTTTTACTGGGAATAATAAATTGTGTTTGATTGGTATAATTTTTCATCTGAAAAATATTGAAATTTGGGATCTTTTGATATTCGTTTGACTTTATTTTTCATAAAAATTGTCCATTGAAGGGAAATTTTTTTTCACAATTGTGAATAGAATTTCTTTCTAATGCCAAAAAAAAAAATTAAAAAATTTAAAAAAAAAAAAAGAAAAAAAAAGTTGACTGGTTTTCCACCAATTCAAGGAAATTGCATTCGTGTGAAGCAAATCAAGAAAAGTAATTCTATGGAAAAGTTTTTGCATCAAACAAGGCAAAATACAAAGTTGGAAAATGTTTTCCATTTTTCATGGAAAATCTTGGGCTATCAAATAGGCTCTTACTATCTTTTGGATTTCTTTTCTAGAATTTTGGTCCATCTAAATTTTTGGTGGTGCAGTATTTGAACAGCTGCAAGATCTCGATGTTCTGTTCTTCACTGCTCCTCATTCATTATAACTGAAGTTCGGATTGAAGGTAAATTCTTAATTTTGAAGTTACCTTTATGTGGCACTAATCAAAGTTTCGTCCGATTCAATTGTATATGCTATTGTATTCATATGACATAAGAAAATCACCTAGTTTTGGGGGAACTAAATGGTTTTGCCGCTTTGGGGTTGGCCCTTAAGAAAACTGTAAAATTTAGGGAATGTTCTATTTACAATTTACAAGTTGTTTTTTGTTTTCGATTTTTCAAAACAGTAAAAATGCGTTCTATTTCTTATTTTCGAAAACGCATTTCTGAAAACAAATTAAAAATTTACGAAGAAAACCCAAAACGACAAATTTGTTGTTTTGAGTGTTTTCAGTTATAATCAAGTTAAAATTTTCAAAACACGTTTTGGGTGTTTTCAAAATAATTTTTCAAAATGTCAAAAAGAACATATTTTCAACAATCTCAAAATAGATACTCACAACACAAAACTCAAAATAAATTCAAAACTCAAAACATAAAACCCAAACACAAAAAAAACAACCCATTAATGTTTTACATCAAATTTAATATTATTTTACACCAAATTTGATGTAAAATTTACATCAAATATGGTGTAACCAGTTGGAGATGGTCTTAAACCAAATTTTATTTTAAATTATTTAATTAAAAGTTATATTATTATTAGCATCAGTATATTTAATTTTAAAAAACTAAAATATTGCATAAATTAATAAATTTTTCTAAAAAAAGACATTTTGTAGGGCTATGATTTGCTTCAAAATTTTCAATAGTGGGAGGGTTTGTGCCCACAAAAATTTGTATTTTTCTTGACAAAATTTGACCGTCAAGATTATCTTTTGCCGACAAAATTATTTGACTTGTTTGTAAGCTAATAATTAGTGGAAAAAATTTCAATATTTATTTGTATTTTTAGTCCCTACGAAATGTATATTTGAAGTGAAAAGATAATTGAAAAATGAAGAGAGAAATTAAAGAAATAAATTTCCTCATTTTTTTACTCAACCATGCTACATGTATAACTATCGTTAACAATCATGAGTTGACAAAATTTATACCATCTATTTTAAAAAGTTGTCACAACGAGTTGGCAAAATTTTGGCAAATTTTATACCATCCATTTAAAAAAGTTGTCATCAACCATGAGTTGGAAAAATATATGCCATCTATTTTAAAAACAGTTTTCTAAATCAACCTCACGGATCCCACGTTTCCTTTCCTTCTTTTCTTCCCACGTTTCCTTTCTTATTGCCCCTTGCTTTTCTCAATTTATTAGTTTCTTCAAACAAATTTGAACATGAGGCATATAGGAAGTAATTCAACGTTGAATATCTTAATTGTCATTTGCTTAAGGTAGTCGTATATTTTATGCCTTAAGTCTTGTTTTGTTTTGTTCGAGGACAAACAAATGTTTTAGTTTGGAGGGTGTTTGATAAGTATAAAATTTGGATAAATCTACTTGTACATCAAAAGATGTACATCAAGGTCTACACCCACCTCACATGGGGTAGGACCCACTTGTGTAAAATATTTTTTTATTCGAGCGGGTCCTACCCCCATGTGAGGGGGGTGTACACCCCGATGTACACGATAATGTACCCCTAGCAAAGTCGATAAAATTTATACTTAGCTAAGTAACTAAAAGTGGTTTTTGTTAGTATTATTATGAAATTTATACATAATTATTTGTTTATTTTTTTATTATGTTAAGAGAAGAGATTGAAGCAAATATTGATCAAGTAGGATGAAACTGAATGAAATTTGTAGTTTTGGGGATCAAATATCATCAAATTAGAAATTGAAGAGGACAAGGGTTGGATAAATAAATGCACTCAAGGTATGGACATTATTCATAATAACAATGAAAGGTATGGATATTATGTGCTACCCCTCTTTTTTTTTTCTACATACTCATTGAATCTTGAATTTTTCAATGATTCTTGAATATCTTTTTATTTTTCTTCAACTCCAACCAATAATGTATGATTTGATTTTAGAAAAATGTTTTTTAATGAAATCTTCTTGAAACCTTTTACCTACAATTCATTTTTTTATGCCATTAACATAATTTAATCCTAATTAGGTAGATATTCACTAAACCAATAATAAATAATAGCCTAAATAAATATATAAAATACAATTATCACAACCCATACTTAAGCCCTTGTTAATAATGAGCAAGACTATCTACTAAATACACAATCAATTAAAAAATAAAATATAGGTATTTGATTAAGAATCCCAAGTTGCTAAGACACAATAGGTAATTTTACAACTGGATTGCAATATTAATTCCAATGTGATGTATCTTTGAATTACAAAACCGGCAAGTTGCATATGATGGCATTTTTGATTGATTAATAATCCCAATTTGCTATTATACAATGGGTAATTTCACTAGTCTTCTCAAGTTGTTGAAAAAACTTGATTTCAATATTTGTCATTATTTGACAATCATTAAAAAATAGTTTGTTTTTTTTGACAAAAATAAGTTTTGGAATAGTGATTTTTTTATGAATGTGCAATTAAAAATTAGATTTTTTTAAATTTACGTGCAAAATATTTTATTGTAAGAATGTGTGATTTTAATGGTTGTTAAACAACTGCTTAATTTTAATGTGATGTCACTCAATTGTTTGAATTTCAAAGGCAGCAAGTTGCATATGATGGGTTTTTTAATTTGATTAAGAATCCCAAGTTGCTTTTATACAACATTTTTGCCACAGGTATAGTTTGATTAATAGCTTTGTTTACATGTGTGAGCTGATTAAGAATCCCAAGTTGCTTTTATACTAGTTGCGTATGATGGCATTTTTTATTGATTAAGAATTCCAAGTTGCTTATATACAATAGGGAATTTTATTAGTTTTTTTTTTTCCCTCACCGAGCCTTCTTGTTGCCTCTAAATGCCAGCTTGCTATATTCATCAAGAATCTTGAGTTTGTGTGCCTGGAAACTTATTGGATATGGCTTATGCTGCTCTACTTTCACTTACTCAAACACTAGAACAGATCCCGGGTTCTCGCGATGAAATTCGAGTTTTTCATGACGAGAAGCAGATCAAATCTCTCCATGAAAAGCTTAGCTTCTTGCTATCATTTCTGGAAGATTCTTCACACAAAAATACTGAATCAATGACATGTTTGGAAGCAAGAATAAGAGATGCAACACATGAAGCAGAAGATATAATTGAATTGCATATCTCAAAATCTGCATCTCAAGAGGTTTTCAGCCGTTTTTGGGAAATAATTACTTCACTGCCCGTGTTCCATAACTGTGAAAGGTTCATTGAATTTAAGCGTCACAGTTTGAAGGAGAAATACGAAGAATTACAGAAGGTAATAAAGGAGATTGATTCCATTTCGGAAGAGGTGGAGAAGATGAAGGCCATGAACGACATAGAAGGTTCCAGTGCTGATGGCTTGATGCAAATTAAGGATCCCCTTAGTGGAATAGAAGGAATTGGTAAGACTAAACTGACTAAAGTACATTTCTTTTTTGAGTCCATTCATTCAAAATCTTTTTCTCAATCTTTTCAATCTCGATTCTATTTCAGAAGAGGTGGTCAAGACTAAGGACGGAGGGGACGTACAAGATCTGCAACCAATGAAATCATTGCGTGCTACTTCATCAAAATCTTCTTCCGTTAACAAGAATGCTATGGTAGGATTCGAAGATGACTTGCTCCAAATTAAAGAACGACTGGTCGGGCAATCCTCTAGGTTGAAAATAATTTCAATTGTTGGGATGGGAGGCATTGGCAAGACAACACTTGCAAGAAATATTTACAATGATTCAAATATTGAGTATCACTTCGACATTCGGGCCTGGACAACTCTGTCTCAGGAATATCGTGTGCAAGAACTGCTTGTACACCTTCTAAAATCCATGGGAGACCTCACTGATGAAATGAATCGAAAGGAAACGGATGAATTAAAAGCCCTAGTATATCAACGTTTGAAGGGCAACAGATATCTCATAGTTATGGATGATGTGTGGGATGACAAAGTCTTAGATGAATTTAGAAGTATATTCCCGAATGACAATAATGGAAGTCGGATAATTTTGACTACTCGGCTATCCAGTGTCGCTGTTTATGCGGACTCTTCTAGCCCTATTCACCATCTGAGTTTTCTGAGTCCCAAACAAAGCTGGAATCTTCTCTGCCAGAAGGCCCTTGGGAAAGAATGCTGTCCTCCTGAACTTGAGGAAATTGGGAAGAGGATAGCAGAAAAATGCAAAGGACTTCCACTTGCACTCGTTGTCATTGGTGGTGTCCTCTACAAAGCGGAGAATACACGAGCCAATTGGGAGTATGTTGCAGAAAATGTAAAATCTGCAGTAACTGGAAATGATGATGATTTCATGGAGATACTGTCTTGGAGTTACAACCACTTGCCTCATAGTCTTAGAGCATGCTTCCTTTATATGGGAGTTTTCCCTGAAGATTATGGGATCCATGTCTCCCATCTTATCAGGTTATGGGTTGCTGAGGGATTTATAAAGCCAACTGCACATAATAGTTTGGAAGAAGTGGCAAAACATTACTTGGAAGAACTTATTGATAGAAATCTAATTATGGTTCGTCAACGAGTTTACGGTGGTAAAATCAAAACCTGCAGCATGCATGACATCATGAGAGAACTGTGCGTGAAGAAAGCTAAGGAGGAAAAGTTCCTTTACATCGCCAATCAAGAAGTTGAGATTCCTTGGGAAGTCATGAAAAATCACCGTCACTTAAGTATTCATGGAGCATTGTCGGATAACATTGCTGACAAATATGTCTCATCTTTCCGTTCATTTCTATACTTCACAGTTGAACTATTGCCAATCTTTCCACGTTTTAAACTGCTCAGGGTGTTGGAATTAAGAAATATTCATCTTTATGAGTTTCCAATTGAAATAGTAAAACTTGTGAATCTAAGGTATATTGCTTTGTTAGGCGGTAGGAAATTCATGATTCCTGCCTCAATATCTGAACTTTGCAATCTTCAGACCTTGATTGTTTTTCAAATTTCTGATTATGAAAGATTGTTCTTACCACCGGAACTCTTGAAGATGCCACGGTTAAGGCATCTCCTGTTCGATAAAGGCGTCTTGCTTTGTTCTCCTGGTCCACAAAATGCGAACCTACAAACACTTTCTGGTGTAATAGATTTCAGACTCACTCAGGAGGCCCTTCAAATAATTCCGAACCTGAAGACATTGGGAATTATTTACCGTTGTGACACTCAAACCGAGTTGTCATTCTATTGTCTTGAGAATTTAGTCCATCTGCATGAACTTGAAAATTTGAAGTGCACCATTTCCGGGTTTAGCACAATTGTTACTCTGCCTCTGAACCTTGCTTTCCCACCAAATCTGAAGAAGTTGACTTTGAGTGGTTGTGGAATTTTTTCGGATACTATGTCGGTCGTCGGTTCTCTTCCCAATCTCGAAGTTCTCAAACTAAAACATGTTGCCTTCGAAAACAAAGCATGGAAAACAAAAGAAGGGGAATTTTCTCGATTAAAATTCCTGCTTGTTGAAGCTAATTATTTTGAATTCTGGGAAGCCGAGGCAGCACATTTCCCATACCTTCAGTTCCTATGTCTTAGTTGCACGAAATTAAAATGCATCCCTTCTGGCATTGGAGAAATTCCAACTCTTCAGCAAATCATCTTGTATGGATGCCCGCCATGTGTTGAGATTTCAGCAAATTCAATCCTAAAGGAACAACAAGACTCGGGGAACGATGACCTCGAGGTTCTTCTCTATTCCCATGGCAATTTCAAGGTAAAAGTTTCCCTTGGGCATAAAGTATCTGTTAAGAAAAAAACTCATTTATATTATCTGCACTATCATACCAAAATATATGTTCATTAAATGTATGATACGTGATAATTTTTTTCATAAATGAGTGATAGTAAATCATGAACTCTATCGTCTATTCCTTAAAGAGGGACTAAGCATATTTCTAAATTTAGAACCCCTTTATTTTGATTCACAAGAATCTTTACTAAATCAATATATATCTTGTTTTGTTTACAAGTACTTAACTGAGTGCAAGGTTGACTATCTAACATATTCAACAGATAAAACCTTAGATTGGGAGAACATATTTATGTGGCATTTGTTTCAATTCAGGTTCTCCCATTCAAATCTGAAAGAACCTGTTGCAATTGTATATTGGCATGAGATTTGTTATCCCCCCATATTTGAGTTCCTAGCTTGGATGCCACGTGACCAGATGCCAGTTGCAAATAGTCAGTAAGTCAAAAGACCCAGTAGGTCAGACACGCCAATGAAGACAAGTAGGCCAAGGTCCTGAACACAAATACCTGAAAATATCACACTGCAACGAAGTGCAGTTTGAAGCACTTCGTCAAAGGCGAGGCTCAGGCCCATCTGAGGCTCTCTCATCTCGTTCGAGGTTCATAAAGCCGACGCCGTCCCTTGTAATGGAATTGAAGATTTCTTAGAAGTGATTGATGTGATATTTGTAATAAAGTGTGTCAGAATGTCAGTCAGCCTAAGAATAGAACGGTCCACCCTCTGCAAAACATTAATTGCATAGATGGGACGATGACGTGAAGCTTCAGCATAGAGGATGCTGCCACGTGGTTTTGATCCGACGGTCACCACGTTGGCTGGGGTTGTATAAATAGCATCAATTTGTATGAACTAAGGATGGCAGTTTTTATGTAATCAAAAAATCTAAGAGAGACAATACTATGATTTGTCATGGAAGAATCGGCACAAGAGGGGTTAACATGTATCGTTCTTGAATGTTTGCATATACATGACAAACAAATATGTTAAGACTCCAACAAAAGAAACTCCTCATTCACATATCTATCATTCCACATATTCCATCGAAAAAGAAAGACGTATTGTGAGAAATCGGTCTGGGCATTCGTTGGTAGAGCGATTGTCGTCGAAACCAAAGAAAACCGTCGTCGCCTGAACGTCTTCGTCTCTTGCCGGAAAGCGCCTCCTGCGTCCATTTCAGTCAGAATACTACCCTAACCCTGTAAGAACACATCGGAATCACGCTTGACGTGGCAAGAGTTGGCCCGATATCTGTTAAGTTCATTTTTCGAGGTCAACAGATTGGCGTCGTCTGTGAAAAACCATACATTTAATCACGAACACGCATGGGAAGAAAGTCAGGCTGCATTCGAATGTTTGGTGTAAAGTACGTTCTTATCCCTGAAAAGGGAGTTTCCTTGAAAATGGAGTGGGAAGGAACTCATAACCCTTGAATAAAGGGGAGGCCCCGTACCAAGGTCATTGAGAGATGAGTTCAACTAATGAAAATGCCCCAAGAAGGACAAGTGAATACTATGAAGAAGGAGAACCTTCGCGAGGTGCCCCAACTGCTGGACCACGACCTCCAGCGCGCAGGTAAGGATTCAGAGGTGGAGGCGTGGTCGCTGCACATCTCACAAGGGAAATAGCCACCATGGCTGCCAACATGAGGAACATAACTCAGTAGAACATAGCCATGCAAGAGATGTTAATGAACATACAAGGACAAGGAGGATATGCCCTTCCATATACTGCCCCAGAAAACATTTTTTTCGAGGCATAAGGATACTATCAGGGGGAAAGATGTCCAGGGTCAAATGGCTGGTCATCAACAAGTTGGAGTGGGGGCTCCATGAGGAAGAGAAGTCGAGATAGTAACATCGGTGAACTACGCCTCAGAAATGCCGTATGAGGCTCCACTCAATTTTTTTCCAAGTTACGAACCTGAAAGCCAACCTTAGAGATTGAGAAATGTTTTTGACAGGATAAGTTAAGAGGTGCCTAGAGGTAGGCAGGATCATTCACCTCAAATGCCTAGAAACAGGTCTGCTCACACTCCACTTCCAATGCCTAGAGATAGGCAGTAGGAATCTCACCAATGTCATGAAGAGTCTCTCGTCCGTCCCCTTAGAAATAGGCGAGAAAAAAGAGACCAGGCTAGAAAGGGAGTAGGAACTTCTCCACCACCACCTCAGTCCCAAAGAGGGGAAAGAGAAGATTCAGAAGGGCCCCAGAGGTCCTATGACCTCGATGATGACGATAAACACTCTCCATTCTTAGAGGCAATCAGAAATGCTCCCATGCTGAATCATTTCGTACTCCTTAAAATCCTAAAGTACGATGGGAGATGTGATCCCGTGAAACACATGAACAACTATAAAACTCATATGAATTTGAAGGGAGCCACCCCAGCAATGAAGTGCATGGCTTTCCACTGACACTAAGTCTGGTACAAAAGCTCCTTGAGGAAGGTATTCAAAGTTGGCCAGACATGAAGAAGACGTTTCTAAAAAGCTTCGTAACCAGTAAAGAAGAGGAAAGGCCTATCCAAGGACTTCAAGATATACGATAGCAATGGGGAGAGACTCTAAAAAGCTTCTTATTTCGCTTCACAGATGAAATGACCTACTGTGTACAAGTCACAGATAAAGAGGCACTGACCGCTTTAAGATGAGGGTTAGACATGAATTCCCTCTTTTGGAGAAATGTGCAAAACAAGGATCCCACCACCTACGATGCCCTGTTGGAAATGATAAGGCGAGATATCCTCAATGAAGAACTAAAGAATCATAGAAATAGGACGAGTCAGGGCCTCTCACCTCCTCAGATGCAAAGAGGGAAAGGCCCAACTTCTCACCTGATGGACCATCAGGCCCCACTGAGCCATAGACAAGAACTTGCTGCAGCAACACTCAACACAGTACTGACCTTAGCCTATGAGGAGATAAATCCTGGTCCTGAAATGTACCAGCGTCGACCTTATCCAGCGCATTCGCAAAGGAGGTGAGGTGCTGAACCTAGAAATAGGGAGAAAGCACCCAACTACTGCTCCTATTATCAGTCACATGGACACCGTACGGAGAACTGTTGGGAAGTCGTAAGAAATTCCCAAAACCAAAACCAGGCAGGAGGAGGCGTCCCCTAAGGAATGCTCTGTATAAGCCGAACCTGCAACTTATAAATAATGAACAACGTCGGCCTAATAGGGACGACCCTATAAGAGGAAGGAAAAATGACACTAAAAGGCACAGGGAGGGCCAGAGGCAAAGGTGAAGCTCCCCACTTAACGGCGAATAGGATCCTGTCAGGGAGATTGATACAATCATCGGAGTTCCTTTTGTGGGTGGGGAGTCCAGAAATTCTCAAAAGAACTATGCCAGGGAAGCAAATAACCCAGCTATGACGAGCTATATAGTAAACCAGTCGTCGACAAAGAGATCCACTCTCCCAATCACCTTCACACATGAGGATAGAATGGGGATTCATTATCGCCCTAGTAGTGAGGGCTATAGTGGCCCGTAACAGCCTGGAAAGGATGTTGGTAGATAGTGGAACATCTGTCAACATCATATTTAGCACCACTTTTGACAAAATGAAAGTTGATCATGAGCTGACCTCGATGAACTCCCCATTGTATGGATTTACGGGAGATAGCATTATCCCAAGGGGCAAAATCACCTTAGCAATGGAGATGGGAACAGAACCTCTAATTGCCCGTCACTTCATGGAATTTCTTATTGTTGACAACCGATCTGCCTACCATGGGGTGCTTGGAAGACTCGTCTTGAAAGAATTATGGACAATAACCTCCATTCATCATCTGTACATGAAGTTTCCAATTGAAAATGACATTGCCATAGTACAAGGTGATCAACGAGGAGCTAGAGAATGCTACTCCAATTCCCTAAGAAAAGCATAACCAAGGACCATCAACGTTATCTCTACTGACATCGACATAGACGACCTCCTTGAGCAAGGGACGGCCCCTGCACAAGGGAAAGATGTCATCATGGTCGAAACTCCTAAAGAAGGAATCTTTGGCACCATACAGCCCCCTAAAGGAGTAGTTGTTGAAAAAACAGCTGGCTTGGAGGAGTTGGATCCTCGCATTATCGACTGTAAGCCTCAAACATCCCCTAGGAAGAACTAAAAACCTTCCCAGCTGACCCCATAGATCCATCAAGATATCTACAAGTAGGAAGTAATTTGATGCCTGGAATAAAAGAGGAATTGAAAAATTTCTTACTTAAAAACCTTGATGTCTTCGCCTGAAAGTATGATGATATGATAGGTATCGATCCTAAAGAGAGTTGCCATCACTTAAACATCGATCCAAAGGTTGCAGCTCACAGGCAAAAGTGAAGAGCCCTCAATCCAGAGAGGTACGAGGCTCTTAAAGATGAGGTCAAGAAATTGATCGACAATGGCTTCATAAGGGAATCTATATATCCGAAGTGGATCTCTAATCCGATGTTGGTAAAGAAGCACAATGGGAAGTGGAGGGTATGCATAGATTTCTCGAACCTAAACCAGGTATACCCCAAGGACAGCTTTCCACTTCCCAAGATAGATCAACTCATGGACTCAACTACTGGACATGAGCTTCTTAGTTTCATGGACGTCTACTCAGGATACAACTAGATTCCCATATTTCCACTAGATGAGGAACACACATCCTTCATCACAGACAAAGGGCTCTACTGCTACAGTGCTATGCCTTTTGGATTGAAAAATGCTGGGGCAACATACCAGAGGTTGGTTAACAAGATGTTTGTTGACATCATCGGTAAAACAATGGAGGTTTACGTGGACGACATGCTAGTAAAAAGTTTGAGGGCTAAAAACCTCGTCACCCACCTTGGTGAGACGTTCCAAATTCTGCGAAAATACTGAATGAAACTTAACCCATTGAAATGTGCATTTGGGGTGTCGTCGGTAAGTTCCTCGATTATATTGTCAACCAAAGAGGCATCGAAGCAAACCCAGAAAAAGTCAAAGAATTGATGGAAATGAGGTCCATCCAAAGGAGGTGCAAAGCCTCACCGGACGGGTTACAGCCCTGAACCCTTTGTCTCCAAGGCAACAGATAAGTGCCTACCCTTCTTCAAAGCTCTCAAAGGAGGAAGCAGGTTCCAATGGACAAAGGAATGCGAGGTGACCCTACAAGAACTGATGAAACATTTAGGCCAAGCACATCTCATTTCCAAGCCAAAAGACCATGAGGTATTGTACTTATACTTGGCAGTGACCTCCGAAGCCCTAAGTTATGTTCTCATAAGAGAAGAGAATAACCATGAGTTACCGGTGTACTACGTGTGCAAAGCACTTGTGGCCGCAGAAACTCGATATCCCGACATGGAAAAGCTAGCTTTATCCTTGGTAACTGCTTCAAGGAAGCTGAGGCCCTATTTTCAAGAACACAGATCCACGTACTAACTAAATATCCTCTTAGACAAGTGTTTCAAAAGCCAGATGCCTCGGGGAGGTTACTTAAATAAGTTGTAGAACTCAGTGAATTCGATATCACTTACAAGCCAAGGTCGGCATCAAAGGGCAAGCCTTAGTTGACTTTGTGGCAGAGTTTACCCCTATCCTCGAAATTGAAGAGGAAATGGAACCTCAAGAACCTCAGATCTGGAGGCTCTCTGTCGATGGGTCGTCAGGGGACATAGGTTCAGGAGCAAGAATCATCCTAGCTAGCCCGGAAGAACACAAGCTCACTTGTGCTTTGAGGTTCGATTTTAAAGCAACCAATAATTTTGTAGAATATGAGGCACTCTTAGCTGACCTATGACTGGCAAAAGAAATACAAGTAAAGAAGCTCATAATCAACAGTGATTCTCAGTTCTTCGTTAGCCAAGTGCATGGGAACTTTTCCGTCAGAGACAAATCCATGGCAGCCTACTTAAAACTGGTAATGAACTTTATCCCATCATTCGAGAGGTTCGAACTAATGCAAATTCCATGATCCCATAACGCTCATGCTGATGCACTAGGAAAGCGGCAAGTAGTAAATATTCTGAGCTACTCACTGTAGTTCCAATTGAGTACCTCACCAGCCCCTCCACAGAGAACAGTGGGATGGTAATGTAGGTAGGAGATACCCCTTCTTGGATGAGGCCCAGTATATCCTACCTTAAGGATCAAACCATACCCATGGAGAAGGAAGAAGCCCAGAGACTCAGAAGAGCCGCTCACTTCATCCTCCAAGACGATGTGTTGTATAAGCGGGGCTTCTCATTGCCCCTACTAAGGTGCATGGGGAACAGGCAGACTACGTGCTCAGCGAAATCCATGAAGGTGTCTGCAGTAATCATGTCGGAGGATGGTCTTTAGTACGAAAAGTACTCAGACAAGGATATTACTGGCCCACCTTGAAAAAGGATGCGCAATAGTTTGTCAGAAAATCTGATAAATGCCAACATTTTGCCACTATCCGAGGCAACCTTCACAAGAGTTGAGTGTGGTTTCTAGCCCTTAGCTATTCGTAAAGTGGGAGATCTACCTAATTGGACCTCTTCCCAAAGGGAGATGAAGTGCCAACTTCACTATTGTTGCGATTCATTATTTCACATAATGGGTAGAAGCTGAATTACTTGCAAAGATAACCGATGCCAACACTTCTAAGTTCCTCTGGAAGAACATCATCTTTAGGTTCGGGATCCTTCATTCGATTATAATAGATAATGGTAGACAATTCGACAATAGGAAAGTAAAGGAAATGTGTGAAGAGTTAGGTATTGAAAACACTTCTCATCCCCAGGATAACGTTTAGGTTGAGGCTGTAAACAAAACGATGAAATACACCATAAAAATGAAGCTTAATGCCTTAAATAGAGCATGGGTAGATGAGCTGCTCTAGGTGCTTTAGACAATCAGAACTACTAGTCGAACTGCAACAAGGGAGACCCCTTTCTCTATGACATACAGGGTAGAGGCTATGAGTCCAGTAGAAGTAGGCCTACCATATCCCAGGCGAATACACTTCAACGAAGTGACTAATGATGAGATGAGCTGGTGTTGACTAGACCTCCTTGAAGAAAGGAGGGTTGATTCCTAGGTTAAGATGACCATGTACCAAAGAAAGATGACCAGATACTATAACTTAAAAGTGTAGAAGAAGTCGTTCAAGTTGAATGGGTTGGTGCTTCGAAGGGTGTTCCCACCTTCAAAGGAACACGGATCAAGGAGGGTTCGTACCATATATATGAAGAGGTTCGACCAAGATCCCATAGAATCATAGACATGGATGAAAAGGTACAGCCTCATTCTTGGAACGTAGAAAATTTGGGCAAGTACTACTAATGATGTAAGACATCTTGTATAAATAGCTTTTGAGTTCAATAAAAAGTCGTAGTTGTTATTACTCCAGAGTTACGAGCCAGCTTTCTCAACAAGGCTAAAAGCCTAGACTTCAATTTTTACTAAGGCTAAAAGCTTGGAAATTATCTCAATAGACTAAGAGCCTCGACCTATTTTATAAAGGCTAAAAGCTTAGACTTCAATTTTTACAAAGCTAAGAGCCTCAGGATTATCCCAACAGGCTAAGAGTTTCGGAGCTATTTTAGCAAGGCTAAAAGCCATGACTTATTTTACAAATGGTAAAAGCCCCGAATATCAGATAAAGAGAAAATTAAAAATGGTTATGTTACGAATCAATAGGTTTGAAAGCACCACCGATGTTGAAGGTGCAGAACCTTCAATTATATGTTGTCATGCGTCAGACGTTGTTAAGGTCAGAAGTTATTAAGTAACAGCAGGGTCAAATCTAAGTTAACTATCACATCAGAATCAAGCATTCAACAGTGGTAATGTAAGGCCGAACAAAATCGATTAAAAGAAGCAGACTTTCATTTAATAAAATGAATTTACAATGGATAGGCCGAGGCCATTATACTTCAAATGAAATCAAAATCACTACAGCTTCAAAAGGCCTAGGGAGTGGGGGTTGAGGGGCCACAAACGGGACTATAACATGCTACTCCACGTTCTCCTCATCAAGCTCAATGACTTGAGTCCCTTCTGCAGAAGTTTGAGGCTCCCTCTCTTCGTCATCATCACCAAGAAACTCGGCCCTCAGATCCGAAGTGTCGAAGTCTTGGGCGTGCTCCTCCAACCATTCAACAACCTCGGTATAAGCATACATTTTCCAATATATACTAAATCGTTGATAAGCCTCGATCAGGTGGAAGTTGGCCAAGAAGGCTTTTTTAGCATCTTTGCTTGTTGCCTCAGCATCGCTTCTTACGCTCTCAACTTCTCCGATGAGGCCAACAACTTAGGAGGTCAATTTTCCCACCTTCACTTTCAAAGTGGAAGTCTCCTCACTAGCCTTTCCCAAGGCCTCAGCAGTTAATCTTTAATATCCATTAGAGGTCTATACTCGTTTGGTCATTGAGGGCACCTCCCTATGGCACAAATGAACTTCCTTCTTTAATGATTCAATCTCTGCCAAGGCAGAGACGAGCTTCGTGGACTCCTCCTCATTTTCCTTCCTTAAGGCTTCAATCTTTGACTTGGCTTTAGCAGCTACCTCTGAAGGCTTTTGAAGAGGGCTTCAGCCTCTATGGCCATACCAAAGGACCTCCCTGCTTGGGCCACCATAGTCTTAAAGACGTCCACTGTGTTATTTTGCTCAACGGAGACTGCCACTTATCCGTCCAGTACTTATGGAATGTTGAGGTGGCTGTCTGAATCTCTGGAGGAAGAAGAGCGAGGGCCTCGGAGGCAAGCCCGTCAGTATGGGTTGCCAGAGCAGCCTTCCTTCTAAGAGCATCGGAGTTGGTAGAGTCGCTGGAACCTTAGTCTTTTTTTATGAAACTTACCTCAAAGGTTCAATGGCGACTGGCCTTTTTTGGCTCCCCGTAGCCACAGCCATTGAGCTACCCAGCAGTTTTTCCCCTGCAGGGAGAATATCCCTAGAGTTTTCGATCCCATTGGGGGTTGGCATCCGAAATTTCTTCTGGGCTCATGTTCCACCACCTTCTTCTCCTTGTCAAGAATAGGGGGTTGGCCCTTACCCTGAGAAGTAGCCTCCTTGCTGACCTTCTCAATTTTATCCTTAACCTTCTTCCTCCCAAAGGATGAAGGTTTTATGCCCTTGCCAGTCATAGACGTGGCTGCAAGTATGGTGGCCATGTCTGGGGTAGGATGCCTCCTTTTTTCGAAGTGATCTGCGAGAATGAGCAATCAAAGTTAAAAGGGCTCGACAAAGGGAAAATTGAAAATGGTGAAAGAGCCTTATACCTCTTATGGCCATTAAACCGAAGTTTTCGTAAAGGCGGGTGGGTTGGGTAAAATCACAAGCGTCAGGGGACTTTTTATACACCTCGGAGAGGGTCTGCCACTCAAAATTCGTAAACTCGAACCGCTTAACTGCCCCTACAAACACAAACAAAACCAAATGTGAGTATCAGACTTCGTCAATTCAATAAAGTGAATAATAAGGGAATGTACTCATGAGGTTCGGAATAAGATGTTGGAACTTTGACTTGGGGGACGAGGTCGCCCTTTCATTCCTGCCACTTCCCTCTGACCCAGAACCAGGTCTCCTTCCACACCTTGATGGAGGAGGAAGGCCCTGGACGAAGAGAGAGTGGGACCCCCAGGGACATAAAGAGTACCAACCTCGGGAATCTCCCTTCCCCAAAGATCGAGGCTGGTAGATGGTCTGTAAGACATGCAAGGACATGTCTTTACCCAAGAAAGCCTCATTCCAAAGAAAGTAAGAGCCTAGTAATTGGGCCTATGTGTTAGGAACGAGTTGGGTGGGGACGATGCCATAAAGCCTAAGAACGGCTCCAAAAAAAGGATGAATGGGCAGGTAGAATCCCCTCTTCAAGAGAAACTCACTAATGTCGACATAGCCGGTTCTGGGGCGAGATGCTCGATCATTGGAGGATGGGGAAAGAAGTTCGATATCAAAGGGGATTCTGTATTTTTCCCTAAGGTTGGCCAGGAAACGTGGGTCTTCTAATGATGGGATTTTGTCTGCCTCCTATACCACGTCGTCCTCACCATCACTACCCCCAGTATCAGAAGCCCCATCCCTAGCCTCGACAGCCCTTGCAAGGTTGGCAGTATTGGTGATAGAAAAACCCAGCTCACTCGCTAATCCGTTGATGTCTACTCTCGTCCCAACAGGATCCGAAAAAGCTATTAAAATATTTTTTGCAAAACACAAAAGGAATGTACTTATGAGTTTCTCGAAAAGTTATTGAGAAGAAATAGTATGGGAACTGTAGAACTAATGGGGAGAGAGAAGAAAATCAACCAAGAGGAACACTTTTGAAGGAACTTGGAAATTTAAAAATCTTGATGAGCTAAGAAAAAATCTTTCTATTCAAACCTTCGCCTTTTATAGGCAAACCTACTTAATCCAAGCCGTTGGATCTTGGTCCGAGACACCTGACCGTCCATATACTAGAGTCAATTTGAACCACTCACCACATGTGACGCTTCAACTTCAAAGGCCCAGATTCGAACGTCTGATGCACATGCCTTCATGTGCTGTGGACAAGAAGATGAATGTGGGAGAACAACCATCATTATGCATTAACTGTGTTAGCGGCTATGTGTGTTGGAAGTTGTAGTGTCTCAGCTGTCCTTTTTCTTGGAAATCTTCTACGACACATCAAATCATTGCAGCCCCATGATTAGGAACGCCTCATATTTATCAGAATTGTTGGGAAAATGACATACCCCTTGTAACTATTAATCCGAGGCAGTTTTGTAGCATCAGACCTTATCAACCTCCAAAACCAGTGAATGAGCTTTGGTTCTAAGAAGACGCATCGAATGCATAAGGCAACCTCGGAGGAACGATATTCTTTACCAAACAAGGCACCTCGGATAAACTCCCACAAGGTCTTCATGAATGTGGGCATTTTTTTCTCCAGGAGTTACACAACACCTGAAGTCCATACATTACATAAATAATCATGCATAGACTTGGGGGACTATTATTATCCTCCATATTTGAGGTCTCAGCTCGGACACCACGTAAGCAAATAGGCCCACGTGAGACCAGACGCCAGCTGCAAATAGTCAGCAAGTCAAAAGACCTAGTAGGTCAGACACGCCAATGAAGACAAGTAGGCTGAGGTCCTCAACACAAATACCTGAAGTTATCACACTGCAAGGAAGTCCAGTTTGAAGCACCTCATCAAAGGCGAGGCTCAGGCCCATCCGAGGCTCTCTCAACTCGTTCGAGGTTCATAAAGCCGACGCTGTCCCTTGTAATGGATTTGAAGATCTCTTAGAAGTGATTGATGTGATATTTGTAATAAAGTGTGTCAGAATGTCAGTGTGTCAGCCTAAGAATAGAATGGCCCGCCCTCTGCAAAACATTAATTGCATAGATGGGACGGTGGCGTGAAGCTTCAGCATAGAGGATGCTGCCACGTGGTTTTGATCCGACGGTCACCACGTCGACCGAGGTTGTATAAATAGCCTCAATTTGTATGAACTAAGGATGACAATTTTTATGTAATCCAAAAATCTAAGAGAGACAATACTATGATTTTTCATGGAAGAATCGGCACAAGAAGGGTTAACATGTCTCGTTCTTGAAAGTTTGCATATACGTGACAAACAAATATGTTAAGACTCCAACAAAAGAAACTCCTCATTCACATATCTATCATTCCACATATTCCATCGAAAAAGAAAGACGTATTGTGAGAAATCGGTCGGGCATTCGTTGGTAGAGCGATTGTCGTTGAGACCAAAGAAAACAGTTGTCGCCTGAACGTCTTCGTTTCTTGTCGGAAAGCGCCTCCTGCGTCCATTTCAACCAGAATACCACCCTAACCCTGTAAGAACGCATCGGAATCACGCTTGACGTGGCAGAGTGGGCTCGGCATCTGTTGAGTTCATTTTCTGAGGTCAACAAGATTCAAAGAGAAAAGCTTAATTTTGATCAAAGTAGACAAAGGTCGTAAACCTTTCATTCATTAATTTTGTTCAAGACTGGGGATGATAAAATGAGTTTAGTCTACATGTCAGGGGTTATATGAATAAATATAGCTATGGGTTGAACTATAATTAACATTTTATACTTTACTAAAATTTAAAGCTGGACTAAACATGGGATTTTGGGATGGGTTATATTCTTTTGGAACCAATTTTATAAACTAGAATTTTTATTTTTATTTTTTGGCATTGTGTTAAAAAAAAAGGTCATTCGACGTGCATGTGAAATGACGTGTGAATGATGTATACTACTTAAGTTTAATCTGCGTTAGTCTTTTTCTCCTTTCCATGCTTTTTTGCAGATGAGTAAACACTTCTGGAAAGCTTTGATTTTGTAAGTCTGTCTTTCTTTAATTTAAAGTAATATAGCATTAGTAGATTGTTCTAGAAGAGAGCTAAGCTTTTTGTTTGCTGCTGATTTTGGTACTCTTCATTGTCAACATGTGAAGCACCATATAACATATATACCAACTTAATTAGCTATTGCAGATACTGTGCCGAGATTTCTCTGCCTGTCGTGTCAGTGATAGTAGGGATATCTATGACTAATGTGAGTGTGTTCAAAATTGGGAAAACTTCAACCGCGGTCAATTGACTTTTAACGAACTTTTAAGTGGTATACTAAACTTTAATTTGTTTCAATCGAGTCCTAAATTTCAATTTGGCTTCTAGAGCTAATATGCAAGAACATGTTCTTATCTTTCTTAACTATGATATAAATTTAAAACAATTGAGATTTTATTTTTCTTGAACACTGAATTTATAGAAGGCAGAAATTGGACAAAGATATTCATAAGATACGTCGTGTCTTGAACGAAATATTTAAAACATTTTTGACTGAGATTAAGAAAAAAAAAATGAATAAATATAAAATTGGTAAAGTAGCTGACAGCTTAATAAGGGCAAATGAACACCACATGCTTTGCAAATAATGTTGATCGGTCTGCATAAGCTGACAGTGACTCCTTGCTAATTCCGCTCGCAATGCCACTTGTTACTAAAATGTACTTCATTGTTTCTTTCTCTTATTTTCTCTTGGCAAACTTACAATAATTTATATTCCTTTGTCAACAGATATGGACAGGGATAGATGACTTGAAGAAAAAATCTTCGATAAGTTCTCAACGGTAAGCTAATCGAGTCCTTTGTGTCGAACTCTAGTCGCTTTCCCTTTTATAATGGTTCCAATCAAGGGGTTTCTCCTCCTTTTCTAAATGCTTTTTCTTTCTATATTTAATGAAATAATTTTCTAAATTTTAAGTCTACTTTAAAATGTAATTCGGAACCTGACGAGGCACACCACGTGTAGGTGGGTAGTTATATTTTCTTTATTTCTTTAGAAACTCATGGTCTGTTTGATTGCAAGAATGGAATTTGGGTAAAAAGAAAAAGAATTTCATAGAATTGAATTGCATAGAACTTGTTTTATTGAGAATTGTTGATTAATTGTGTTTGATTAGTATAATTTTTCACCTGAAAAATGTTGAAATTTAAAATTGAATAGTGTAAAGAAAAATAATGTACTTTGCGATAAGAAGTGATTTTCGGGAATAGAAAATGCAAAAAATTGAATAATGTAAAGAAAAATTAATATTTAAAAATTGAATAGTGTAAATAATGTTTTCTCCCTTGCCAAGAAAAGAAAAAACTAGCTCAATCATGGGAATTTCAATTCCTCAATTTTGTGGAATTAAGGGTCACGTGAGGCCAAGTGAGAAAATGAATTACCAAGAAAATTTTTCCTATCAAACAGACTAAAAAGTGGAAATGTGGAATAATTTTCATCTTCTATGAAAATTTTTGGCCGGCCTTAAAGCATCTTGAAGTTAACATTGAGAAGAAAATGGTCAAAGATAAATGTTGACTTTTGAATTATTTCAATACCATTCACTATTAAAAATTAATAAATGTATTTAAATCATTAGATGTACAAGTTTTATTAATAAAAAGTTCAACATTAATTGTTAGGATGTAATAAACTATAGTCATGAATTTGTGTTGTAAACTTTAGTATTTATTAAAATGAAATTTGTCTTGCACCATCATTCAATTTAGTAATTTTGAATTTAGCCATCTTTATCTTTTAATTTCAAGTATAATGAAAATTCTATAAGATCATAGGTCGAGTAGGTCTTAACACAATATCAGCCCTCTCAGACTACGTTTTGGTTAGAAAGTTATTCTGGTTTTACAAAAGTGGTAATGTGATTTATCAAATTCTTATGTGATCTAGAATTCAAATTGTCTCAATTTATGGAACTATTTATCATTTGTAAATTCTCTCTCTCTCTCTCCATATATATATATATATATATATATATATATATATTTTTTTTTTTTTTTTTTTGATATTTCTGCTAATACTAGTCACTCTTCGAACTTCCCAGGCTTTAGAGATTATGAGGGAAACACAAGATTTAACATTATGTAGGTAATTTCCCACTCTTTTATAGACTTCTAGGAGTACTCAAAAATATCATTTTTGATGCAAAAAGTCATATTTACCCTTTTAATTCCCTTTTTGAATGCATTTAATGCTATGATTTGATATTTAGCTATTTGAAGAAGATACCAATGAATCTAGTAATTATACAATGGATTATACAATTATTAACAAAAAAAATATTTCATAACATTTTGTTTAGAAGAACAAGTGATATTTTATCTCAAAAAACATATGTTTATTACTTCTTCACCGTTGAAATATCAAGAAGGAAATCATAGTGAATTCATCTTCCATTTTGTGGTTAGTATTTACAATTTATTGAATACTTTTATCTTATAACTTAGTATTTTGGAATTTTAAATACAACATGCTCACGTTACTTTGTAAATTATTCTTCATTGATTTATTTAGATTAGATTTGTGAACTATTTTGATAAAATATAGCAATATTCTCTATAAAATTTTGAAATATTCCCCATTTAATATAGATTGTGTAAATTCGTTGTCAAGGTTTAGTCATTTGGTAGTTGACCATTGATGAACATACTTAATACTTCATGAAGAATGTTTTCCCTTCACACAACGTAAATGTGATGTCGTTAGATGCTAACTATCAAGACAGACAGTTCAAATATGAATCTCGATATTTATTAACTATCAGGATAGACATCGTAACTTTTCGTCTAACCAGTTTATAACTGTTTGGTAGAATATATTCATAGGAGCGTGTATGCATTTAAACTCCGATGTATTAAATTTGTGCAGAATGCCTACCATTTCGTTTGCTTCATTTCAGGTATGAGTGACGATTTGAGATTCGTGTCGTATGGGGGACATTTTGTGCACGTGGATGATGAATGAGAGTGACGAGAGAACACAATCATTTAAATTGCATTTCCAAATAATGTTGTTTGTGTAATATTAACATGTTATCATGTTCGTGTTATTATCGTTGCACATTTAAAAATAAATAAAAATTCCACTACATTGCGACCACAGTGCATATATTTAGTACACATAGTTGAACGGTAGGTCTTGGACAGATTTTCTGACTTTTTTGACCCCGTTGTATGTACTAAACTACATCAATCCAATGAAATGATTGATTGTACACACAATTTTCAAAGATGATTACACACTTGGACAAAAAAATAACGTTTCACATGAACACCATAACATAAATATAACACTTCTGATTACTTTAAATACCCTTCGCCTATGTCAAACGTCATCCACATTTGACATGTCGAAATGATTAGATTTCGCCTCATTGTTGAAACTAATAACAATAACATAAGACGGCGGGACGTAAGAAATGAAGTTATTGTTACCTGTATCGTGTTCGTAAGGGAGTATGTAGTCGAAATCAACCTCAAATTCATTGTTGAATAATGGAGAGCATAGGTTGGATACATCATTCAAGTCCGAGAAAGGAATCAGTGAAATGATTCTTTGACTAATATGTAAATCCACATCATCAGTCTGAATCAATGATAGTGGGAAATAAGGGAGACGAACCTCTACAACATTATAAGCTAGTAGATCTTTGACTTGAAAAATACTACCCATGTTATAAATAAGATCTTGAAGGGAAACAAGTTTGCTCAATTACTATTCAAGAACCACAATACTAATGTATTTAGATCCGTTTGATAGGTAAAGGTGGAAAGGAATTCCAATTCCATGTTAGTTGAAAAATAAAAATCCACCAAATTCATAGGAATTCGTTTTCCATGAAAATAAAGAAAATGCATCTTAAAGTGGTTGTAACTTGGAATTCAGTTTCCATTTCCACGTTGCAATCAAATAGCCAAAGTGGAATTCTTTTTCCTCTGATGTAACATTTTCCATGAAATTTGTTACAATCAAACATGGCCTTAATGGTTGATTGACATGGGCGTGATGTTTAAGAAATTAGATATCCTTATACACTAGGACTTGTGGGTTCTTGATGAAAGATTTAACCTTAGATTTGTTGTACTTTACTTACATTAATTGTTAGAAATTGGTAGGTGTAAACAATTAATGTATATGAATCACCCATTTCGTTTAATTTTATTCAGTGCATCTTCATTTCATGTAGTGCATTCACAGTCTGTATTTTTCAAATTACGCAACTCGATAACATATTCTACCAAGGTATTCATGTAGTATCATTAATCATCTCAGATTTTAGAAAAGATCGTTACAAATTTCATCATAAACATTACGTGTCTTGTAGTCGTACAGTCTACTACAGAATAAAACTGTATTTAAACAAATAACATGAACTACACATATATGGCAATGGACCTAAACTTTTCACAAAGAAACACCGAAAACTAGACACGAACATAAAAAACCATTCAACTAAATTCTAAAAACAATACATAGCATTCCGTCGAGAAAGTTGAAATGTAGGTCTCAGGTAATTTTTCACTTACTTTCTCAAGTGTTCATCCTGCTACACATTACATGAAAAATTTGATTACGAAATGTTATCCACTACACGATAAATTGTGTTCTCATAGAATAATATGAACTAGACATAAACGACAATGAACCAAAATTGTTATCCAAAACAAATACAAAAACTAGACATGAATGTCAAAACCTTCATAATACCACAAATTACAAGTTCTAAAAAGGTTCACATTGTTTTCTCAATCAAGAAAGTCCTATTACTTCATGTTCTTTCCTCTCTTTCTACCATTATTAGTGTACGGAGTTCGATTTGACACAGACGGTATTTGAATACGCGTCTAGCACTGGTTCTTCGTCACCACATCTTCATTTTTGAGTTGAAAAGTAATTCTACAATAGAGACAACACAACACCATGCATCATCTCCTATTATTTTCTA
The DNA here is from genome assembly GCA_035079005.1 of Fraxinus americana. Classification (NCBI taxonomy): domain Eukaryota; kingdom Viridiplantae; phylum Streptophyta; class Magnoliopsida; order Lamiales; family Oleaceae; genus Fraxinus; species Fraxinus americana. The sequence goes on from CM068717.1 coordinate 18,867,620, forward strand.
GTTTTTTTCGATGATTGCTACTTCAACCTCCCAAATAAAACAATAGGACAACAAAGTCAATCTTTGAAAAGAAGAATCCAAAAAATGTATAATATTGGCGTAACACGTTATAATAAACAAACTAAAACAAAAACAACAACAAGAAGAAAACTAAGGTGCTTCATTTTCACAAAAGAAAAATAATTCAAATGATAAGTTTGACAAATAAATAATAACTCAAATGTAACAATGGCAATTCCGCATGGAATTCAAACAAAATACTATCTTGGTATAACTACACCAAAAAATAAGCTTGATGACCATGTTCCCTACAAATAGAATAAAATGGAGGACATGGGGGTAGGCATGGTTTGAGACCCCCTTAATCAAGATTAAACAATTATGAATGGTTCATTAGAAAAGCATAAACATAACTCAAACGTAGGTATCAAATTTAATTGTAGCAAATGACAAATTGGCAAGTAAGTTAATAGTAGAGCTCAACCATACCGATTCCATTCAAGTATCACAAGCTCTATTGAATGCTATTAGTATTGGGTGTCAGGTAGGTAAATATCTACAATGATAATAACCGTGTGTGTTGTGTCCATACAGATACTCCTACCATTTCGAAGAATCCGAACATCATAATCCTTGTTGGCATCCATAATTTCATTAGCCATTATGCAGAAACATGGCAGGAAAGTTTAAATTCATAGAACTATAACACGAAGACATGAAATCATTAAACAAGCTTAACCATATTCTAATGTGTAACAATGTAAACAACACTAACTCACTAAGACCGAAGATCCTTGCCTCTAGAGGATAGACACCAACTTTCTTTTTGCAAAATGCAACACATTTGTACAGATGGACCCACAAGTGACGTTAACAGAGTGTCAGCAACAACTATCAAGATAATTGAATAATTACAGTACAAATCATGCAAGATTATAAAGTTTGATTAATCACTGAATTTTGTATACTATCGCATGTTATATATTTATACAATAAATATAATAAGTGAAAGAAATAATTAATTAAGATGAAGTGCCCAACTGGTGAAAAATGTGGAATTTGTGTGGGAGGTCAGGTGTTCGAGCCACGTCTCACGCACTATAGTAATTATTTTTTTAATCATTTTCGAAATTATTTAATGGGTCAACTAGCCAGTAGAATATGACAGTTTTAACTGCCCAATATTAATACTCATTACCATTGGCCATTACATCTGCAACTTAATACTAGATCATGGTGGAAGAAGTTACATCTCTTTTTGCCTATATAAACACACTTTTGGGTATTAGAAAAGTACAAGAAAAACGAGATTATATATTTCTATACAGTACAAATATTGTTCTTAGTTTTATAAATTTTTGGAGTACACTTGAGAGTTCTGAAAACCTTTTGTGATTGCTGCACAATTGGTTTATTTGATCGTTGTATCCTGGAGGTGATTGTCCATAGAGGTCGCAGCAGTTATCGACGGGCAATTTCGCTTTAGGACATCGTGCTGTCACGAGACTCGATCTATTGATAAGTTTTTCTGCACTTTACTGTTATTTTATCCAACATCGCATTATACTCACTTTGCTTTAAAATTCTTCTGAATGGTCACTGAACTTACAAAAGATGCCCTCCATCTATCACTCCCCAAGTAACCGTTTGAATCTTGTCTGACGAAATCCTACGTGTCACTAGATGGCATCTTCGTTGCTGCCTTGTTGTTGCATTTTTTATCTCGCAAGTGTACGATATCGTAACAAGTAGTATAGTAGACTTTTGAGTTCAGATATCGTTACCATGAAAACTATACTTTAGGATTTAATCTAATTTTTCTAACTCCTATTTGACAAAAGCAAGTAAATATTTATGATGATCGTGATTTTTTTTTTTAACTACTTTTGACTAATTGAAAATATAAAAAGATTGCAAACAATGGATAATTGGAGAAACAAATATGTGATGAATAATAGGGCGTAACAATTTCATATATTGATCACTTTTATTCTTAATTTACGATTCATAACGTAATGTAGTGTTCGATCAAATTCTTCTATTATAATTTACCCATCTCGAGTTCTCGATGAACCTATTTAACTAATTCAATTCCATATTTCTACGTGAATCAACTTTAGTTAAACGAAACACTGATTCTAAGAATTCATATTATGACCGCAATAATTAGTATAGGTATCTCTACATGTTATACTCATTTATCGAATTTTACTATATAGTCTAAATCTCAAACTCACCTCTCAAATCGTAAAAGACTCACATACCATCAAATTATTGATCAGGTAATTTAATGCATTAAACTCATAATAAAACCAATATATAAATAAATAAATAACAGAAATCTTGAATAAAAAAAAAAGGACCACAAGTCGACTACACTGTTTCCCTAATATAAAAATTAGCTATTCATATTGTAAAAATAAAAACACGCAAAAGTGGAAAGCTATCACCAAAAATTGACGGAACGTGAAAATTTCTGGTGTCTGCAATCTCATTTCCTTTACTTTTCTTTCTTCTCTGCCGTTTGACTCTTCTTTTCATCTTTCTCTCTCCTCTTCCACCTTTTTTTCTTCCTGTTTCTTCCTTTTCTATTTTATGTTGTTCTCCGTCTCCCCCCTCTTTTTTATCTTTTTCCGTGTTTCTCATCTCTGCCTCCTATGTCCGTGTGTATTTTCTCTCTCTATATATATAGGTTTAAAAATATATAGGTTTAATTTGGGCCTCCAATTAAAATTTTCAATACAAGTCTATTGAGGTCCATTTAACTCGAACTCATTTAATTTAATATTTCTCTCAAAAGTTTCATCTTTGAATTTTGCCATTTTTCGACACTTTTGCATTATTTTCTCAAATTCTTCATTAAAATAAAGTTTTACCTACAAAACACATTATAACATAAATTAAGTAGAATTTAATAAAAAAGATAATAAAATATCATGATTCAAGGCTACGAATAAGTGTATAAACTACACTTATCGATTGTAAGGAAGTTGTAATTTTCAAAATCCTATTTTCATCCCTTGAAACCTCTATACTTCATTTTTACCCAAATCAAAAATCACAAAGAACCCTAGAATTGGAAATCAGAAATTGCTCCTCTTACAATTTCCTAAATCCCCATTTCAGATGATTTCAACCCCTAATCTCTCAACCCTACTTCCTGCCACATCATCCCGTAACCTAAACCCCCCAGAGATTAATTTTCTAAATTGCATGTTATCGGTGGTCTTTCTAGCTTTTGATGTGTTCTTTATGATCTTCTCTATCACAATGGCCTGTGTTTTTGCATGCTCTGTTGCATTCCTATCTTATCTACAGTTGCCTCCAAGGATTTGATTAGCTGGATACTTAGTGTGAACTAAAACTAAGCTTATCAAATTCAGTAGTTTATATTGCTCATCGAAGGAAAATGATTAAGACCAACAACTTTTGTTTGTAGTTCTTGTTGATTTCCACCTCTAGTCTTGTTTGTGAAGTTGATAATGGCTCTGAATTTTGTAAGTGGGTTCTTTTATTGGTCCCCAGGTCATGCAGCATTTCTGTTTGTTTGAAACTGATATGTGTAGTTTCTACCCTTATTTGAGGTCCTAAATTATAATATTTTATTGTTCTTTGGATAAAATACAACCTAACTTGTGTAATATTTCATTTTTTAGGTAAAACTCAATGTTTGATGAAGAATTGGAGAAACTAAATACAAAGATAGCGGAAAATGGCTCAATTGTATCAAATACAAAGTTCAGGGACTGAAATATAAATACTCAAAAGTCATGTCAAACCTCGCGATGAAGATTTGAGAGTGTTAAGTGTCAATTGGATGAAGTAAGAAGCCGAAAGGGATGAAATATAGTCCAAGTATTCTCACATATCAACTTCCAGCCGAAAAAGTTATGCTTCGGATTTTCAAGCTCACATTGAGACCCATTTTTGGCATAGAAAACTTTTGAATTGGAAAAATTATATTACACAAGCGTTTTAGCCCATCGAGTTAGCTTTCCAATGCATTTTGAATCACCTCAATCTGGTATCGAGAGAGAAAGTTATAGCACAAATACTGATAACTATTTAGCTGCCAAAAATTAGCCAAGGCGCGCGCCCTCGCATGTAGGAGAGGCGCGCACCTTACCCTATAAATGCCTCGACTGAGTCTTGACAAATGGCTAAGGCGTGCGCCCTAGTTCCTACTAGGCACGTGCCTCAAGCCAGAACGAGAAAAAAAGGGTTAGTTTCCTTATCTTGTTTTGGAAGTTTCTAGGGTTGATATATAAGGATGTTTTTCGGGGTTTTGAGGAGGGAGCCGTATTTTGAAGAGAAAATGAGAGACAACTTACATTGAAGGAGGAATTCATCATTTGGATCCGATTTCGAAAGCTTGAAGTGAAGATTTCTAGATTTTCTTCATACATGATTCGAGTGATGGCTTCCTTTTATTTTCTGTGTAATTTTCATATTAATATGCTAGGCTAAGTTTCATTGTATTGGATGAACGATGAACCTTATTGTTTATTTATTTTCATTTAAAACAATTAGTTTAGTATTTCTTGATTGGTTTTGCATTTTCCCATTGAACTATTTAATTGCTTGATCACCAATTAGATAGTAAGTTTCTTATTGTAGTGTAGGAATTCTCATAATAAGCTTAGAATATGGCAAAATTAATACATGGACAATAGGTATTAGGAATAATATCTATGACATGTGCAATCATGTGTGATAAATCCTGTGAATCAATACATGTTTTTCATATGAATTTGGATTAGGAATAGGATCGGGTCGTGTTAAACATATGTTTAATATATCTTGAAAACGAATATTGAATAAAAGTGGATTATCGATTGTCTTGAATGCAAGAATTTACTAGATTACGAATTAAAAATTGAATTAAATGGCAATATGGGGATTCACAATTCCAATACAAAGATTTACATTTTCAATAAATGATTCATTTGCTTTCTTAGTTTAAGATTAGTATATAAAATATACAAACCATATCTTTTGATTTTATTACACTTTGAATTTAATAGTAGCTATTGAACTACAAATTAGACCTTATTTTTCGTGGGAACGATACTCTTAACTCACAAATCTTATTACTTGTATAACAATCTCGTACTCTTGTGGGTTTCACGCGAACAAGTTTTTGGCGCCGTTGCTGGGAATAACGGATTTAGTTTTAGTTTAGTAGTTTATATTAAATTCGATTTTTATTTTATTTTATTTATTTATTATTATTGAATTTGGCTACCCACCATGATCTCTCTTATTTGATATTCTATCCAAGTACCGTTCAAGAATGCATCTAAGATTGTGACGCGGTATGGTAAAAATATTTTTACAAGCAATAATCTCTACATGGAAGACGAGGAATAAGATATCTATTGTGAATACTGTAAGTGTTATGCCCTAGGTCCAATCAACTTTGGACATAAACACTTTGAATATATATAATCAATGCATATATATGGCAATATCTATTATTTAATTGAATTAATATTCTAATAAATTAAATGATAGAATCCGTAGATTCAAGTCTTGGTGATTTGTTAATCACAAGGAGTTGTGATTGTGAGATACAAATTACATATGAGTGAATCTTAAATCGTCCGTGGTCGAGGTAATAACGAGGTACGGATATCGTTATTACGGATAGACTATCGCGTGTGGTATTCTTACTTGTAAAGTAAGTAGCTGATCTCACAAGCTAAAGTGTGGTGACACTTGAATGAACACGTGGATGTTTTGTTATAGAACAAAACATTGGAGACCCGCTGAGAGATTCCACATGGATAACTATCTAAGTGTTAGTGGTTAATCTCTAACGTTCGGTAGTGGAATTGGTCCTTTGATTTGAGGTCATCATAGTACCTTATATGAGGGCAGTCATACTTTGGTGATGTTGGATGTTGCTCTGTCAAGGGTCGCTAATACAGCATCGTTCGGGTATGTCAAGAATCATATGAAGGTTGTGAATGATCAATAGATGATTCGTCACTCTTAGATAGTAAGAGATTATGATCTACATTTTATCCAGTTAAGTTGATAATGAAATCCTTGGCCAAGGTGAACTCATAAGTCGGAAAAGAGTTTTCGACGTATATTGACTTAACAGTGGGATAAAAGATATGATCGATAATTGAGATTGACACATATCCATATCTCATAATTGATCGGATCATATTGACGAAAGGATTATAGTTTCACGGTAAACGAACAAGTTTGGTTTTGTCATGCTACGTGATATTTCTCGTCACATGTATTGCCCTGATACATTGCTAGATGTCAATTTGGGACAACGAAAATGAATTAGTGATAAATTAAAAGAGGCGTTTTAATTTATTGATTTTGATTAGATCAAAATAATAATTCACGTCGTTCGGCATCGTGATCGGGAACCTAATGGGTCACACACAAAAGAGAATCAGAAGAATGAGATTTACCAATTAATTAATTGACAAGTGTTGGATAATTAATTAATTTGGTTGTTTATTAATAGGCCCGAATTAATTAATTGGATTAATTAATTCATGGACCAGATTTAATTAATTTGATTAATTAAATCTTGGACCGGGTTAAGTTTAATAGATGGGCCGAGCCCATCTGGACTTATATTAATAAGCTGTTAGGGTTTGTAAACATGTAGAGAATTTTCATTATTCTTGCTAGCACAAGAAAAGAAACCCTAGCCGTCATTCTTGTTCTCTGTGTGGATCACCATTGGAGGCTGGACAATTGGACAGCTTGGATTGCAGATCGTGATCATTGGAGTTCAAGAAAAAGCAAAAGAGTTTGTGAAATTCATCAAAGGTATCATTCTCATCACAGTTTCTATCTAAACACATTGCAGATCCTCGTTTGGGAATTGAAAATTGTTTAATTTCCGCTGTACATGTTAAGTAAATTCCCAACAAATACTGCTGTGGGGTGTATTATACTGGTTACTGCTTGAATGGATGCACCGAACCCTTTATGCTCAAACTCCTACGATTTAAACAATATTTAGGATGTCGGAGACTCGCAATTGACACATCTATTGAAAGCTACATGCCTGTGGGTGAGTGTATCCCTTCGACACGTTTGTAGAATTTGGTCATTCCATGTTGAGCTGAACGTTTTCCTCAATTATGGAAAGAAAATTCAGAATTACTCTGTATTACAATGCGCCTTTAAATAGAAAGATATCTAACTAACTAACTATTCACATCAATACAATATGGACACGTAGATTAACTAACTAACTAACTAACTAACAAAAAACAGCTCTAGCTCCAGTTGCTCCAGTTGCAACTCCAGCTTCTTCCAGTTGTAGAATTACAGCTGTATAATCTGTTACATTTGGTCCAAAGGTGGATTTAATCTGTTAAACCAATTTGAGTAGATGCCTGTGGGGTAGACATCTAGTGTGAGAGATTGACAACAAAATTGTGGGTGTATTCGACATGTAAGAAGAGTAGGCATGAGATAAAGTGAAGCTTGGCTCGTAGAACTTCCCAAAGACAGATTTTATTGATAGCAAAGTAGCCGTTAGGGCAGAGATATGACTGATCATAACCTTGTGTTATAAGCATCGCAACAGTTTAGAATTCGAGTTCTGCATAAATACATATACATCGATGCCGAAAACGAGCGCACCAGCATGTCTCAATCGTCTCCTTTTCCTGCGAAATAATTCGACTTTTTTCATACTGATGTCTTACACTTGAGAATGTTAAGTTCGCAGAGAGGGCATGTTGCACTAATCTGCAGCTACTTGCTAATGAATTTATGGTGGAAATGGTGGTTGCATTGATGTATTGAGTAGAGTCAAGGAAGTTTACAGATCTTTCATTTCACGGTTTCAGCAAAATCAGAGAATTAAAATTATTAAAAATCACAAAACTAACAGATGTCCGACCTAGAAATCCACGACATTTTTCTCATTTTATTCTCTCCCTCAAAGTTTGAGATAAGTAGGACTAAAAACACTGCCCCCACCCCCACCCCTAAAAAATTTGGAGTAAAAACTTCCCATTATCAAATCTCAAGTTCTCCATGGAATACGAATGAAGATTGCTTTCTGTCATTGTATTTAATATAAGTTGACTCTTCCTACTTGTAGACAATTTACAGAAAATAATAATAATAATAATAATAATAATAATAATAATAATAATAATAATAATAAAAGGAATTAGACTAATTAGAAATGAAGATTGTGGATAAAAACACTCAAAATATTAAAAAAAAAATACTAAATTAATAAATACTAGTCAAATCATATTTAATAATGGATAAGCAAGGTATTAAAATTTTTTACAAGGGCTAGAAAGTCCAAAAGTGACAAAATTATTAGAAGGTAGAATTTTTGTAGTTGAATTAGTAAAAACTGACATTGGGAGCAATTTCCTCAATTAGATTTTATGTTAAGTACACAATATTTTTTTCTTGGAGTGATATCAAATAATAAAATGGTAATTGAATTATTGAACTGTTAAATGAAAGTTAGTCTATGTGTTGTTGGATCATAGTTGTTGGAAAATAATATATTAAAGCAATATATTCAAGTTGAATGAAATTGTAACAATAATTCATAGGTTTCAAATCTAGTTAATTATATACTTAATTTATATTTGAATTGGTTCAATTCCATAATCAATTTGTGGTTAAAAACTCATTCATGTCTATTGTAACATTATTTGTGTTAAATACAAAATTAACTAAGAATTTGAATTCTCCCTCATTCTAGTACTATATAAGGAGGTGTTCTCCTCCTTATTCTATACACAAAAAAAATTTGAGAATTCTTTCTTCAATCCAAGTTTCTACTTCCTCTTTGTTTCAAGAGTTTAGTTTTTAGTAATTTAAATAGTTTAATTCTTTGTTTTAGCTTGGTGATAGAGAGCATTCTTCGTTCGTCTAAGGTAGTGACGATGTGCTAGTCAGTTACATTCAACTGTTTATCTTGGGAGACGGATGCCATCAATCCTCTTGCACCATAGTGAATGAGAATCTGTTTTAGAGAAACTGTGTACAACACGGGTGTGGGTTCATTTCAATACTACTACTACCTCAATAACCATTTCCTCTAATTTTATTGCTACTATGTTTATTGTAATGTTTTATTTCATTATTTTATTTATACAATTTCAGCAATATTTCTAATTTCCTTTTTATATTTTTACTGACAATACTTCTGTATAGAGTTATCCAATGACCATGCCGATTTTGAGGTGACACATCCTTGACTTAGCACACCCTTTTTAGGCATCAATGCTACTTTTTGCTTAATTTTTTCATCAAAGCAATCTTTATTTTTTCATCAAAATCACCATGAATAAACGGCAATATAAATAGAGTACAATTGATCTAGTGCTTGCGTCAAACAGTAACTGGAAATACAATCTCAGTATCTTTGAAAAATGTTTTCATGCCTCAAACATAATCTTCGTGAGCCCAATTTTTGATATATTGTGATATCAACAAGACGATTTTAGAGATGATATCATTCGTCGTTGATGACTTGAAATCCATTGGTAATCGCTTATAGCGACGGAATCCATCCGCCGATGCCTAACAAATATCACATAATCATGTCTCGCATGCTTCGGGGCCTAATAGTGGTTAATAAAACAATTTATAATGAAAATGCATTTTTCTAATTATATCCTGCAAATTAGATTTCTAGCTATGAATATATGTATCAAATTCAAATTCACATACGATCTTTATAATTCCACCTATATCATAGTTAGGGGTGAATTAAGGGAAAAAAAAATTGTTTTTACTTAAAAAAAATATTTTTTTAAAGGTGAATTGGGCTGAGGGGACGGGCTGTATTACGGTCCAATCCCCCCAAGAGCTGCCAATGATCATAGCGAGATAACATTTTATAATAATCACGTAGTTAAAATAATTCACATTCACAACTAGCATAATAGTATATATTATATCCAAAAATATTTAAAATTTTCCACTCACAAGGCTATGTTTACCGATTCATGATTAGCATAGCAACCGAAAGTGTCTATTTCCGTCTATATGTTTACCGATGGAAACATATCAACTACTTTTTCCTTGTATTCCCATTTCCATTTTGAAGTGCTAGTGCTACCCATACATAGAGTACTGAAAATTCGGCATTCTATATCTTCCCTTAATTCCACTTGTCCTTGACCTTTGATGATTATACAATCCACTTAATTAAACTCTATTTTTTTCATTCCCTGTTTCGTTGTTTTTCTTTCCTGCTTTTCATATGTATACTATTTCCTGACTGCATATGTTGTTAGGTAAATTATATTTTAATAACCTTCTTTTTACGTGTATAAATCAAATAGAATTTCGACTTATCGAAATCGAATACGAGAAGCAGAAATAAAAAATGCATGAATATGAATTTGGTCGAGGCAGGAGTTGAATTTTTTATCCTTACAAGCATTCGTCTCTGTCACGCGTTTTCTACAACGTGAATTTATGCCACAAGTGTACGGTGTCAAGTTTTGTAATATAATGATGAAGTAAAAATTGTCGAACCCACAGGGACTGATGTATGATTTCTATTGAATACTATAATTGTGTAGTTTCCACTTTATTTGGACAAACAAATTGGAATAATGATGTGATTTTAACTAGTATTTGTAAACTAAAGTTGGTGAGTAAACAAGTACAAAATTCCACGAAGTTATCAAATTATAAAATTCTAGGGAATAATTTCATCGTTCTATCGACAATGAATTTCAACCTAAATATACTAACTCAATCAGATTTCTCTCAATTTATAGGCAAGAACCCTAATGTAATTCTATCCCCTTTCTCGAGTGCCGGTTAGAATCTATTTTTTACTATTTAATTCCAATATCTCTATTCCGAATTAAATATGTAAAAATTATAGTGCACGTAGTTCTTAAATCAAACAAGCCTAAAAAATCTGCACTTTCTCTCGAAATCTACGAAATATAGGTTATGTAGTTTTATGATCATGCCTAAATTTCCCTCTCTCGAGTGACGAAATTCACGCATCAATTCATTCAACTAGTGGCCAGGTAATTGAAAGCATTAAAGATAAACAACAGAAATAAATTGATAGAAAAATCCAAAAGAGCTAGATAATTAGGAATTAAAACATGTCGCAAATCGATTACATCAAACCTTAGATCTAGAGTATTGGTTCATAATGAATACAATTGACAACATGGAATTTAATATGAAATACATGATTAAGGAGACGAGTTTAGAAAAATTATTTGTCGCCGCTTGATGAAATAATTACAATCGAAGATCAAATGCAAATATAATCAATAAATCCTCTCACCCAACCATGAGCTTCACCTACTAAATTCATTAGTCTAGATTTTTTAATTAGAGCAATAAAAGAAATAATTATTTGAGAGGGAGATATTTGAATTGCATCCACGAAACCTTTTCTTGTATCTATAAGATTTTCTCACTTTTTGACCTACTGATGGTTTCGGGAGAAATTCCACGAGACTAGTTTTAAACAACTCCATGTATTTCAAACTTGCTAATTTTGATAAAGTATCTGGATGCTCATTTTGCTCTTTAGGAATTTGGACAAGTTCAAACTTTTCAAAACGTGAAGTAATCTCGGGCCTTCTGCGAGGTATGCGGCTATTGTTTTATGTTTGACTATAAACGTACCATTTATTTGGTTTGTCACCAATTGCAAGTCGCTTTTTATTTCAATATTCAGTGCTTGCATTTCTTTCACTAGGCGGAGGCCCAACAATGATGCCTCGTATTCAGCTACATATTTGATTTCCTTAAATGTGAACCTTAATATGCAATTCAATTTGTGTCCTCGGCTTATTAATGTTATGCCTGCTCTTGAGACGATATCTCCCGATGATCCATCTATCCACAATTTCCACGTTCTCTATTTGGGCTCTTCTTCTGGGATTGGAACATCATCAGACAATTCTACAAGAAAGTCAGCTAATGCATGTACTCAGAACGTCCTTTATAGTTTATTTTAAATTGCCCCAACTCTACTGCCCATTTCATTAACCTTCATTACATGTCAGGCTTTTGCAGTACTTGTTTAAGTGGGAAGTTTGCTAATACTTCAATACTATGGTTTTGGAAATAGGGTCAAAACTTTTGCGATGCCATAACTAAGGCAAGGGCCAACTTTTCCTCGTCAAGATATCCTGAATCTCTTCCTTGCAGGGTTTTGCTCACATAGAAATTCACCTTAGATATTACCAAATATAAGCTTTTCTCCGTTTTCGAGTTTAGCCAGGTGGTCTTTTAGGGCCTGGAACGCTTGCTTGTATTCATCGCTCCATTCAAATTTTTTTTCTCCTTTTAGCACGTGGAAAAAAATGAGCAAAGATTTATCCATTGCTCGGGATACAAACCTACTTAGGGAAGCGACTCTCCCTGTTAGGCTTTGTACTCATTTTAGTTTAGATGGAAATTGTATTTTTATGAGGGCCTGAATTTTGTCAGAATTTACTTCGATGCCTTACAGATTTACCATATATCCAAATAACTTTCCAGATTTTACTCCGAATTTGCATTTAAACGGATTGAACTTCGTCCTCTATTTTCGCAATACATTGAATGCCTCTTCTAAGTGTTTCAAGTGGTCTACAACCTGGAGGCTTTTTACGAGCATATTGTCAATGTATACCTTTATCGTTTACCCAATTTTAGGCTTGATCTTTAGATTGAGCTTTAAGGCATGATAGGTAACTTTGTGATCGATCCCTATCATGTTAGCATATTTCCAATCAAACACATCTATGGTCACAGCTTAGAAGTTTTTTTAGCAAGCCTTTTATAGGTTCACACAATTATTTGTCGATTTTGAGAGTTTTACTCGCATCTTCTGAGCTAATAGAAAAGTTTTTTAGCTCTTCGACTGCTGTCGCTTCTGATCTGAACTCAGTTATGTTGGGTTCAATAGAGTCAACGATTTCTAGTTTATCCCCAGGGGTACTTGTTTCAACTACAACAACAATATTTATAAGAGCTCTTGAGCCTCCTTTTAGGTTGCTTTTATATTTCATGTGTAGGATTCCTTGGTTGTACTTTAAATTTTTTTTTTCCTTTATTGGTGGAATATCTCACATGCGAACGTCGGAGAGTGAAGATTATATTCGTCTATTTCAAAGTAGGTTGTCCAAGCTTCGTCTCGAAAAGTAGAAAACGCGTCTGGTAAATTGTGCAAAATTGACATCCTATTAAGATATTTATAAAATTACTAATAGATTTTTTAATGAGAATTGAAATTCGTCAATGTGATGTATCTACAAATTGATAGAAATGATGTTGTTATTGTACTTTTTGTGGTTACATAAAACTAACAAAACGAAATTATATTGCATTTGTAGGTAATGTAGAATGACTCTTGGATAGGCTTAAAAGAACGAGTAAAAATATTTTTAGTGAAAACTATCGATAGTCTTTTTACATGGCATACAAATAGTTGTTTGTAATTAGGTGCATTAATATGGCAGTTTTTCTTTGCATTAAATCACAAATCGCCACTTGTATGCCACATAGGAAAATTATCGGTAGTCTTCACTACGAATAACATTACTCAGAGAGAATAATTTTTGGTATTATTCAAGTGTAGAGGTGTCAATTTTATTAAATTTTTATTTATTTGGCCACATTTCTAAAAATTCATTTTTTTCTAAAATTTATTTTCAATTATATATTTCATGGAACCCCACAAATTTTATTAATTTTTTGAACACATATTTTATCAATTTTTACCAAAATTTAATTTTTATCCTAGCCAAACATGGGCTTGTCTCTCATAAACTAATCATTTAAGCTTGTGGCGCCCACGCTTGAAAGACTCCTACTTTTTAGATGTTAAGGTTTTGCTTTTATTTCTACTTCTTGTAGAAGAAATATATGAGAAAACTACTTTAATTAATATTTGAAAACTAATTTCTAAATGGGCTTTCACTTTAGTAAGAGCTTTTAGTGGAAGTAACATTGGTTAGTGTTGAAAGTAAAAATCAGATCAAATGATTTTAATGATAAAACAATTACTATCAAATGTAAATATAATCAATAAATTAGCGCCGTCTGTGGGAAACTTGAACAAAGTAAACCACAAATTCTAGGCCCTAAGTTTAAGGAATACATGAAGTGGAAGAAAATGAAACGAGCAAGAAGAGACTAGCCATGATCTGCAGCATCGAGTAATGAAAACTAAGCAAATAGCAATGTTTAGACTAATACATGAGAAAATCCGACTAAAGAAAACATCACTTTCTATCAATTTCTAAATACATCATATTGACGAATTTCAATTCTCATTTAAAAATCTAACAGTAATTTTATAAATACTTTATAGTATGTCCATTTTGAACAATTTACCTTACACGTTTTCTACTTTTCGAGACAAAGCTTGGTTTAACGACTTTTCAAACTTTGTTTTTGTAATTGCACTCCCTCATGCAACGTCTTATGAAAACATTATTGTGTCCAATGTTATTTATAGGTTTTAAATAAAACAATTTATTCATTTTAAAAAATAATATTAGAATCAAGGATCTTGTAGTCACGATCATATTTTAATTTATGTGACGTTGAATTTTTTTTAATCCCTTGATTAAACCCTTGATTCTCATGTATATTAGTATTTTCTATTTTTTAATCTTTTATCTTATGAAAGAATTTCTAACCTACAATAGATATTTTATTCTCATTGGAAATATGAGATAAAAAGACAAAAAAAAAAAAATTTACAACGTCAACGTGGCTTAGAAAATGACCTCGAATTTTTGTACAAATGTTTCAACTTGCTTCCAATCGATTCTTTTGACAATTGACAATTCATGCAATCATGAGTTAAGTAGGTTTTGTACTTTAAATTCATTGAACCAAAACATGTCCACCTTATTTTAAAAAAACCGCTATTCAATTTGATTCATTTTCCACCTAAACTTCACATACGTCACCTGTCAAACCCTTAAGTCGGTTTCCCCAAAAATGCAACTGATAAGAGAATTTCAGCTCAATCACCCCCTTTTTTGTACCTTCGTTCGCGTTAATGTGATTACCATTTCTTCAACCGACACATAAGATATGAATTTTTCACCATGGGAAAACATTATTCAAAAGACCCTGGTTTATCGTCCCATAGAAAAAAATAAAAAATGAGAGAGAATGAAAAGAGAATAGGGCCCTAGCCAAACCTTCTAGTATGCAAACTCAAGCCGTGAGTTGAGCCTGAATTGACGAACTAAATTCTAAATTGATGATTAATCACGACGATAAGTTTAATAAATATCACGTAGAAAAAGCCATTAATTAATCAAAAGATGGGATGTGCATCCATTTGGTATCTTGCTCGAGTAGGAACATTTTGATTTTTCTCATTTCTTCTCTTTGACAGGAATAGTGATTTGAAAGTAATTTGTTTTTATGTCTTTAGATGTTTTAGGAATTGACATTCATTATTTTTTCTTTCACATGGTCCACTTTCTAATACTCAATGTCTTTTAAAAACGTTAAATATACCACATTCTACAAATTTGTACATGATTAGACAACGGGTGACTTGTTAATTAAGTGCTAAACGTTGATTGCCAAAAGGATAATGCTGTTTGCACTACACCAAAAAAAGCCATTTGCAGCGACCAAAAAATGTTAGAGGTAGACCTTTTGCAGCATTTTTTCAAGTGTTACGGGGATCGGTGTTGTCGTTGAGGAAAACATTTTTGCAGCGTTTATTGACCGTTGTGAAAACCTCTTTTGCATCGTTTTTTCAACGTTGTAGTAGACTCTTTTGTAACGTTTTTCCAAAGTTGCGATAAACCCTTTTGCAACGTTTTTACAACGTTGTGGTAGACCATTTTGCAAAGTCTTTCCAACATTGAGGTAGACCCTTTTACAACGTTTTCCCACAGTTGTGAATTCCCATCCTTTGGTTTTGGCAACGTTTTGCAAACGTTGCCATTGGTGATTTTAATATTTTTTTTAAAATTAATTTTTAATATATGCTTACTACGCTACCGAAAATCTTGTTCTTTGATCAAACAATTCGAATAATAAACTAGAAATTCGCATAGTGAACTTGTAAAATGGTCTAAAGGCAGACTATACAGATTTTGCACTTTTTACCACAAATAAAATATCCAATACATATAGAGATGTGACAAGACATCAAAAAATATAAGAAATCATAATTAAAATGGGAAAATATGCTCTTGCGCTGAAACTAATTAAACCATGCGAGTGCATATACATTGTACAATATTCAAAATAATTTCATTATACATGTTTCCGATTTAAAATATCAACCCAGCATCAAAAACATCAAAAAGTGCAATAATTCATACTAGATTTTTCTCTAGTGCTCAACAAGTTTGGATTGATATTCTATAGCATCAAAAAAGGAATTGTCAGTGCTAACATGAAATTAAGCCCATGTTTGAGCCCCATAGGAACCAGGTACCTCGTACCATCCACTCCATCCCCCGTTGAAGCATCATTCTAGCAATACCAACATGACTCTAGCAAACACAACAAGCAATAAGAACATAAACAATTGGAACTGATAAACTATGCAAACACAAGTTAGAATATTGACTTGACAAATGACCAAATATTCAAAAAGCAGTTGCTTTGTGCCACTCTTTACAACTATGCCAAAGAGTGGCAATGCTCGAGAAATTAGCAATTCTAACAATGCCAGAGTGGCAATGCCAGAGAAATTCAAAACAGAAGAAATTAATCAATTTTACGCTAACAAAAAGGCATGAAAAGAAATTCTGAAACTAAATATCACTAAGCCTCTTTTTGCCAAACATTAAAAGCTAATAATATTTTAACTTTGCTTTTTTAATTTAGTAACTATCTAATACTATGCAATTCTCATGACAAAGTCAAAAGATAGAGAATGTGAAGAGACATCATCATCATCATCATCATGATGTAGTATTGAAGCAAATAACTTGCTTTCAAAGAAACCCACTGCACCCAGCTCAACAATCTATCTTTTAATTAATAGCAAGTTATATTAAAAGTCCATTAGCTCTCTCAAACTCCAAAGTGTTAATGCTTTCTTTATCTGTAATTTTCTTTCAATCAAAGACATCATTGATTCTCATATTCTCACATAAATATGCAATTTCACAGTATGAACCATATTCTCCAATCATATTATGGGAATCTAGAAATGAAGACCAAACAAGAATATAGCAAAGCCTCTAAGGACAAACACCAATCAAGACTTTTGTGAAAATAACTGGTATATGCAGTAACTAATTCTTTAAAAAAGTTTTTAATCGGTAACCATGACACTCGACAACTGATTTCCACATCATCATCATTATATATGACTGAACCACAAAAATTTCCAAGTTAGAATATTACTATGGAATGAGAACCATGGATGTAATAAATCCAGAAAACATACTTTAATCAAAGAAGTCTAATACTGCTCTTTAGCCAAACAACAGTACTTCCCATGGTTTCTCTAAGAGTCCGAAATTCATATGTAGGTTTGTATAAGGTCAAACCTTCCAACATTTCTAAAGTTATAAACCAGCCAACCACATTAGCAGATCGCAAATTTTTTTATACTTATAGGAGTCTACAGTTTATCCACTTCCAAAAGTTGCATATTTTCTCTACCTTACAACTTAAGTGTTCATTATTTTCCTTCACCTCTTTTTCTTTGTCGAGGTGGAGTACAATACCCTTTCCATTTAAAAATATACATCTAATATATAACATAACATTAAAAATACTATATCCTATAATTGCTCCAACATACATTTTATAACTGAAATTTAAAGCAAGATTCCAATAATTACTCCAACACATATTTCTTACCACGTTCATGTCTAATAACCAGCATATCATAGGAGCATAAATACACGCAGAATTATGATTTTTTTCATTTTGAAGTAGGCATCAAAACATTGTATGCTTTGGGGAATCATGATCCCTGAACGATATGCAGTCATCATGATAAACGATTCACACTTGCCTTCAATTGTATCCGCAGATGACTTGCGCAAAAAGATGATAGCATAGCTGGTAAGCATGATGCCGAGTTTATGCTGTTAAAGACAAGTTCCTGTAAAAAGAATTTGATATATTATCGATGTAATATGTAAATGCTTGACGAAATTATGATCTATGACTGCTAAGGTAGACTACTAATCAGTAAATCTTTACTCTTTATCATTGCAATATACAAGCATGAATTGAGCAAAGATTCAGCAGGCTCAATTCACATATTCAATGCACTATTTAATGAATAAGTGACTGGAGAATTTTTAACATGAAATAGTATCAAGAAATATATGTACCTTGCTAGGATATCATCATCTCACGGGGATGAATTTCCCAATTAGCTCGAGCGAAGTCCCCCACTGGATTTTGGACCTGGATATTTCATCGACAACATTTGGAGTTCTAAAGGAAAACAGAAAACTATAAACCATTCACAATGAACAAATCATATGCAAAATCAACAAATAAATCAAGATAAACCTAAAGCAGGGGCGAACACAATTACCTTCCAAGTTTGATAGTGCGAGATGTACAAATGAAACGGTAAATGATTGAGGTCTAAAGAATCGACGAAGGAAGACGACTAGAAGATTTCGACTCCTGTCTGAAGATGGCTAGGTTGAGGAGAATGACAAATGAATTGGGTACATCCAACGTTTGTAAACCTAAGATGTTGGGCTAGATGTAAAAATGAAATGGGTAAATGATTGAGGTCTAGGTCTGAAGAATCGACGAAGGAAGATGCCCAGAAGATTTCAACTGAGGTTTGAAGAATCGACGAAAGAAGACGGCTAGAAGAGTCTGAAGATGGCTAGCTAGGTTGAGGAGAAAGACAAATGAATTGGGGAGTTAAATGTTTCATTGGTCACCAAACTTTGCTTTATGTCACGACATAGTCACTTAACTTTACAATGCTTTCCATTGGCCACTCAACTTTATGTTTGTGCACTCCATCACTCACCAAACAGGTTCTGTTAATCTCTTGGCCTACGTGGATGACGGAAATGATACGTGGCATTTAACTCCATCAATGAGACGCCAACGTGGAGGACAAGTCATAAATTTCTCACCAAACATGCCTCTAAATCCGTTAACCAAATCGTTCCCTCCCTGTAACATAACCAACCCAAACGAAATGAACCGAAAGAAAACTTCCCAATTGGAGACGAACCCTAAGCCCCAAATCGACACCCACTAAATCCGAACGTGAAGTCGTACATTTGCTGAAGAAGTTTAACAAGGTCTTGCATCTTCTCTGGTCGTCAATTGAAGTGGACATGAAGGGACCAAACGAAGGTAATTCTCAAACCATTTTGTGATACTACTTTAACGTATTTCTAACTTTCTGGGGTGAGCTTTTCTTTCGTTTTCCATTAATTGGGGTTTCTTAATTTGTGTATAGTGGTGAAAGATGGGTAGGTAATTTTGTGGCAAATTCTTCCCATTAAAGTTGATTATATTTCTTGCTCTGTAGTAATCTTGTTAAAAATTGAATGCATATTGTGTCACCGTTGTGGACTATTTACCTTGTTCACTAGAGGAATTGGGATTTTCAGGAGCTTTAGAATTGCATTTTTGAATGATTGCTCAGAAGTCTTATTATTATTGTTGAGCATTTTCTTCAAGTGTATCTGCTATCAATATTTGCGATTTTTTGGATGAATTAATACAGTTAATCTAAAAAATTAATGTTTAATAACAGTAGACAAACACGGAATCCTAAGGAGATACAGATCTTGTCGTGCACGGATGTCTGTTTAGTCATTTAATCATTTAGTAGATTTAATTAATGTTGGAATTATTATATGGAAGAGAAACTTTGAAGCTAATCTTGATTATTCCAGTGTGCACATAATCTGTTTGCAAGAATGCGTTCCCAAAATTATGCTTGCTTTAGCTTATGTTGTGATTTTAATTTCTTGCGAATTCGATACTAGTTTTCTTTTGAGAATTCAGTAAGTTCATATCCAGTAAGGGATACACTGTCTTTGCAAGAAATTTCTTTTTGTTGGAAGTCTGTGCAACTAATTTATGCTACTGCTTGTTTTTAGATTACTTAATATCAGCTTGTGTTTCTAAGTCTGCAATGTCACAATTGTGATCCGAGCTTGTGTCCTGACTTTCATTCTTGATATTTACGTATAGCATGGGAATTGAGAGCGTTGAGATGAGAAAGAAGGTAGATCATCTCGGGCTGCGTGATGCTATGTGCTCGGCTTGTGAAATGGCAATTGTTTGAGAGCGTTCTTTGAATTGCTGTTAATACATTAACTACAATTGTTTTCTACTCATTTTCTTTGTTGCCATTTATCCAAAATTGGTTTTATTGAAATGACTGTCTGTTTGTTCGTATTAAAGATGGTCTCGAGTCATCTTTGTTTTATTCGAAATGTAATTGTATTGTCTCGGAGATGGGACCAATTACCAAACATCAAACACTATACCAAACAAGCTAAGCTTGTGTCCTGCTCCAATATTCGAAGCATCATTGAAACCACTGACAAAACAAAACATACACCGAATTACCAAGTCAAAATTTGGTGCAAATTTAAATTAAATGACAGACTATGACCACTTCAACTTAAACTAGGATTTCCTTTTCCCTTGCAGATAGTTATATTGAAATATATCTCCACAACCTCTTGTTAAGATATTTGAGCAATTTTTTTGAATATTCCAGACAAATCTTCAATCGAATCCTTGAACATAAATTTATGCAAGCAAACACATCTTGATTCACGTTCTTTCAAACACCACCGGGTGGCCTTCAAATTGCCAGGGTTTTCAATGAAAACTACTATTGCCCACGAAAAATCTGTAAAAACACAAGTTTTTATAGAGAAAGAATTAACATAGTGCACGCAGATTTGCAAGGTTCTGAATCGGAACATAGTTGTCAACTTTAGAATTGTCGAAGAAGAAACTACAAGTTAATCTTTTGTCACACTGACCAGGAATCAAGTTGTACATGAATAAGCTGTCGTCAGCATAATTAAACTCCTCACTGACCAGGAATCAAGTTGGAAAAGCAGAAAATGTTTTTTCACATGACCAACAGTAAAAAGGATAGAGAGCTTATGCATGATGAATAGAAAATTAAATTCCGCACTCTAGTTTTACATTCCTCTCCATCACCCAAATAGCAAGATGAATCGCGTTAAACTGATATACATATTATTATATTCCTATAACATAGCATATAGTTGGATCTTTAACTGGAAGAGAAGAGGTCCAAAATCCAAAACTCGAAAAGAACTAAACTTCACCTAGTAAACATATTAAGCAACATGGAATCCCCAGTTTGAAGAGAAAATAATACTCCCACAGTACATTTCAGGTTTTTTTCAAACATACAAAACAAAGAAAGATTAACATTGATAACACCCAGAAAATTTTTTTGTACACTTTACAAAATCAATCAATTTTCAGTTTTTATTCATTGGCAACATTCTTAGTGTGCGCATATACCTTCCAAATTAATCATACTCTGGGAGAAAATGTAGAACCTTCAGCTCTTCAGTCCACTTCAATAGATGGCCTTAGAAGATGCACAACCTTGTTAAACTTCTTCAGGCAGCCACGACTTCATGTTCAGATTTAGGGGAGGCGTCGATTTGGGGCTTAGGGTTCGTCTCCAATTGGGAATTTTTCTTTCAGTTGATTTCATTTGGGTTGGTTATGTTACAAGGAGGGAATGATTTGGTTAAGGGATTTAGAGGCGTGTTTGGTGAGAAATTTATGACTTGTCCTCCACGTTGGCGTCTCATTGATGGAGTTAAATGCCACGTATCATTTTCGTCATCCACGTAGGCCAAGAGATTAACAGAGCCTGTTTGGTGAGTGATGGAGTGCACAAACATAAATTTGAGTGGCCAATGGAAAGCATTGTAAAGTTAGGTGACTATGTCGTGACATAAGGCAAAGTTTGGTGACCAATGAAACATTTAACTCAACGTTTTGGGTATCCAACGTTTGTAAACCTAAGACTTCGGGCAGGTCGAGTTAACCCGGTCCAAAATTCAAAAAGGGACCCAACCCAATTCTCCTAACCCGCTTTACTTTTCGCAACGTTTAATACTTTTGGGAAAAATTTATGGGTCAGGTGTTTACTTTCACGAAATCACGAATCAGGCCCCAACGTTTAATCTTTCAAAAATCAGGTTTTCGATCGATTTCATTAAATATATTTAATTACAAATCTAATATTATTCTGTCCTTAATTTACTGATACAGTTAAGATTCTACTTCCTAATATAACAGATCATCTCCCTATTTACTCTCTTTCTGCTTCATCCTCGGACCAAATTTGACAGGAGATTAAGGGAGAAATCGGCCGAAAGTGAACTAATCCTCACCGGTAAAGGAGCTCCAACGGTGGAAATTCGGTGACAGATCGTAATCGACATTCGAATCTCTGCTACTGAAAATCCAATGGCAAGTCACGGCTGCGTGGAATGTCCAATTGATAGCACCGATTGGAGGAAAAATGCTGCCATTGCCGCCACCGATTTACCCATTGCCCATCGGTATGTTTTATAGTTTACATAAACTTGTGACTCCAATTGATGAAATAACAACGCACAATCAATAATATATATGCAATGATAAGAATGATATTTTTGAAATCTGTGGCTTCCTGCATTTGACATCTGCGACGTGCATGAATTCAATGCAACTTCTGTTGCCTCTATTCTGAATTCTGCATATTCAAAAAACCTGTGACCCGGAACACCTATGTGGCCTGCATTTAATTTCGATTAATAATACTGTCTTCCTACAATTGAATTATGTGACCTGCATGTTATACTATTTGTGTCCCGAAACCTGTATGTAACCTGCATGTTCTACTACCTGTGACCCGAAAGACCTATGTGGCCTGCATTTAATTTCGATTGAATTCTGTGACTTGCATGTTATACTATCTGTTTCCCGAAATCTGTATGTGACCTGCATGTTCTACTACCTGTGACCCAAACACATATATGCCCTATATGGAATCAATTTGAGTTATTACTGTTATCTGTGACCTGCCTGAATTTATGACCCTATGTGGTCTCCTATCTATGACCTGCATGAATTAATTTAAATACAGACAATATGCATTTCATTTTGCAGATTAATGGATGTCCACGTATGTTTGCTGAATGGATCCCAGATATCAGTGGTTTTGCTAGCTCGTAATTGCACATATGCGAAGTTTGTGGATACTGTAATGAAAGAGTTCAGTTTGGATCCTACAAAGGTCGTGGTCACAATACAGTATCTACTGAATAATGAATTGCCGGCAGTAAGAATAAGAAGTGACAGTAATGTGCTATCATACATTACTCTAAAGGTTATAGATCGTGACCCTTCTAGATATCCATTACACATTGATGTTACCCTGATTGAGCAACAGTACATTACAATTCCAGCTGCTGCACATACAACTATAGAGCTTCCTTTACAGAGGGTGGTTTCAGACATATGCTCTGCAACTGTGGAACCTACAAGTCACATTGGTGAAGATGAGGTCACAATTGTAACTATCGCTGATCATAACGAAGTTGAGGAAGGAAAGGTATTCCGTGATAAGGAAGTTCTCAAATTGATCCTTTCTCTGTACGCGATTCAGAACATGTTTGAATTTGTAGTAGTTCGATCGGACAAGAAGGAGTACGTAGTAAAGTGTTTACATGAGGTGTGTACTTGGATTTGCAGATCTTCGAAGTAGGGAAAATCAGAACTTTTTAAGATTAGGAAGATCGCAAATGGTCACATGTGTGGGTCAAACATAATTTTGGGAAGTCACAGGCAACTATCCAGTATGGTTATTTCATCTAGTATAAAATACAAGTACACATCGGCATCCAATACTATATATACTCCAAAGGATATATGTAGAGATATGTTTCACATGTATGGTGTGTCATTGAACTATTCTAAGGCTTGGAGATGTCGTGAGCAAACATTAAGAATAATTAGGGGTGATCCAACAGAGTCATTCAGTAAGATACCTGCCTACTTCCACATGCTTGAACAGAAAAATCCTGGAACGGTCACAGGATTGGAGCTTGATGGTCACAGTAAGTTCAAATATTGCTTTATGGCCTTCGGTGCATCAATTCAAGGATGGAAGCATTGCAGACCTATAGTTGTTGTGGATGGAACCTACTTGAATGGACACTACGGTGGTACTCTATTCACAGCTTATACGCAGGATGCGAACAATAGCATTTTTATTCTTGCTTTTGGGATTGGAGATAGTGAGAACGATAGAGCATGGACATGGTTCTTGGATAACTTAAAGAAGGCTTATGGTGTTAGAGATGGATTATGTTTTGTATCAGATCGCCATGTTAGTATCAAGAATGCTATAGAACGTGTCTATCCGCGTACCTGCATGGTATTTGTTCCTATCATTTGTTACAAAATTTGAAGTCATACTATGGTAAAACAGGTCACAACATAACACAAGCGTTCAATGCGGCTGTTCGATCATACACATTATCAGAGTTCGAGTATCACATGCAACAGCTTGACATAATGAATGCACATATTAGGAGTTACCTGGTATATTCCTACTTTTTTCTATTCTTTCTAGTTTGTTTTAAAATAATCCCAAAGTTTATGTTCTGTGACCCTCAGTACATGGTTGACATTTTTAGGAGGCTGTTGGACTTGAAAAGTGATCACGATTCCACATGCCAGAAAATCGCTATTCTACAATGACCTCGAATATAGTAGAATCAGTCAACGCAGTCACGAAAGCAGCAAAAAATTACCCTATTGTGTCATTGTTAGATTCTTTGAGACAGACTATACAAATGTGGTTATATAAACATAGCGAGGATGCACATGGCATGTTCACAAGGTTGACAACCACGTACGAGAAACTTATGAGGAAAATGAGCACAGATTTGAAGAAACTAAAGGTCACATTTATGTTTTTCTTCTCCATTATGTAACTGTGGCCTGAAAAACATATTCTGTGACTCAAACGATTTTTTGTGACCTGAGATTTACTTTATTGGACTTTATATATGTATGGTTTTTACTGTTCCTTGCAGGTGTTACCTGTAAGCCAGACACTGTTTGCAGTCAATGATGACCATTCGTCTTTCGTTGTAGATATATACCAACGTACATGCACATGCAGGATGTTTCAAGTTGATCTATTTCCATTTCCGCATGCACTGGCTGTGATTGCACATACTAAAGGGGATCCATACGACTATTGTTCTTATTACTACACAAAAGATGCATACATGAGACATACCAAGAGTTCGTGTTACCAGTTGGAGATCCATCTGAATGGACCGTCCCTGTAGAATTGCATCACAAAACTGTATTAGCTCATTTTCAGAAAATGAGTTCTGGTAGACCTGCCGAAAAGAGGATAAGATCAGCAAGTGAAGGGAAACAGATTGTGAAATGTGGTCGCTGTAGGGGACATGGTCACAATCGAAGGAGATGTACTAACTTGGTTCCATTGAGCCACAGTCAAGAAGGGACAAAGATTCAGAACAAGCAAATCAGTCGATGACATTCGCACCATATTCATTACAATTTCACAAATTCATTATCTTTTGTTTAACTCGTTGTAGCCATCCAACATTTTAATGTGATTTGAAAATAATTGAAATGAGCAATACTTGTTCAAATTATTGCGTGTTGGAAGTTTCTTATATATACAATCCAACTGTGACCTCCAACAAAGCTTATGTTAACAGTCTGCTTAGTGGTCTGTGACTTCAATAAACCGATTCTGTAACTTCATGCAATATTATGTAACTGCTAGTATTCCTGTGACCTTCATACTCCAACCATAATATCACATGTGACCCTGTAGAAAAATAATACTACAAGCTGTGACCTCTCTAAATATCCATAAAACTGGACCATCATAAACCTGTATCCATGTCCTGTCTTACCCTTACCTTTAGTGTCCAAACTCGGTCCCACATGAGATGCCTGAAGATTAGACCAAGACATAATTTAAAATGAAATCTGGGATAATTCAAAAACAACATGACTTCATTCTTACTTACTTCACCAGGCTTTTCAGAAACTTTAGCCGCATGCCCTTCATGCACGTCCTTGGAACTTTCACTGAGTCTCTTCAAAATCTCTTCCATCGTACTTGAGATCAACGCAGATACAGACTCAGATAAGAACTGTATGTTGGTCCTAATTTCTAACATGTCATGCCTAATCCCAGACTGCATCTGGACAATATTGTCCATCCTCCGTAGTTGTTCACCTTGTAAATGTGACAACCGTGACCTCAATTCAGCTATTTGCCCCGTCAGTTCATTTCTTAAATCCTCAACAGCTTGCAAAACGTGAATATAAATGAGTCACAGAAATAAATGAATTTAAATTTGTCTGTGACCTGTGCATAATGATCTGTGACCTGTGTATAAGGATCTGTAACCTGTGTATAAAGATCTGTGACTTAGCATAAGGATCTGTGACTGCACTTTAAAGTTATTACCCTCACTAACAACTTACATTATCTGACAGTGGGACACTTGGGTGGGGTTCCTGTGCAGAGAAGTGTTCAGACGACGGACAGGAGGTCCTTGGAGACTTTGCATGTTCTGTTGTATCCTCCCACCTTGGTGGAGGATCTTGAAAGTCATCATCATCTTCTTCAACGTCACCGTGTCCAGTGCTGCCATCCGTTATCCTGCAAACAGATGTAGTCATGTGTACCCCATGAGAAGCAGCATCACCACTTGTTCCTACACCGTGAGCTGAACGTTCAGTCCTTCTCTTCTTTCGCATAGCACGGCGTTTAGTAACTGGCTGAACCGGTTGACTGTACTGCAACCCATTCATGTACGGCATATCCATCTCAGTGTCCGAGGGGTCGAGGTCACGTATTACAATCTGCAATGCCAAAAACAAAAAAAATATTGTTAACAATACACAACTTACTACAAAATAAATTCCACAAATTTAAAATTATTACATCGGGGTTGGAGAAGCATTCGTCTCCTTCCAGCTTAGCGACAGATGGGGGCTCATCTGCCACCCAATTCATGATCAGAGGAAGTGTGTCAGACATCCGTTTGACAATTGATCCATCAAGACTAGGAATAGTCTCATATATCCACACTTGAAAGGGTATAAACAGGCCTCTTAGCCTGTAATGTCTTGTCCTCTTGCCCAACCCTTCTCTCAAATCATTTAAAGTTGATTCAAAGAGTAGCTTCCCCCATAGAAATTTGTTCATCAATGCAAAATCTTCAACCAACACAAATAAGTAGTGATCAACCACCTTTTTATAATCCTGGGGAACAGGTATGATGTAATAAAATAAAGGGCTCCTAGTTTGGCTACATCTTCATCCAACAGGACCTCAACAACATCCTGTTCTGGTAGTTGGCAAGCTGATAGGATTGTGTCCCTAACATCTTCATGAGTCACTGAGTTAAGCTGGCTGAAGAATTTTTCCTTCAAAACTGAAGGGACGTCCTCAAGATTCTCCACATCACTGTCCCCTATGCATCGGAGACCAGTAATTACACATAATTCGACCATGGAGAATCTAACGTATCTTCCTGAGACACGAAACCACAGTTCATCTTCGTTTGGCGTATGAACCTGTCTGAGCAGGAAGTAGTGGATCAACTGTGACTGTAGGGCTATGTCGGGGCAATCCATAAAATGTCCAAAGCATGTACCCCTGAGTATTGTTTGTTGGGCTTCACTTAGATGTCTCTTAATGTTAGTCAGAACACCTTTTGGCATGGACGTTGTAATCTTGCCAAAAAACCATTTTTCTTCAGGTAACATGTATTCCCAAACCTGCAGCAATGCATGGTTATCAATCTCACATATGGAAATTAACATTAGTCATAGATGACAAAACATCCAAAGCACATACAGAAGTCACATGATATGCCAAACTGCAATTTCACTATGGCAACATTCAATGCTACTTCACAATCGTAAAACAGATCACAAATTATGTAAACATGATGTGAAGAATTGAGGTCACAGGCACATACAGAACTAAGCACATACAGAAGTTACAGGACATGTCTAAACTGCAATTTCACTATGGCACCATTGAATTGAGGACACAGGCTGAGTTCATAGCACCCATATATGTGCAGGGTCACATGTGTACATTGATATCCAAATTTGATCTGCCAACGTAAACACCCCCAACCCTCAAAACTAGTTCTCAAAAAAACCAGATATCAGGTCATAGGGAAAGGGAAAACACCAAGATATCAGGTCACAGAAAATCAAAAAATACACTTAACGGTCGATCAAGGTCACAGGCATATATTACCAATCAAAAATTAAACATCCACAGTAAAAAAAAATCCCAAATTCAACCCTAGTCCTCAATCAACAACAAACATGACACAAAATGAAATGCCAAAATGATGAAAAAATCGAAAAGTTTGATTTAACCGGCGATTGCCATTTGACCCATGCCATTACCTTCTTCCTTAATTGAATACCACTTGACCCATGCGATTTTTCCCTTGCTTTCGGCATTTTGGAGTGGCTGACCATTGTCTTCCTCTTCTCCGTACGTACCGACTTCTGCGCCGACTTCTTGCCCTTCATCTCATCGCCCTTCTTAGCCATTTTTGTTCACCGCCTACAGAATATTTATTGCACTCGAGATAGCGTGGATACTTATCACAAACGGAGATGAACGTGGTTGAGAGAGGGAGCCAAGAATGGGGAGATGGGATGGTGGTCGAGAGAAATTAGGGATTTGAAAATATGGGAAGTTAAGATATTCACCATTTGAAACCCACCTTTAACGGGATACGCGCGTAATTGTTAATTAAAATATTAACCGTTTAATTAAAATATTAATTGTCTAATTAAAAAGAAAAGAAAAACCTGATAACTGAAAAAAAATAGTGAAAAACTGATTTTTTAAAACCTAATAGAAAAGGCCTGGTTTCATGCAATTTCCACAATACTTTTTGCAACGTTTATTTTTAAAATGTTGCTAAAACTCAATTATATGAACCAATAGCAACATTCACTTATTAAAATGTTGCGATAGACCCCTTTAGCAACACATAACTACTGAATGTTGCCTTTTATGTGTTGCGAATGCTCATTTTTGGCGTAGTATTGAACATGGGGGTGGTGTAGCGCCCCTATAGGAGGGGTGCCTACCCTCGACAGGCGCCCCACCTATAGGGGAGAGCCACATCGTCCCCCTGTTTGAACAGGGTCTACGTGGCCCTGTTCATGTAGGACGGTCCTTGTCATAATATACAAATTGAAATATGTGAGAAGACAGATTTTAAGGGAACTGACTATCCATTATCCTCATAGAGAGCTGCGATTTGTACAGAAAAATTGGTACTAGAATTTATACTGATAATACTTGGCAATTTTCTATTGGACAATAGAAAAAAAAAAAAAAGACAGACCAAACAGATGTTGCGAAAGTATCACGTGTGAAAATTCTGGCAACAAACAAATGATGATCCTTATATTAACTGTCTTACCTTTGAACTCATTTAATCTCTTCTAAATTAATAACCTCGTTAAATTAAAAATCTCGATTCTTACTCGGGCTAGTGTAGAAGAAAATTAATGAATCCTTCTGTCTTAATGATTATTAATTTCTTCATTCAACCACTTGTAATAGGTCAGTTTCGACTCTCATATAAATTAACAATTTAACAAAAGTACAAAAAATATTAAATAAAATTTAAGAACTATAAAAGTACTTCAAAACGTTAATTTTCACAAGATTCGTCAAGACTTCATCTTTGACATTGTTCTTAAAAAATTATTGTGACCACCTTCATGTTATAGACTTGTAGGTAAAAATGGACAAGATGTTTTTGAGTAAATGTAGGAATGTCATTCTTTCTCTCAAAAAGTAACATGAGGATTAGACATCTTAGAACAAGCAACAATAACAAATTAAAAAAAAAAAAATAGATTTTTAGGTGCAGGAAAATATAAGTTAGATGTTAAAATAAGTAAAAAAAAAAAAATTAAGAGGGTGCTAGGATATAAAGATATTTATTGTTTTATTCTTAGTTAGAAAGTTTCTTTTGTTATGATTTGTAGTTATCATATTGTTGTATCAAGTTCTCTATAATACTGTTGTAAACGACTAAAAATAACGACGTTCCGCCCAACTAACACCTAGAGGGGGGGGGGGTAAATAGGTGTTTTATGCGAAATTTAAATTTACCAATTAATAAAAGCAACAAGTCACAATTATTAATTAATGTAGATGAATTCATATACAATACTGTCCTAAATTGAATTACCGCAATTGATAAATTGTAGAAAAATAAATAACACCACAAAATTGATGACGGAGAAAACTCCTCGCAAGATAAAAACTTTAGGACTCAAACCTGTAGTATTCACTATAAACGATAAAGACTTACAAACTATTTAGATTCGACCAAACCTTAACACTTTCTGACCTCCTGTCTGCAACACCAAGGAACTCCTTCGACTTCGTGCTCCAGTACAAGTCCCAGAACTCTGGACTTGTTTATCTCATGTGGATCTTTAAAAACGAACTGGTTCTTCTCCAACCGGAACTCTAGTCACCTTCATGTATCTTCAAAACTCTGACAAATTATACGAAAGTGGGTGTTTTGGTGTTTTGATTATCTTGGTTGTGATATTTCCAATGGTTTGGTTGAATCAAGAGAATTGATGGAATCGATGTAGGATGTTTTCTTTGTGTTCTCTCTTGTATAAGAATGAGTAACCAACAACTAACTTGGACTAGAGCTTGGGTATTTATAGTTTGGAGAGTTTGTGGTTGTATAGGATAAGAAAAAAACTAAAATCGCGAACTAGAGTTTTGCTAATTAAAATCCCTGCTTAAGCGCCTAACTCAAGCCAGCCAGGCATCAAGCAAGTGCAAATGATTCTGCTTATTTTTGCTCAAAGCCGCTTGAGCGCTGACCAAGCGACAATCTAGCGGCATTGCGGCTATTTTTTCCTCGTTCCATCTTTGACTACTTGGATCCTTGTTGACCTATATTTCTACCCAAATGACTTCTAAACTTTTATAACTTATTAATTACTTTAATTTTGTCAAGAATGGCTAATTAATTACAAAACCTAGCAAATCCCCCTTTAGCATTCTATGACAAAAATAAGCATTACAATGTCCAAGTATGAACAATAAAAACTCGTATACCCAAAGCCCCCAATTGACTCAATTGAGACTTTCTTTCCTTGTAAACCTATTTTCTGAAATCAACAACTCAAATACCAAGTGTAAAAGCACGTGAAACAGTTAAGAAAAATTCATCAATATAAAACAGTTGAGACATATAAATAACATAATAATCATGTTAGTTAAATTAAGAAGTGATATCAATGTAAATCAAAACACCAACGAAAACACATTAGTATTACAAAAAATCAAACTTAAGAACAGCTTAGCAGATGATCACAAGTCAAGTAAATACTCCACCTTAATATATGCGAAATGTCAATAACATAACCAGTACATACACTACACCAAAAAATAGCTTTTGCAGCGGACAAAAAAGTCTGCGAAAGGTAACGTTGCAAAAGACCTTTTGCAACGTTTTTCAAAGTGTTGCGGAGGTCGGTGTTGCCGTTGAGGGAAGACTTTTTGGAGCGTTTATTCACCGTTGCGAAAAAATCTTTTGCAACATTTTTTCAACGTTGCAGTAGACCCTTTTGTAACTTTTTCCAACGTTGTCGTAGACTTTTTTTTTTTTTACAGTCATCTATGGTAATTGACCGACAAAATTGAAAATTGCACTTTGTGAACAAATTTTGGAATTGCATAAAAATTGATAATTTCATTACAAATTTTTGAATCAATACACTATTAGAATGTGATACAATACAACATTGAATCAAAACAACATTTGGAGAACATTCACTACAATCATTACAAATTTCTAACTTGGCTTTTGCTTCTTTAATAAATTCATGGAGTTCTTCAAATCTGGAAGTTCCATCTAGCAGCCTATAACTCAAGAATATTCTATAACACATGATATCTACAAGTTGAGCTTCCTTACCCACAGTTAACTACTTCTTCCAGTATCTGCTAATCAATCCATCAACACCCTATTCTTCAGAACCCTGCACGTTATCCATCTCATTCTCACTCTCTTGGCTCTTAGAATTGAATCCAGGTGGCATCGAAAACAGGGATCTCCTAGCACCATCAGTATCAATCCTATTCACCTTTCTCCTATCCCCAATGGTCGAATTTCCTTCTTGTAACCTCTGTGCAAACTGTCAATCCTCCTTGGACAATAAAGGTGGCGGCATCCTAGGGTTCAGATTGACATTTGAATAATAGTAAGATAAATATGCAGGATCAGACCTAAGCTCCTTCTCTGACATGAAACCATGATAAATAGTAAGGTAAATGTTTCTTCGAAATCGAACTCAACAAACGACAGAAAACATAACAAATCTCCTAAAATGGTGAGACAAACAATAGGATTCAATAACCTACTACTAAGTTCACCAACAAACTATCATTATTAATAGAGTGATTTAATAAAAAAAAATACCCACAAAGTTTGATCTATGTTGGAGCAAAGAAGAAGAGAAAACTTGGAGGAACCGTATGTCATTGATTGAGCAAAATGAAGTCAATGATATAGATTACAAACCATACTTCTTGCATAGTGTTCTATCCCATCAACTAGTATAAGGATAAATTATAAACTAATGCAACTTGACTTGAAATGAAATGATAAACTACCAACTACCATTCATCATATTATAGAAGGAATGATGGTCAAAATGAGATTAAGTATTCATAAAAGCTTCATTATCCTTCAATCTCCTCCTTGAAACTTTTATCTAGGACTCCAATTTGATGAATCGGATCTTCAAAATGATTCTTGGCAAGTAGTTTAGTAAACAAATCTACTAGCTGCACCTGTGAAGAACAATATTACAAGTGAACTTCCCTTTCTTTTTCAGCCTATCTGATTGCATGAAACTTGGCCTTGATATGTTTTGTTCTTCCATGGTTAATTGAATTCTTGGTCAAGGCAATAGCTGATTGATTGTCTACTAGAATTGAAGTATGATTTGATTGAAATTGATGCAAATCAATCAGAATTTTCCTCAGCCAAACCACCTGATTTGATGTTGATGCTGCAGCCACATACTCTGTCTCTGCTGTAGATTGAGCCACAATATCTTACTTCTTTGAGTTCCAGCTGAATGCACCAGACCCTAGAGTAAACAGATAACTAGAAGTACTTTTCATATCATCAATTGAACCAACTCAATCACTGTCTGAATATCCTACTAAATCTGAACCAACTCCTCCTTCAAAATAGATTCCATACTTCAGTGTTCCTCTGATATATCTGAGAACTCTTTTGGCAGTAGATAGATGAGCTTGTGAATTAGTCATGAATCTGGAAAGCAGACTTACAACATACATGAGATCAGGTCTTGTTGATGTTAAGTACAACAAACTTCCCACCAGACTTCTATAGTTCTTCTCATTTGCTGGCTGATCACCATCCTCCTTTGATAACTTCGTATTCACTGCTATAGGTGTATCAACTGGCTTACAATCCATCATTTTTAAACTTCTTCAAAATATCAATTGCATATTTGTTTTGTGAGACAAAAATTCCATCAGATCTTTGATCAATCTCAATGCCTAGGAAATACTTTATTTCACCTAAGTTTGTCATCTCACATTCCTTCTCTAGTTCAGTTGTGAATGAATGAATGAGCTCCAGATTGTTTCCAGTAATCAGTAAAGCATCCACGTATAAAGAGATGATCAACACATTTGAATGAAGATCTGATTTTACATAAAGTGTGTGCTCACTTTCACTTCTTTGAAATCCATTTTCAGACAAGTAGCTATCAATTCTGCTGTACCAAGTTCTTGGGGCTTGTTTCAATCCATACAAAGCCTTCCTTAATTTGCATACATGATCAAGAACTGTCCTTAAAATGAAGCCATCCGGTTGCTCTACAAAGACATCTTCTTCTAGTTCACCATTGAGGAAGGCTGATTTGATATCTAGCTGATGTATTTTCCACTTCTTCTGTGCTGCTAATGAAATCAGCAATCTAATTGTGTCATGTCTTGCAACTGGAGCAAAGGCTTCAAAGTAATCTACTCCACACTCTTGAGCAAAACCTTTGGCTACCAGCCTAGCTTTGTACTTGTAGATAGAGCCATCAGGATTCACTTTGGCTTTGTAAATCCACTTCACTCCAATTACTCTCTTGTCGGTTGGTCTTAGCACCAGCATCCATGTCTCATTTTTGTGAGTCATTCCCATCTCTTCTTCCATGGCCTTAATCCATTTATGATACTTAGCAGCCTCTTCATAGTTGTTTTTCTCAACAATAGCCATGTTGCATCTTTCATAAACTTCATTCAATGATCTAGTTCCTCTAGGAGGTAGACAAGAACTAGATGTCGACTCAGATGGACCATCATTCGAAGCACTAGGCTCTATTGGTTGTGGCTGAACCTCTAGTTGAATCACAGGAACATTCTGATGCTCTATAGGTAGAAGAACGGATGGTTGCTGTGACTGTGATTCAGTTTCATCCCAATTCCACTTGGTATTTTCATCAACTTTGCTGTCTCTTGACACTATAATCTTTCCAGTTTCCAAGTTATACACTCTATAGCCTTTTCCCTAAGAACTATAACCTAGGAAAATTCCTTTCGCTGCTTTGTTATACAGTTTGCTCCTCCTCTGTTCCGAAACAAATGCCTTGAATTTTCTAAAGATTTGGAACACATCAGACTTGTTTTTCATGAAGTATACCCAGCACATTCTTGTACAATCATCAATAAAGAGTGCAAAATATCAATTTTCACTCAATGATGTTGTTCTCATAGGACCACATATATCAGAATGTACCAGCTGCAGTTTCTGAGTTGCTCTCCAAACTCCATTTGTTGGAAATGCTTCCCTATGCATCATTTCATAACTGCAGGCCTCACAAACTTCTCATGGAGGAAAGTCCCTTACCAAGCCTTGAGTATGAAGATTGGCTAAGGTCTTAAAGTTATAATGACCATATCTTTTATGCCACAAATCTGATTCATCAAAGTTAACTTCAGCAGCATTTGCAATCACATTTTGCCAATAAATATTGAAACTCTTATTCCTCATTGGCACATAAGCCATTTCAGCATTATTTGAATAATTTATAATGCATAAATGGTCTTTAAAAAACAATGAATATCCATTTCGAACTATTTGACCAACACTTAGCAAATTAGAACTTAAACTAGGTACAAGTAAAACATTGTCAATGTACCACATTCCCTTCTTTGTTTGAATTGTAATGGTTGCAATTCCTTTGGCAAACACTACTTCACCATTTCCCATCTTGATTTCTGCTTTACAATCTGAGTTCAAGCTGTAGAAAATCACCTCTTTGATGGTCATATGATTGGTGCAAGCACTGTCAATGAACCAAGAATCTTCCTCCTTTTCATTTATCATGTGAAACACCAAGAATAAATGATCTTCAGCCTTCTTCTCAGAAGCCAGAGTAGCTTGATGATTCTGGTGTTTGTACTGATAATGAGTTGGAGTGTGATTTTAGCGATTAGCTGGACAGAACCTCTCAGGATGTCACCTTATTGCATACTTTACACTTATGTGCTTTCCAACAAAACTTTTCCAGGTGATTTGTTTTGCCACAAACACCACATTGAGGATGTGAATCTCGATCTCTACTTGTCCCCTGTTTGCTGCTATTTCCTTCTCTCATTTTCCTTAAATCAAATTGCCTCCTATCAACATTGCTCCTGGAATACTGCTGTTTGTGCTTGGCTGCAAAGGCTCCTTCCACTGATTTATCACTCTTTGATGCCAGCCTTTGTTCAAAAGACAATAAAGCACCTATAAGCTCAGTTAGGTGAGGCTTGACAGGTCTTTAGTATGCTCAATGGTTGTAGTGACAACATCATATTTTTCAGGCAAAGTTATCAAAACTTTTTGAACAACTCTCTTATCTATAATCTTCTCACCATTTAGCTTGATTTGATTCACAATATCAACCACTCTTGAGGTATAATCCTTAACATTCTCTATTTCTTTCATCTTTAGATTTTCGAACTCGCTAGCCAAGGATTGAAGCCTCACTGCCCTGATTTTTTCTGAACTTTTAAACTCTTCCTCAAGCTTATCCCATGCCTCTTTAGCTATAGTTGCAACCACTATCCTGGGAAAAATCTCCTCTGACATAGCTGTAAACAAGAAAGACAAGGCTTTCATTTTCTTCACGGACTGATCCTTCTACCGTTTCAACTGAGCTGCTGTATAAAAACATCATCCTCCAGTTTGTCATAGCCTTGGTCAATCACTTCCCATAGATCATGAACCATCAAGAAAGCCTTCATTTTAACTGACCAAAAATCATAATTTTCGCCATTGAACACAGTAGGTAGAGGTAAGGATGAAGAGTTTGAACCAGACATTTTTGTTTACCAGATTTTTGTTTTTTCCTTCAGCTACTGGTTTTTGGTTGTCTTCTTTTCCTCTATTTTTGTTTTGGATGGATCTTATTTTTCTCCTCAAGCTCTGATACCATTTGTTGGAGCAAAGAAAAAGAGAAAACTTGGAGGAACCGTGTATCATTGATTGAGCAAAATGAAGTCAATGATGTAGATTACAAACCATACTTCTTGCATAGTGTTCTATCCCATCAACTAGTACAAGGATAAATTATAATTTAATGCAACTTGACTTGAAATGAAATGATAAACTACCAACTACCATTCATCGTATTACAGAAGAAATGATGGTCAAAATGAGATTAAGTATTCATAAAAGCTTCATTATCCTTCAATCTAATACGGAAAATCTTAAACCACAAACTTAGAAGGCTACAAGCTTAGAAGGCTACGACCCAACAAGGTACACAGAACTTACAACAGGCTGTTGAATAATAACATAGAAAAAGGCACAACTAGACAACAGTTTGGTGAAAAAGATGTACAGTAAGAAACTACATATTAAATGTGAAGCAATTCAAAGGACAGAATGTCAGACTAATTTTCAAAAAATTATTAATATGTAAGAGAACATCCAAAAGAATTACTGTAAATCGGGTTGTGTGTCTTTGCTCATATTTAAAGACTTAAAACTAATCATTCAAAAAATGTATTTTTCAGGAACAACCAAAGAATAAGTACATCGTGGCATTACAATTTTCATATTCCAAAGCTTGAAGTATCATCTCTACCTGTATCTAAAAGAAGCAAGCAGATTAATCCACAAAGTTCCCTTAATAAAGCACTTAGCGTATTAGTTACTGACAACAAGATATAAAATTGTCACCACTTAAGTCCATAGCTAGGGGCATCAATTAGTTCAACTTAAATGTTGAGAATTCGGATTTAGAAATGCAAACATGTCATATCTTGTCAAAATCTTTCACAATCTTAGCTTCTGGAGTAGAATTCTCTTCATTTTCCATCCATAAATCAGCTATCTCCTTTGCTGTTATGAGTATAACACAATCAACCAACAACAAATAATATATCATTTTAAATTAGAATACAAATAAATTTAGTAAACTGCCATAGATATAAGAATAGAAGAGAAACAAACCACGTGACCCTCCACCAAGTAATTTACACATGTGCTCTAGTGCTTCACACTCTCGTCGATTTTTTTCATGCTTTCGAATCCCATCAGAAAGAGTGATGTCCCCAACAATAGCTGTTGAATCAAGAACAAATTCCTGAATCCATTAATCCAAACAAAATTTCAGGTCTAATAAATATTATTGGCCAAAACAACCTTCATCCAAAATACTCGGAACTCTGTCAATTTTGAATTTCTGGTTTGGATTTTTAACATCAGTCCCACCTTTTAAGTATCAAATTATAATTTTCTTTAGCTCACAGTATATTGCTTATAAAGCTAATTGCAATATTTCGATCAAATTGAAAGCATTTAACTCTCTAGAAGTGAAAATAAAACCATAAGAAATAGTTCAAAATAGTCTTATTAAAGTTTGTGCTAACCTAAATGAGGACATTCTGTTTGCATGGAGGATGCACAACATGGATAAAAAAATATAATTACTTCAAAAATTTATGATTCAGAATAACCCATCGGACCTTCTGCAATATCATGAACAATAGCCATTTTTATGCATCTACAATGTAAGGAAATAAAAAAATTAGCCAAAAAAAATATATATATAGTTCATTAGAAAATATTGAGTTTGAAGACAGAACTGAAATATCTAAACGAATGTTGAGAGTGCAATGATAATTAATCAGCTTTACTTGTCTCGATTAATCTCAGGAATGTCAGCATAGATTAAAGCCATTAACCCCATCCGATACATGTGATCCGCAATAGATTTCGGGTTCTCAACCTGTCTTCCCACACATCCTTCCCTCTTTGTTGTCTACTTGAATCCACAATAAAATCAACAAACACATAGATCAGGTAAAAGAATAAAAGTTGCAAGCAAACATAAATAATGTACATCATAAC
This sequence comes from Fraxinus americana, assembly GCA_035079005.1. Lineage (NCBI taxonomy): Eukaryota > Viridiplantae > Streptophyta > Magnoliopsida > Lamiales > Oleaceae > Fraxinus > Fraxinus americana. Next base: position 18,906,076 of record CM068717.1, read on the forward strand.
ATGATTGGACACCCCGCACAAGCGCAATAGCAGATTTGCAGAGCCACACATACAAATATAATATCAGAAACCCTAGAATAAAAAATCAATACCCAAAAAGAGTTACCGATTAAATAAAATCCAACTGAAAGAAACATGATGTGAGACCTGCTTGTACTTCCTTTGCCTTCTCCCATCAGCAGTCTCAATTATGAACTCCATGGAGAACATATTAGCAAGTTTTGCTCCGTATTCATTCCTTCCGCCAATAGTCTTCTTCCTAATTTGATAGTGTAAGATGTAAAATTGAAACGGTAAATTATTGAGGTATGAAGATTTCGACTGAGGTTTGAAGAATCGACCAAGGACGGCTAGAAGATTTTTACTCCTGTCTGAAGATGGCTAGGTTGAGGATGACAAATGAATTAGGCAACGTTTGTAAACCTAAGACATCGGGCCGGGTCGGGTTAACCTCGTCCACAATTTAAAAAATGGCCCAAACAGATTCATATAATCCTCTTTATTTTTCGCAACGTTTAATAAACGTTGCAATTAAATGTTGCAAAAAGTGTCTTTCGCAATGTTTATTAAACATTGCAAAATATCAACTTTTTACAGCGTTTAATAAACGTTGCTAAAGGCAACATTTCGTAACGTTTATTAAACGCTGTAAAAAGTTGATCTTTTGCAATGTTTAATAAACGTTGCAAAAAATAAAACTTTTCGCAACGTTAGATAAACGTTACGGAAGGCACTTTTTGCAACGTTTATTTATAAAATGTTGCTAAAACTCAATTATATTAACCAATAGCAACATTCACTTGTTAAAATGTTGTGATAGATCCCTTTAGCAACACTGAACTACCAAATGTTACCTTTTATGTGTTACGAATGCTCATTTTTGGCATAGTGATAATATGTAGTACCCTGAAAATTTATTAGAATAAAATTTTATTTGGTCTATATGCTATATATTTAAATTTTGAAATTTGTGGACTAAAGTGATACATATGTTAATTCAACTTTATTTGGGGTTAAATACTTAGTTTTCAATAGAGCTAGAATTAGTATATCAATAATATACTCGTTGGATAGCTCGTAATTAATTATGCATTTTAGATTCGAGAAAAGTTAATTTGGATAGGTTAGGCCCAAGATATTTTAATTACAAGAACGCATGTTTTTAAAATTATTTAATTGGGGTTAATCACTTTCACTGTAAGGGTAGGTGCACGTGTGTTTATGTACTTTGCAAACTAATAAAATATGATATTTATCCGAATTATATCACAATTGGAAACGTATTTATCTTATGGTTAGATACTGTTTCGGTTATTAACTTTTGGGGATACACTTCAATCCCAATAATGGTTTACATGCATTGGGACTGTTCATTTGATTATTATAAATAGAGACACAAAGTTCAATGATGAATCACTTTGATTTTATTCATATTAGTTCATTCGTTCCTTTCACATTTAAAGTCAGCAACCAAGTTGAGAAAAGTTTTGAACGCGCAAAGCATACTATATTCAAAAACCATTAGATCTTACAAGGTAGGATACTTTGTGCAAGTTATTATGTCCTTGCAATATTATGATTTTTCTATGTAATTTATTTCATGAAATGCTAATTGACCTACGGGTCTTAAAAAAATGAAATGAAATGTGAGATTTCCTTCGGGTTTTCTCAAATGTTGCACAGAAATGTGTTAGAGCATTCGATTGATCTCCGATTGCTCTTCATGAAATGATGGTATGGAATGTTGTAAATTTATGTTTAAAAATTTATTCTATTTTCTTGGACACACGTATCCTACTGTGTTTAAAATACTCATTCCTTCAAAATTTTAACCTTTCAGGTTAGATCGGTTCAATGTGGATGGTGGCTGAATGGTGCGCGGGTTGCCAAGTAAAACATTTTTAAGGGAACCAATAGTAATTTTTCTTTATGTTTAGAGATTAGTATTTCTTAGATTTCTATTTAACGCTTAAAGTTTCTGCTTCAATGTTTTGGATTGAATTTAATTGGATATTATGAATACTTAAATTTATTCAAGTTTAAATCTTCAATTAAATATTTCCGCTTTATGTATGATTATGAAATGATATCGGTAACACCTCAAACTTTAAATCAATAAAATTTAGGGCGTTACATAATAAATAACTACTACTCCGGTCTATCCAAAATACACAAACTACAACTACAACTACTCCCCCATTTTTGTCACAAATGACAAAGGGCTCAACCTACTCATCTAACTCATCTTCAAAATTGTCTACATCATGCGAGTGCTGGTGCATCCACTGAATATTTGACTGTAGTTAAGCAACATCCATTGCATTTCTTTCAGATGTGGATCGTAACATCGTGATCTCAACCATCATATGATCCTACTGTTCGATGATAAAAAAAAAGTTGTTCCATTATAACAACTAAAGCATCTATGGATCCAAAAGAAAGCGCATGAGGAACTGAAGTGGAAGAGTAAGTAAAAGGAATGTTAGTAGCACCCGTAGGTGGAATATCAATAGCAAAAAGAGTAACATTGTGTTCCTCAGTAGCAAAAAGGTCATCTAGAGTATTAGCCAGAGCCGAAGAAGATGAAATGTGAGACATACTTTGAGACAATATAGCCTGACCAATAGGACGAGACAATCACTTAACAACCTCCTCGAAGAAAGTAATCATGAGTCCCTCAACCAAGTACTGTATCAAATAGGCATAAAACCTATCATCCTACCAATAGTACGAAAAGACTTCAAAAGATTATGGAAAATAAATGAATGAAGATCAATAGAATTGACACGGAGTAAAGCATACAAAAATCTAGCCTTCTCCAAAGGAAAGGTAGATAAATGAGAAACATGCCACAGATTTGTGCACACAATGTGTAACAAAATCTGTCAATCTACTAGTACGGACCCAATAGTAATAGGACCCAGACCACCATCCTTAGAAATATTGAAAATAGTTGATGTCAAAACAAAAAGAGGGGGACTAGAATCATTAGAGAAGTATGGAAATGTAGGTGATGGACTCTAGGGATCTGAATAATGTCAGAAATAATATCATGACTCACTTGTACCACCCGACCTCTAATAATGAGACTGAAGTAAAGAGACTGAAACTCCCAAACAAGGATGTGTGAATGATGAATAAGATCCTGAAAGACTAGCTCCCATCCACGAAAAGTAATGATGACAGCCATGTCAGTGGGTAGATCCATCAGTATGACCTTACACTCAACGAGAATTGGACGATGGGAAAACTAACTCATAAATATCTCCTAAGCAGTGGCAGATATAAATCTCGACTCGTCGAATGAACCGTCGACAGAAGACAAGGCAGCTTACTTCTTGCTGGAAGTCCTTGATCTCTTAAGTGCCATCTACAATAAAACTTTCAACAAAAACTTATCAACGACATGACAACAAGCGATCTAGTATACCTTAATGAAGATCTAACTAATGCAAGTGAAACGAGGCAATATAAGCAGTATGCAGGCTAAACGGTGCAAAAATACTCCACATACACCTAAATCTAGACAAACATGTCATACGCGCGCGAACCGATGTAGATTGTCTAATACACGTAAAACAATGCAAAAACATGTCATGATTACACAAAACAATGAAAATCCAAGTTAGATAAGATATGGACATAGGTGACTAACTAAGTGACGTGAGTCATGGCCAAAGGCCGCACGACGCAAAGACAGAGGTGACATGGTACCCTGACGTAGGGTAACACGATACCTTGACGTATGGTAGATGGAAGGCAATGTGTAGGTAATGATCCATCCATTCCAATTTCGGTGAAAATTGAACCAAATGTGCAAACGAGTGACGTGTATGAATTCATATGTGTGTATGCAAAAAGTATGCCTACAATGGTCATAGAGGTAATCTATCAAACACGTGGCATGTGTGTTATGAGATATAAGCAAAAACAACTCCCAAGCCATGGGAAAGCTACCAATTTTCATCACAATTCTTCCATCATACCTTCGTGAATCTATACTCCATCTATCATATACTCAATCAAAGAATTTTTCAAGAAATTTCGCTAGAAAACTTACTGTCAATGGAGGTCTAAAAAATTGAAATTTTTTTTTCATATAATTGAAGCAATACAGACTGAGACGCTTTCCTTAAATTCAACCCAACACATATGAAAAGTTAAAGCAACATATGCATCATAATTCAAAAATCCCTAAAATTTCAAAAATTTACCTTGAATAAGATGAAAATGTATGATGAACGTTGTTAATTCACCTTAGTGTTCATGCAAATGTGTCAAATGAATTATTGAAATCAAGATTTGTGGATGAGTGTTTCAATTTTGGAGAAAAATAAGGAATTTTTGTTGAATAAATGTGAGGAACATAACCCGTTTTAAACTTTAATCGAGTTGTCACTTGAGAGGTAGGTGCGCAGTTAGCGAACGACAAGTCTCTACTATGAGCGCTCGAGCGGTAAGCCTAGCGTTTAGCTAGCCAATGAAATTTACAAAAATATCACTTCTTCTTTAATTTTTTTTTTTAAATGCAACATCTTTTATTTTTAAAATATAGCATCATGGCACACAAACCAACATCATATGATAACTCGAAACATGTGATTGTTCACTTTTCCATGTATAATTAATGAACGGTAAACTCTTCCTACGCACTCAGTTCAAATCTAAATGTAGCAAATTATACAAGTGTCCCATATGTGAAAAGGTCATTAATTCCTTGTGAGCAAGGCTCCAAACCTTAAATTTGTGAGAAATGACATGCTAAACATCACTATAGAAAGAGTATTTTCCTCTATTTATGAATGTCAAACCAATCACATCTAGGGCCTACAAAATAATGAAGCTCATCTTTCCATGTATAAATTTTTCTTTTCTTTCCTTGAATTTAAGCATACATATTTTTTGTTTTCATATCTTATGTGTAGACTTTTCTCCATTAAGCGACTAAGATGACCCATATAACGTGCTTTGGACCGATGACTCCAAGTCAGATGACCATAGGATATCAGGTTTTGAGAAACCTCCCAGGTTTGATTGCTCGAGTTAAATAGGCTTCGGAGAAGAATATAATATGAATCAATTTTTCTTTTTAGAGAATATACTAGAACTTTGGACAACAAGTTAAATGTCAATTCATGTTCAAGGTAACCTCAACAACAAATGACTATCTTTCTAAATCTCACACATACGGTCACAGCTCACTCAAAAGATGATAGTGTGTTGTGTAGATGGTAAATAAAAAAACATGTACTAAGTACTCCACATAAAACCTAAACAAAACAATGGAAACTATTTCACAGATTATCAGTTGTACTCATACTTGTTAACAATTATCAAGTTCAAGTAAATCACACAATGTGCTTTAGTTTCAAAAAAATTCCACTTTCCCCCACTCTTTTTTTTTTTAAAATAAATGAAACAAACCAACCAAACCAAAACAAAATGAATATACAAAGAATGAGATGCATGCAAGAATGTATGGACTTAATGAACCAACACATGCATACACCTAAATACCTACTCATTGAGGTATACTAATGTTCTCACCTTGAAGAATAATGATATCAACATTGCCATTTAGAGCATCCATGTGACCATAGAGATCACTCTTTTTGACCAAACTTTCCTAGAAGTAGAATTAATCTTGATCAACTGGGTTATTAACTCAATCAAGTGACTAACCTAATTAGGAAAGAAGTCAACCCAGGTAGATATATTCTGACATCTATTCCTATTCAAAAGTTTGTGACACATAGGCATTGTATGTCTTAACTCACCACAATTGTGACACATAGTAATAAACCTAGGTCCAAATCTACGTGAGTGCTTATATTGATTTCTAGGTTGGTTGGTTTGGTTAGTCCTACGATGTCTAGTAGGCCTTTGTCCTAAGATACCGTTGTTTTTAGGTTTAGGATTTGCAATACCTAGGTTGGTTGGTGGCTGAGAAAAAAATAGTTTTAGGAGTACTAGCCCTAATATGATCACTTTGCTTATATATCCTAGACCTTCCCTATTTCTAGCAGACTTGTTCAACCCTGAAAGATTGTCTAGTTTCTGAGATTCACTCAAGAAGGAATGGAGTTGAGTATTTGATTTCTCAAGGTCGACTATTAGGGTTTTAACCTTAGCCTCTGAGTTCTCCTTGACTTATCTTAACTCACTAAGACTTTTGGCTGACTCCTAAAGCTCAGATATAAGTATCTTTCTTTCTAGCTCAAGTTCTTTGACCTTCTTAAGCACGACTTTATTCACCTTCTTTATTTTAAATCTCTCCTCAAATAGCTAATTATACGCCTAATAAATCTCTAAATCATTCAAAGTCTTCCTTAGAACCCTCACTACGTTCTAAGTCATCACCATTATCACTTTCCTTATGAGACTCACTCCTAACAATAGAAGCAAAAGTCATATCAGAATTGGACTTCTCACTTTGATTGTCCAAGTTAGACTCGTCATCAGTGAGCTTTACCCTAGGTTTTCTTATAAGTACGACACTCAGCTCTAATATGACCAAATCCTTAACATTCATTACATTGGAATTCTTGTGATTTCTTCCTACCAGCCTTAGAATCTTTATTCTATCGATAATCATTCCTAAATTTTCTAGGGTCACTCTTGAATCTATTGTGAGATTGTTTATTATTCCTAAAGGTAGTTCTAAACTTCTTAATGAAGTAAACTATCTCTTCTTCGTTCATTGTTTCATGGTTCAAGATGTTACATCTCCTTCTCTAATAGTATTTAAGGCTATCAATTTCTCTTTCATAGAATGAGATATGGTTAGTTCATAAGTTTGGAGAGATCTAACTAATTCTTTTATCTTAACTGTATCTAAATCTTCACTCTCCTCGACAGCCGTTATTTTAGGTCTTAACCTCTTGGGTCTAAGGGATTTTCTAACCTAGGTTGAAGTTGGAGTTTACTATATCATTTAACTTCATATAGAATTCATCGAATGATTCATCATCCTTCATTCCAATCTCTTCGAATCTAGTGAAAAACTTCTGGAGTTTTGTTGTCTTAAAGATCTTAGTACCCTCATGTGTGGTTTCTACAATATTCCATACCTCATTGGCGGTCTCATACATCGATGTTGTCCTAAATTCTTTAGCGGACATAGCCATAAATAGGGCATGCAGCCCTTTGCATTCCCAGATAAACTTGCTACTTCATCCTTAGTCTGAAGGAAAATGTCTATAAGGGTAACTACTTCAGTAACAGTAGTAGAATGGGCGGTCCAACATTTCTCAACTCACACCCAGATTCATTAATCCATAGATTTCAGAAAAGCTCTCGTCCTAACTTTCCAGTATGCATAATTGCTTCCATCAAAATACGGAGGCACAGAAAGAAACTAACTCGTCTAGATTAACTTAGGGTCACAAATCGAATTGAGACTCTAATACCACTTGAAAATAAAGATGTCTGGTCCAATTAACAATTAGAGGGGGTGAATAGGTGTTTTATGCGGAATTTAATTTTTCTAATTAATAAAAGTAACAAGTCACAATTATTAATTAATACAGATGAATTGACATACAATACGATCCCAAGTTGAATTTTCACATTTTTAAATTGCAGATTAATAAATAACACCACAAAATTGATGATAGAGAAAACCTCTCGCGGGATAAAAACTCCAGGCCCAAGCCAATAGTATCCACTATAAACGATAAAGACTTACAGACTGTTTAGACTCGACTAAATTTTAGTACTTCTTACCACCCATCTGCAACACCAAGGAACTCTTCGGACTTCGTGCTCTAGCACCGTTCCAAAACTCTGCACTTATTTATTTCATGTGGATCTCTAAGAAGGAACTCGTTCTTCTCCAACCGAAACTTCGGTCACCTTCACGAACCTTCAGAATTCTGACATATTATACGAAAGTAGGTGTTTTGATATTCTCCATGGTTTGGTTGAATCAAGGGATGATGGAATCGATGTAGGATGTTTTCGTTGTGTTCTCTCTTACATAAGAACAATCAACCAACAACTAACTAGGACTAGGGCTTAGGTATATATAGTTTAGAGAGTTTAGGGTTGTATAGGATTAGAAAACAGCTAAAAATCACAAACTAGGATTTTGCTGATTAAGACTGCCGCTCAAGTGCAAGCCAGTCGCTAGGCGAGCACCACTGATTCTGCTTATTTTTGCTCCATGCCGCTCGAGCTCTGACCTGGCGGCAATCTAGCGGTGTTGAGGCTATTTTTTCCCCTTGTTCCATCTTTGATTATTTGGACTCCTTGTTGACCTATACTTCTGCCCAAATGACTTTTAGACTTTTACAACTTATCAATTACTTTAATTTTGTCAAGAATAGCCAATTAATTACAAAACATAACAACAACATTACAAGAATGAATACAAACTCTAATTATTTTCATGGTATCAGAGCCCAATATGGCTACTCCAATAAACTTTTCTTCATCTTCCTTCCCCTCAAGTTCATCGTCCTCCTCTTCCTTAGTCTTTCAAATTCTACTTTTGAAACAACCAGCTTGACCTTCACCACCTCTGCTCATACCTTTGCTATTAAACTCAACTTCTCCAATTACCTTGTGGGGAAAACTCAATTTATTCATCTTCTCACCTATCAAAATTTGATGCATTTTGTTGATGGCTCTACTCAACCTCCACCAAAAGAGATATTAACCAAGACTAATCCACCCGTATATATTCCAAATCCAGCGTATCATGACAAATTTAAGAAAGATCAAATGTTAATGTCCTGGCTTCTTTCATCTCAACCCAAATGAGTGTTCTCTTCTGTTGTTGGCCTGACTTCTTCGGCTCAAGTTCGGGATGCTTTAGGGAATGCATTTGGGTCTATTTCTCAAAATATACAATTTCAGTTGCATATAGACCTCCAAGAGTTTAAGAGAAATGATCTCACTGTTTCACAGTATTTACAAAAAGCTAAAGAACTTGCTCATTAATTATGTGCTACTGGAAGATCACTATCCACTGTTGAGTTCAATGCAATCATGTACATAAATATTGGAAGCGAATTTTACCCTATCAACACATCCTTAAACATTATGCTAGAACCTGTTCTTTTCCATGAACTCCATGGTCAGCTAGTTGCTCATTAAATTTTGTTAAAGAGAAATCTTGAAAACCCAGTAGTCAATATTGTCAACAAGACACAGCTTTTGCCTACACCGAATCCTAGCAATGACCATACATCTAACGGGAATGGTAACTTTAATAACCAACATAATTATCAAAATAAGGGGCTTTACCAGATATGTGGTCTTTGTAACCATACAGTTGATAGATGTAGAAAACGATACACTCCAAGATTGGGCAACTATAATCAATATCATAATTACTCACATACTACTATTCCTCTATTCTGTTGGAATTTCATTGTTCTAAAGCTCTTTGAAGAGAGCTCTAAAAACTATGTATGGAGGAGGATGTAAAGGAGTATAAAAAACATGAATCGTATACCGGTTATTGAAATACACACAAAAACATATATATATATATATATATATATATATATATATATATATATATATATATATATATATATATATATATAATCTGCTGTTCTTGAGAACAGATCAGAGGAGAAGGCAACACTTTAGAGACTACATTTTCTCTATCTATTTTCTTCATAAATTTCTCATACATACCGGCTCCATATATAGCCACACTTTGGTAGATTTTACAAGATTTCCTACCAACTATTCTATCAACTCTTAGACACACCATGCTTAACTTGTAGAATACACTAACTAGTCTAACTTTACATCAACTCATAGTTAGACATAGACTAAAATTATGTAACTAAATTGTTCAACCAAAATATTTATTTGGGTTGACAACAAAGTGTCACCCATAATTCCAACACTCCTCCTTGACGCTTTCGTTGGAAACCCAAAAATTCTTCTCAACAATTTATTTTAACCGTTTTTTTTCATCATCAGCTCCTCCTTCATGGTCATTCTCATCCAAGCTTTTCTGAAAATTTTTCAGATTTTTATTCAACTCATCAATGCCATTTTTTTGTGACTACAAGTTTGAAGTTTTTGTTTTCCATTTGATCAAGGCCTTCTTGGTTGTAAATCTACATCATAGTTGTCAGCTCTTTTTGCCATAGATCAACCACATACAAAAAAAACTTTTCTACTTGTATCATTCCTCAGTTTTTAAGAATCTGCTGCTGAAATTTTCATCTTACTAGATTTCAACTTTGCACACCGGATTCACTCTTTTTCAGCTGAGCTTGCCGGGGTTTTCACTCTATTTTCCTTGTTGGTTGCTTGCTGGTCTGTTGCTTCTTCTCAGTATTTCTTCTTCCTTTTTTTGATCGGCATTTCTTCTTTTGATTTCTTGAAGATTTGAAGTGAAGCTGCTGTTCAGATTTTTGAAGATACCGTATTTTCACTGAAGTTACCGGTTTTACACACAACATACCGGATTTTCATCTTACTTCCAAAAATGAATGAACTAACCGAATTTAATCAAGATTACCAGATTTGCTTCTTGACATACCGGATTTTACACACTTACCAATTTTTAAAGCTTACCGGATTTACTCAAACAATACCAAATTTTTCACTCCTTACCGTTTTATATGACACCGGATTTGCAAGACTCTTACCAGATATGCAAGACCCATACTGTATATGTACAAAGCTAACCGGATTTGAAAGGGTGTTACTGGAAGTAAAACAGAGCACTTACCGGATTTGCAAGGAGCTCACCGTATTTGCAATACCATATATGCAATGAACTCACCGGATTTGACAGAAAGCTCTATTTTTCTCTCCTTTTCTCAGCATTTTTCCAACCTTTTTTCAGCTGATTTCTTCCAATTTTTTGATGGCCGAGGATCAGTTTTTCAGCTCTGAATCCTAGCAAAAACACACCAGATTAACTCCATCTCAGCTTTATTTTTTTGCACCGGTTTTTCTCTGTTTTTTCTTCACTTCTTTGACTCTTCACAACATCTTTTCTTCTTCTTTTTGGCCCCTTTCTAAGATCATTTGGGCTCTGATACCATGTTAGAATTTTATTGTTCTAAAGCTCTTTGAAGAGAGCTCTAAAAACTATGTATGGAGGAAGATCTGAAGGAGTATCAAAAACATGAATCATATACCCGTTATTGCTCTTACCCGTTATATATATATATATATATATATATATATATATATATATATATATATATATATATATATATATATATATAATCTGCTGTTCTTGAGAACAGATCAGAGGAGAAGGCAACACTTTAGAGACTATATTTTCTCTATATATTTTCTTCATAAATTTCTCATACATACCGGCACCATATATAGCCACACTTTGGTAGATTTTACAAGATTTCCTACCATCAACTCTTACACACACCATACTTCACTTGTAGAATACACTAACTAGTCTAACTTCACATCAACACACAGTTAGACATAGACTAAAATTATGTAACTAAATTGTTCGATCAAAATATTTGTTTGGGTTAACAACAAAGTGTCACCCATAATTCCAACACTCTTCCTTGACGCTTTCATTCTCAACAAGACTCTTAAATTTCTGGAAGACTGCAGGCACTTTAGATTTTGATTTGAGAAAGTAAACCCAACAGATTCTAGTAAAATCATCAATGAAGGATCAGAGACTTACGGATCTTTGAAGGATCGAAGAAGTGCCAAAGAAAAGGAAGAAGTGAGACTGATGCATTGCAGCTCCGAAGAACAAGTGGCTGACATATTTACCAAAGCGCTCCCTAAAGGAAGGTTTGAAACACTAAAGAATTGTCTTGGTGTTTTCAACAAAAGTGTCAAAGAGGAGTGTTGAATTAAGTGTGACACTTTTGTTGATGTTAAGTCGTATTTTGCCTTATATATGGTCACATGTTTTTGTTAATTGTCTAGCACTTGCCATTGTAATTTGATAAGCTAGTTTGGTCCTACTACAAGACGATGTAATTGAAAAGTATGGTGTAGCGGTAGTAGGTAGAATAGAGAATAGAATATCATTTTATTTTGTATCGTGTATGGCCTTAAGAAATGGGAGGCCGTGTACTTTCATTGTGATTTTAATCCAAATCAGATTTCCTCCTCTTTGTCTTCCACGTTCTAACAAATTCTCATATCAAGTCAATCTTGCCTATTACAATGTATTGCCGTACTCGGCTCAATTTGGCACCAAAGGCTCGATTCTTCGTGGTTCTCGGATACTGGTGCAATGTATCATGTTGTTCCTGACGTTTCCAATCTCAACATCAATGCTCATTATTGAGATGGTAATCGACTTCAAGTTGCTGATGGCAAAGATATAAATATTCACTATTCTGGCTCTACTATAATTCCTTCACGTTCTAAAACTCATTATCTTAATAATGTTATGAATTTTCCGAAAATTACCAAACAATTACTATCGGTTCAAAAGTTAACTAGAGATAATCATTGTTTCTTTGAATTTTACCCATCTTATTTTGTTGTTCAGGATTAGGAAACATATGAAGTACTATACTAAGAGCCAGGTGAACATGGTCTATACAAGTTACTGTCTCCATCAAATTTTAAGCTCATATTGCACAGGCTTCCTTGGAAGATTGGCATGCAAGATTAAGGCATTCTAATATGCAAACTATAAATAAGTTGTTAATCAATTTCATCTGCTTTGATCTTTTCGTTCAAACGTCTTGAACTTTAAATGTTATTCTTGTTATCGAGGAAACTTAGTAAACTATCTCTTCCAACTATTGAGATTTCCGACACTAGTCAACTACAACTTGTTCATTCGGATATATGGGGTCCATCTCTTCATATATCTAGTGAAGATTACATATACTTTGTGTTGTTCATTGATTGCTTTACTAGGTTCACTTGGTTTTATCCATTAAAGCAAAGAATTGACTTATATAATGTGTGTTTTTTTGTTAAAAACGTTTGTTGAAAATCAGCTTGTCAAGAAAATAAAAGTTATTCAACATGATTGGGGTAGGGAGTATAGAAAGTTAAATAATTTTTTAGGAGAAACATGGTATACGTCATCGATTAGCTTGTCCTCATGCCCATGAGCAAAATGGGGTAGTAGAGAGAAACATTAGACATATTGTGGATACTGGCTTAGTCATGCTAGCGCATAGTCATGTACCATTAAAATTCTGGACCCAGGCATTTGATAATGCAATATTAGTTGTAAACTCTCTACCCACAATTGTTTTAAATAATAAAACTCAATTCTTTTGTTTATTTAATAACAATCAAAGCAATGACCAGTTCAAAGTATTTGCATGCTCCACATATCCTTTGTTACGTTCATACAATAAAAATAATTTTGCATTTAGGACTACAATTTGAGTCAATTAAGGTCTCTCATTGCATCATTTTGGCTATCGTTGCAATGATGTGTCAACCAACAAAATCTATATGAACCGACAAGTTAAATTTGATGAGCATAGTTTTTCCATTTTGTGCTAACAACTTCATGAAAGAAAAGACATCCACTTCGCATTCCAACGTTCTTGGCTTAACAGTAACAAATGCGGACCATGTTCACTCCACTTTGGGTAAGACTTTTTTTCCAATTCAAACAGCTTTTGATCCATTATCAACAAACAACTCACCGCACCATTATCCCTACATTTTTATCATATTCATTCACTTTCACCAATATTTTCTTGTCCCGCTAATACCAATCCCATTCAACCTCTAACTCAATCTTCTGAACCTTTACCAAATGAGTCAACCATATCATAATCCATATAACCAAATCATCAACACCTACTCAATGTGAACCAATAAATTTAGTAGCTGATTTTAGTCAATATTCCATGACAACTAGACAAACTAAAACACAAATAGACCAAACTCGTACTCATGCCATGGCACTTCGCCCCAAGACACTTCAACAACGCCAAGTCAATTTAGTTACAAAACATCGCATGAAAACCGAACCAATTAATAATCTCATAACAAAACCTACAACCTTTTACCAAGCAAATAAATTTGAGAAATGGCATAAGGCCATGTCAAAAGAAATTCATGGCTTGTGTTACAAAATTATTTGTTCGTTTGAAATACCACAAGTGTAAGATTCGTTATAGTAAAATGAATTTTGAGTCCAAGTATTGTTTTTACTGAGATTGTATTGGTTTAAATTCAAATCCTTAACCGAAAACATGAAAATTTGTGATTTTTCTATAAGTTGTGATCAACTATATACATATGAATGCAATACCTAAATTAATTAAAATCAATGAAAAATTGTGATTAATGCAAGTTTTATGAAAATATTATGATGAAAAATGCATTAGGATCCTCAATCCCCCATAACCGTGCACCTTATGAATTTGACAACACGATTAAATTTTGAAAATTAATATTCTTAAATTGTTTAACAATCTCTCTTAAGTAGAGTTATACATATCTTCACATGTGACTTGACTATATTCCTATAATGGATATAAGAATGTATTGAAGATTTATAAATACTTAAAGATAACGTAGGGCATATAGATGTATTTTTATCTCCTATAAAACTCTCGACAATTGACACAATGTCCAGGGATTGATCGAGAACTGGATTACAGATCGGGCTAATACGTAAAAAAAAAGAAAATACACATGATTTTTTTAATATAACAAATAATTTAGTTGGGGGGAGGGTGGGGGCTACAGCCCCCCCTCCCTCCCTCTATCCGTCCCTGATCATGTCTAACTTATTTTCAATCTTTCGAAGGTAAAACAAGACACAATACTCATACAAAAATTGCATAAATAATTATAGAGAAAAATAAATCTATGACAATCATTCAAAAATTGAAAATGTGCTTTGAATTTCAAAAAGAAATAAAATGAAGAGTTAAATGTTCATATTACAAGATTCATCGTGACCCTAGCACTAAATTATTTTAGCCTAATATGCTAAGAAGAAGAAAACAAAATAAATAAAAATAGTTCATCACCCAAAAATTCTTGGATTTGATCTCGCTTTGTTCTTTACCTTTTCTTGCTATCAACTGTCCAAACCTAATTTAGAATTGATAAGTTGTTTTTATATCCCCCTCAAAATTGTCCCAAATTCTCCAAAAACGTACAAAGAATCCTCCAAGAAGAAGTTTCCTTGAAGTAGAATTCGAAAAAAGGAAAAAATCCCTAATCGCTTTTTGCCTGGGTAATTGCCCAGCACAAAATTGGGCCGTCACCCAAGCCAAGCAATTGGTCCCTGCTTTGTGTTTTTCACGGCTGGGTGATCACCCACCTTATATAATTGGGCTATCACCCAACTATAAAAAAATTTCAAAATTTGTAATTTAATCCTTTTCTTTATTCTCTCTTTGATTTTGATCTTCCACTCTCCATTCCGCCTATTTTTGTCCTTCAACTTCTATTCATGTGCATATTAGTCCCCAAACATCCATCTAATGGCCAAGTTGTGCTTTTTTTCAATTGCTTAGAAAATGCCACAATACCTAAACAATAGAAAATTAAAAGTTAAGTAGAAACTTACATTTTGAAGATATCAAAACTTAGTAATATGGCACATATAAGTGCACAAAACGCACTTACCAGATACTCCCCAAACTAAAATATTTATTAATCTTGATCAAAACAGAATTTAGGCATAAACCATATTACTATCCAAAACAGATTACAAGTAAAAGACTCAATGTTGAAATGCTTACTATATGCCTTGGGTTTGAATTTAAGTAACACTTTAAAAAGATCTAAACAATATAAAAAATAAATTTTTAATTATCGAATGCTTAGCCTCCAATGTGTGTGTGATTAGCCAACATTGGACTCACACCCATACTAGAACACAAACAATCAAGTATTTTTGATTTTCTCATAATTCAAATCCTCTCGTTGCCAATTTTTTTCTCACACTTCTCGTAGAAAACCACTCCTTATGCTTTTCTCTCTAATCCCGAGGTATTTTTAGCACATGTGGGTGCCTAAAAATCATTACATTGTATTCTTTCACAAAAAGAGATGAGGATTAGATACTTGTAAACCTAGAAGGAAGATGGTCAGTATTTCTCAAAATCACACCACTAGTTTCCAGAGTTCAAATCTCTAAGTCTCTATCGGGGTACATCCTACTTTCAATAGTCTAAATCTCTTTTTCTTTCTTTCTCTATCAACATATACATTGATTGTGTATTTTTTTTTTCAACATCTTATGTGTAAGACTTCTCTCCATTAAGTTTTCTAAATGACCCATTTAGCGATCTTTAGCCCGATTACTACTAAGTTAGATGAAAATAAGTCACCAAGTTTTAGGGACTCTAGAAGACTTATTAACTCGAGTCATAAATACTACGAAAAGAGGTTTAAGATGTATTACACTCTCTTTTGATATGGGATTTGAATTTTAAAAATGGTCAATGCCCATTCTAGATTCATTGATGCAAACCCCTTCAAGCAATGATGGGATTTGAGAACTCCAAACCATCAAAGTTATATGAACACAAGCACTAACCTTCCTATCTAGGGATGGCAAAAAAAAATGCTCAACTCCCCAAATGGGGTATAGATTACCCGCTTAATCGGGTAAACGGGATAGGGACGGGGGTCATTGTCCCCACTCCCTCTACCTGCCCCATTTAAATTTAATTTCAAATTTAAGTTTTTAATCAAACAAAAATAAAATATTTACCATCATTTTTAAAGAGAACATAAATTTTTCTTAAGAAATTGAAAAAAAAATAATAGTATTTACTAACTAAAGACAGAAAAAAATAAAAGAAAAAAATAATTGGGGTTATAAATGAAGTAGGGGACTTGCTTCGCCCGCCTCGTCCCACTATAACCAAGTATAGGGAAGAGACAAGGTGACAAAATACCCAATGGGACAAGGTAGGAATGGTCGACTATCCCATATCTGCCCTATTGCCACCCCTATTCTCACCCCCAAACTAATTTTTAACAGTTTGCTTTTTTATATTAAGAATTTAGGAGTTCAACTCACACCTAGGTCAACATGATCAAGTCGTGTCCCAACATAAGTAATAAGTCAATAACGACTACGTGCTCAAATAATCAAGTCCACCATGGATAAGCACTTAAGTAAAAATACATATTCGGTACTGTCAAGTTCTAGCTAAAACTATACTCAATTCAAACAATTGGATATCATCATAGGCGGCAAGTCGTTCAACACTAAACTAGTCACTACTTATTTTTTTTATTACATAGACCAGATCAACATTTGAAAATTAAATATTTATCCTAAGTATCCCGATACTGAGCCCACCCTCAAGCTAAAAATTTACATTGTCCTCAATGTGTCTAAAATTATACTAGATAATAAAAGCAGAAAATGAACAACCCTCTGGGGTGTGTTTGGGGTTGAGAAGGACCATTGATAATTTAGATTGGTAGACGTCATGACAACCGTCACTTTTCCTTGTTGCTAAGCTTTAATTTTCTATCTTAAGAATTCAAAATAAATATTGGTGATAGCATATAAGATTTAAATATTTTCAACGAATTCACACCAAAAAAAATTCTAATCTTCTAATTTTTAGAAGAACTATCTAGCAGAGCGTACATCTTTGCAAAAATCCTAAAGCTAGGAAAAGATAAGGGCCTGTTCTCTTTGGTGTTTCCGGGCTGTTTTCTGTTTTCAATTTTTCAAAATGGTGAAAACGCGTTCTCTTTCCCATTTTTCAAAACGAATTTTTGAAAACATAAAAACAATTTGTACACAAAATGGAAAACAGCCCAAAAGTCGTTTTGGCCATTTTTAGGCCAAAACGCGCAAAACTCAGAAAACACGGGAAAAAGCCTCATTTCCTCTTCTTCCACTATGGGTGAGAGACTCAAGCCAAACCCCCGCCTCTTTCTCAACAATCGACCACCACCCGCCACCTAGACCACCAGCACCACTACCATTCGATCCTCCTCACCTCCCTCTTCAACCTCTTGTCATCGCCTAGCCATGGAGTTGCAGAAAATAGCCCCAATCACCACCCAAAACCACGCTCCCAGTCTCGGTTTTCGCTGTATTTCCACCACCGTCGGCCACCGTTTCGATCGTGGACGACCACCACTCCACTCCTCTCAACCAGGCGCATCCACTACTACCATGGGTCACCTGCAATTTTGTCCAGAATCGAGTGAGCTTGTGAAATTGGATTCCGACTAATGAATCGAGGTGAAGTTCAATACTCTGCATATACTTCTGTAAGTTAAGATGAAATTGGAAATGGTTATTTGGGGGGTGATTGGAATTGGAATTGTTTATGATACTTTATTTCTCTTGAATTCCTGATGCGGTTGTTTACGGCTTTCTCTTTGCCTTTAAAACTGGTTGCCTCTGGCTGGATGATGAAATTCTTAGTGTAGTTAGATTTTCTTGATTGTAAATATTAGTCATTGGTGTATTGAAATCGGATGGATGAGGAGAGAAAGAGGGAATCGTGAAAATGTAAATTGGATAGATAGAGGGTAAGCGTACAGTTTGAGATTTCTGAAAAGTTTTCGTTTTTGTTGTTGTAGTTGTAGAAGTTCACGGGAGGCTCGAGGAGGTGGGGGGAGTTGAAAACGTTGGCAATGGATTGGCACAAACGTTGACAATGGATTTGGCCACATAATGTATGTTCCAAACTTCCAATGGATTTAAAAAACAGAGGTAAAACTTGGGTTGGGAACATATGTCACAGGTTCGAGTCCATGTGTAATGAGGTTGATGGTTTTATAAACAAGGTAATGTTTTTTATATCTTTTGCTCTAAATCATACTGACATAGTATATTTGCATGGACAAGGATGGACAAACAATGTTGTGTCTGGAAAATGGCAGCTTGAGTTCGCTTAAGCGAGTGAAGAGTAGAGTTATTTTTAGACTTGTTGGTAGAAATTTGTCATTCCAGGTGTAGAATATTATTCTCATTGTCTAAATTGGTTAATTGTACAGGAAACAGTTAAATATGTTGAGAACCAAGTGCAGAATGTTGGCTCAGGCGTGAAAAGATTTTACTCCAATGTGGTCCAAGATATACTTCCACCATTAGAGGATATTGTGTATTAATTTTCTTAGTTTACTTCTTTAGGATGCCATACAGTTTTTCATAAGACATTTTGTGAGATTTAAGGGGCTTTTTTTCGGTGGAGCAAGGTGACCTTCATGTTGGATGGAAATTGGTCAGCCACAGACTAAAGGATTTCCAAAAATGGATTGTGCTCCCAATTGGTAGCCTGTCTATGGGACTTTGCCGGCACCGTGCTATTTTGTTCAAGGTGATTCCCTACAGCCTAGTTGCTAGGACAAATAGTCCTTTCCTTGCATTTATTTTCTTGTCTGATTCTTTGAGCATACAACTTCGCTATTTCAAGGTCATTATGTGTGCAAGTGTATATTGGGTAGCTGCATTTATCATATGTATGTGTACATTTTCAATTTTTTTTGAGTTTCAAATTGAGCTCCTGTTTATTTGTTGGGTTCACTTATCATTAGTTATGTGATCATTAGGCTTCTTTACTGAGTTCGGGCTGAAGTTGGGCAGCAGCTTTAGTCGTGCTGAATGTGGTACTAAGAAGCTGTAAATGTGCTGAAATTGGTTTTGGAGAAACGCTTATTGTGATGTGCAGAAGGTTCAATCTCAGGATGAAGAAGTGAAAATGCCTGACAATCATCTTCTTCATGGCAATTTTTTGTAATCCATCTTCTTCCTCAATCTCATTTTTGTAAATATAAATTTTGAATAATCAGATTTATTGAATAAAATATTATAAAAAAAGATTCTCAAAATTTCAAAGTAAACGCGTTTTCAAGTTTTTTATTTTGAAAAACAGTTTTTCAGAATGACAAAGAAAACGAGTTTTCAGTAATTACAAAACAGACACTCAAAACAGAAAACACAAAATGAATTCAAAACTCAAAACACAAAACTGAAACACGAAGAGAACGGCCCCTAAGTTTTTCAAATTGGCTTGGAGTTGAAATCTAGGTCCAACCTTAAGAACGTATATTACATCAATGTAAGATCAATATAATACTAGGACATTAACGATGAGCATATGTAAAATAAACTCAATAAGTAAACATGCACAGTTACTAATCCATGTCTTAAAATGCTACATAAAATGTGTTAAGACCCATTCAAATGCATGAGTTCATAAATATGGCCTCAACGTGCAATACAATAGTTAATCAAAATAAGTTAAAAGAGACAGAAAAATGGGTTGCCTCCAATTAAACATTTAATTTAAAGCCTTTAGCTAGACTTCATGGGAGACTTAATTTTGGCGGTTCAAAGCGGGTTGCACCGGCAAAGCAATTAACACTATGTTCAATGTTGCCAGCTCCCTTCTCGATTCTCCAAACTTGAAGAGCTACTTCTTGATCCTTTAGGTTTCCAATGATTATACGTATTCCCTTCCAATGTAGGCACTTTTTATAATTCTCTACTTCTTCATCTTTAACTTTTTGGCTTTTCTCATTATGGGATGTCTTTTTTATAGTGGTATAAACTTGAAATTTTTCTTGCTAATCATTCACCATCAAGGTTAGCTCACCTAATTCAAAGTCCTTAATGGGCCAATTTAGGATAAGAATGATCAATCGAAGATTAGTGATACATTCCAATATTCTTTTATGTCTAAGATAAATTAGTCTGCTGAATTGTCCAAAGAATAGCCTAAGAAGAAGTTTTCTTGTTAGAGTAGAATTCAAAAAAGGAAAAGGAAAAAAAAATACTTGACCGCATTTTGCCTGGGTGATTCCCTAATGCAAAATTGGGCTATCACCCAAGCCAAGTAATTGGTCCCTGCTTTGTGTTTTCACGATTTTGATTCTCCACTTTCCATTTCGCCTATTTTGTCCTTTAACTTCTATTCATGTGCATATTAGTCCCCAAATTTCCATCCAATGGCCAAGTTGTCCTATCTTTTCCAATTACTTAGAAACAGCTTCAACACTGAAATAAAATAAAATTAACTTAGTTAAGTAGAAATCAATATTTTGACGATATAAAAGTTTAGTAATATAGTCCATATTAGTGCACAAAAAGCACTCATCACCTTGATTAGCAACAATACTTGGAGTTTGGTTCCATGTCCAATTAGCGAAAATGTTATGGGAAATAAAGGGGTCTTTTGATTAAAAGAAATTCAGATTGTACCTTTGCTCGCTACAAGGCAATGTTAGTTGCAAAGGGATACAATAAAGAAGGTGTGGATTTTCATGAAACATTTAGTCCAGTAGTTAAGGCAACTACTATTCGGACTATTCTTAGCATTGTAGTACGTAATATGTGGTCAATGGGACAATTGGAGATGTCTAATGCATTCCTTCATGACAATATTGATGAGGAAATTTAAATGGGATTTACAAATAAAGTCCATTCTAACTTTCTTTGTAAATTAAACAAATCATTACACGGCCTAAAGGAGGCATCACGTGCATGGTTTCTTAGATTGAGCAATTTTTTGCTCGGATTCATAAATTCCAAGTCGGGCCATTCTTTATTTTTTGCACTATAAAGTTCACAAAATTTTGATTCTTGTCTATGTTGACGAAATTGTGGTTACAGGAATTTCTGAAGCGATTATTAATCAATATGTTGATAAGTTATAGAAAGTTTTTCCTATTTGTAATTTAGGGCCGTTAAGTTTCTTTCTTGGTCTCAAAGTCACTCGAAAATCTGATGGACTTCTTTTATCTCAACGTATATATGTGAGAGATTTATTAGATAATACTAAGATGGAGGGCGCCAAACCGTATTCTACACGAATGGCAAGTGCACCTACCTTGTCAAACACCAGGGGTATTCCACTAGAAAATGGAGGTGTCTATCGGCAAACAGTAGGAGCATTGCAATATAATACCTTAACGAGACTTGGTATTTCATTTTCAGTAAATAAATTGTGCCAATTTATGTATTGTGTCCTACTGATATTTAGTGGAAAGTGGTCAAACGGTTATCATGCTACTTGAAGGACACAATTTCCTACGGTCTCCGCTAGAAAATATGGATATTAGGTCGCCCATGTGGGGTGACCCGACCCACAAGAAATCAAAAGGGTTGGAGGGGAGTGATTTTAATTTGAAATTCAAATCCACAACTCTCCATAACCTCTCATAACTCCCATAAAACCTCCAATTTTTTTTTTTTTTTTTTTTTTTTTTTTTTGTCTAGCAAAGAAGAGAGGGACAAGATGACAATTAAATGGTAAAAATTGGTGGAAAGTGGTCAAATGGTTATTATGATACTTGAAGGACACAATTTCCTGCGGTATATGGTACAATCTTTTTTCATTACAATTACATTGCTTTTTTCATAATTTAGTCTCATGGGCAGCAATGAAACAACCAACCATTGCTAGATCCTCAATCGAAGGTGAATATAAGGCATTGGTAAATGCTACGGCCGAGGGTATTTGGTTATCTTCTATTTTAAAAGATATTGGTTTTTAGTTTGGACAAACTGACAACTTTTTGATGTGACAATATTTACGCCATATATCTTTCTCCAAATCAAGTGTTTCATGCACGTGCTAAACATATAAAACTTGATTATCATTTTGTTCGTAAACGTGTAGCGAGTAAAAATTTTCAAGTTCGATTCATATCTACTCGTGATCAAGTGGCTCACATATTTACCATGCATTTTCCTACATGCCGTTTTCATCAAATTCATTCGGTACTATGTTTAAAGGCTACTCGACGTAGACTTTGCGTGGGGAGTTAGGAGATAAAGATAATTCTTAGCTAGAAGTAGGAAATAAAGATAATTACTCCTTTATTAATCGATTTAGATAATATTTAGACCTTAGAATGTGCACAACGGAATTCAAAATAGCAATTAAGTAACAAATCACTTTTCAATTATTTTTAGATGGTTAATCAACTACGTCAATTTATCCTATATTGAATTACAACATTTGTAATACAAAAGCAGTAAAGAATACCAAATTGGTCATAGAGAAAGCCCTTCACAAATGATTAAAAACTCCGGACAATTTGCTAATCAATAATCCACTATAAATCAAATAACTTACAGTATGGTCCAGGTCAGACTAACCCTTAGTCCTCTCCGACCTTCTTTTCATGTAGTCACCATTGATCCTATTGGAATCCGTACTCCTCACACCAGATTCTGACTTCTGGTATATGAACTTGGCCCTCTAGGACTGTGTGCTCCTCACACCAGCCTCCGATCCTTGGTATATTACCTTAGCCCTCCTAGAGTGTGTATTTATGCACCAACTCCCGATCCCTGGTACCACTCATCTTTGATGGATTAGGTGGTTTGGTATTTGATCAAAAGACTTCTTATATTTTGATCTTGTGGTTTGATATGGAACAATATGGTATGATCAACAAAATATATTTTGAAATAATTTATGGATCAAGTAATATGTGGTGGTTGAATCTTAAAATCAAAGATTGTTTTGGATCATCATATCCGAATCTTGATCTTCTTCTTGTATTTATTTGACTTATTTATCAACCCCAAACTATACTTACCATAACTTGGACTATTCTAAACATATTTTTAATTTGATTATAATATAATTAAATCATCATGCAAATATAATAAATTATGATTTTTATCTTAGAAAATTGTCAATTGCATACAATCTCCCCTTTGGCATTTCGTGACAAAACCATATTTATTTCAAAGTCAAAAAGTCCAAAACTACCCAAAAATATAATTTCCAAAATTTTCTTCAATACTTAGTCGACATGTTTCCTGAAACACATGAAAACCACAATATCACGTAAAAAGCAAAAAGAAACTAATAAAACCAAAATCATATAGCTAAATTAAATAATGTAATACTGAAGCATGCAATATCATTTGAATTATAAATTTAGAAATAAATCATAGAATTTTATATAGACAAAACAGAACACTATATCAATAATAAAATTCCAGCAAAGATATCAAATGACTCTCACTATGTCATCTATCAATCAAAAGTTTAAAATTCTCCCCCTAATTCATATAATCAATTCGCTTAAATAAATAAATACACATCTCTCCCCCTTTTTTGTCACGAATAACAAAGAAAAGGTCTGTCATAATCATGTAAAACATAGAGAGGAATAAGCAAAAATATGCACATGTATAATGTTGCAAAAACATGTAGTATGAGAATAAAAAAATTTCAATTTTGAGACCAACTGATTTTTGAATTTTTCATCATGAACAGTTATTTGCTTACTTATACATGCATAGTTCATAAAGAATAAACTTTTTCCACATAACTTATTTTAAACGTAAGTAGAGTAAATTATATAAGCTACACATGTGTGAAAAAGTGCCACTGAACTTCTGTAAGCAAGTCTCAGAACCTTAAATCAATGAGAAATGATATGCAAAAATCACTGGTGAATAAATATATCCATCAAATTATGAAGTCAAACTCAGTGCTACTAAAACCTTAAATAAAAAGGCTCATTGATTTTTTCATGTATAATTTTCTGTCTCCACTTATCAATAAGCGCACGCGCGCACGTATATATATATATATATATATATATATATATATATATATATATATTTGGAAATTTTAAAGTAATATAGAAAACTAAGGAGAGTTCTTAGTAGGATTAAAGTGTATGTGATTATAATCTAAAAATCTTAAACTAGTTCTCCCATGTATATCTTTATATGTAAGTGCTTCTTGTGGTGCTATAATTTTTTCTTCTTTTTCTAAAAATTTTTCCATATCCCATTCTAAACCTGCTAATTGTTCTGATGAATATTCTTTTGGTTTTACTATATTTATTCCTTTACTACTCATTAAATTCACTACTTTATCTATAAACATTTTATATTTGGTTTGAGAACTATTAGAACATCTTCCTAAAAATCCTATGTGAATTAATAAACTGTCTCCACTTTCTGTGTCTTCATATCCTTAAGTCTGAATTCCTATTTTAATTTTTTCTGAAAAATCTTTTATAGTCATTAAGAAATCTGGATTACAATATATTATACCACTATTATTATTATTCATATCTACTTCCATACTAGCAATCTGACTTTTTTCTATATTATTAATTCTTTCATCATAAATAGTTATTATTTTATGTGCAATCTCTTCTCCATTAAGCATAGGATGACTTCTGTAACGAGTTTTGAGCTATATGAGAAACTCCATGAGTTTAATTGCTCGAGTCAAATAGGCTTTAAAGAAGGGTATAAGATGAACCTCACTTTTTCATTTATGGGGAATGTGCTAATGCTTAGGTCAATCTAGTTAAATGTTATTACGTATTCAAAGTAAATTCACTACACAAATAACCGCCATCACAAATCTTAAACACACTTTCAACACCCACTCACAAGAGTCTAACTTGTGCAGTGCATAAAATGCATGTAACAACCTATACCAAGTACTCAAAACAATTTCTAAACAAACTAATGAAAAT
Organism: Fraxinus americana; assembly: GCA_035079005.1. Taxonomy (NCBI): domain Eukaryota; kingdom Viridiplantae; phylum Streptophyta; class Magnoliopsida; order Lamiales; family Oleaceae; genus Fraxinus; species Fraxinus americana. Next base: position 18,931,435 of record CM068717.1, read on the forward strand.
TTAATTTACCATACATGAAATTTACTAGTACTTGATAACAAAATAAAATGTCCAAAAACATTTCCCTTTTCCTTTTTTTCTTAAAAATTTTAATTTTAATATTTATAATAAAGAATAAAGTAAAAGGCAACTCCTAATATATCATGAATGTAAGTTCATGCATGAATATATAGCAATCAGGAATAATGCAAATGATGCATCTAAGTACCTAATCAATGAGGCACATAAACGCTTTTACATGCAAGAGCATCGTGATTCAATTCATAATCAGATAACTCTTCTTAATCCAGATTTTCCTAAGAACAAAATTAATCATAGTCAATTGTGTTAACATCTCAGTCACGTGACTAACCTAACTAGTAAGGAAGTCAACTTGGCTAGAGATATTTTAACTTATATTCTTCTCCAAAAGTTTGTGACACCTAGGTCTTATGTATCTAAACTCACCATAATTATGACACGTAGGGATAAACCTAACTCTAAATATACAAGATTACTGATATTGATTTATGGGCTTGTTGGTCTTATGACGTCTAGTAAGCCTTTGTCCTAAGATACCCTTATTCTTAGATTGAGGATTTGCAACATACCGATACTGGTTGTTGGCAGGGACAAAAGTGGTCTTAAAAGTACTGGTAGTATTATGATCAGTTTACTTATATCCTAGACCTTCCTTAGTTTAAACAAACTTATTTAGCCCTAAAAAATTGTAAAATTTCTGAGTTCCACTGAAGAAAGAATGAAGTTAAACATTGAATTTCTCAAGATCGCTTGATAGGGTTTTAACCTAAGTTCTCATTGACTAGTGTTAACTTACTAAGATTTTCAGCATACTCCTAAAGGTCAGACATAATTCTCTCTCTCTCTCTCTCTAGCTAAATCTTATGTAACTTCTTAAAAGCAGCAATATTGACCTTTTTCAACTTAAGGCAATCTTGAAATAGCTCATCAAAGGCCTCATATATGTCACGCTCTTCTTTAGGCCTTTCATGTGAAGCGTCAAATTTCTCTCTATCCTCAAGTGACTGACTCTCCACTACAGAAGTAAATGTCATATTCTTCACAGTCTCATCATGAAAGGACTTCACATTTTGATTATCTGAGTTAGACTCGTCATCAGTGAGAGTATCATTTATAGCTTTGCCTAGATCTATCTTTAAGTTAGGACACTCAAATTCACATGCCCAAAACCCTAGCACTTATTACACTTCACATACCTCTTCCAAAAATCTCTGTATTACACTTCTCACGTTTATATTTCCTAAATATACTATATCACCCTTATAACTCTTAGAAGATTTGTTCTTATTCTTAACAAATTTCTTAAATTTCCTAACAAAGAAGGTAAGGTCCTCATCTTTAAGTTTTTCATCATCAGATCTATCACTCTTAGATTCTGTAACTATATTGAGGGTTATGGATTTTTATATCCTAGAGTAAGGTAGGCTAAGCTCACATGTTTAGAGAGATCCTATGAGTTTTTTTAATTTTAATTGCATCTAAGTTCTTACTCTCTTCAGTAGTAGTCACCTTAGATCTAAATTTCTTAGGCAGGGATCTCATCATTTTTCTCACAATCTTAGCCTCTAGAATTCATTCACCTAAATTGAAGCTAGAATTGACTATATCAATCTGTTTAGTATAAAAAATAATCAAAAGACTCATCAGCTTTCAGTCTAATATCTTCAAATCTAGTAGTCAATATCTGCAATTTTGAGTTCTTAGTGGTATTGGTTCCCTTATAGGTGATTTCTAGAATATCTCAAACTTTTTTATCAGTCTCATACATCGATACACGTCTAAACTTTTCAGGTGACGCAACCATAAATAAAGTATGAAGGACTTTACTATTCTAGTTACACTCATTCAAATTAGCCTTAGACCAAGTAGAAATATCGGTAAGGGTAACTACACCTGCAACAGTGGTAGTAGGGGCTGTCCAACCATTCTAAACACTCACCCAAACCCACTCATCCAAAGGTTTCAGGAAACTTCTCATTCTAACCTTGTAATATGCATAATACTCCATTAAAAGTAAGGAGGAACAGACAATGACTAACAATTATAACAAAAATGACATAATACCTTTCGTGAAGTGTTGATGTTTGACACTACTCTTCACAAAACAACAGTGTGTCATCTTCAAACTTTAACAAACGAAACTCTGCCATTTGTGAAGAATCATTTAATTAAATTCTTCAAAAATCGAAAGGTTTTTTTTTTTTGATAAATATAAGTGCTTTTTTTATAATAAATATAAAACATGACATTCCAAACTTTTTGAATTTATTTTCAAATATTAGGTATGTTCAAATGTAGAAATGTTGTCACTTAAAATTTTCAAAGGATTAATAGCGATATTCCTTTCTCAGCCAACATTTTTAAAGTTAACCAAATCATGTAGGAACTCAAGGTTAGGAAGCCTTATAATCAATCTTGACCATAAACAGTGAGCAAATGGTATTTTAACTTATTTCACCAACAATTCTACATTAGCAAAAATGCTATCAATGCACACATGAATGAAAATGTAAAACATGACTTCGCAACCAATGAATAAAGAACATGTGGACTATTGAATAAAATCTAAAAAAACTAATAGATTTAGTTAAAGGTTCACCAATCAATTACTGCCATGTATCATTAATAGAAAAGACTTAATTACCCCCTTGATCTTATTAGAAATCTATAAACGGGTATAATTGTGACCAAAGAAAGACAAGCAAATCTGAATATGAGCATTTCAAATAGTTATTTCTCTTCTTAGTACTATTACAGCATAAAATCAGTGAGTTCAGAAAGAAAAAAATTCTGCTAGGTGAAAAGAATTTGTTAATACTATTATTTGAGTTAACAAATTGATGCCGTTTGTGACAAATGAGAATAAAAGCAACCATGATCTAAACATTTTCTCTTTTAAAAGGTGTAAATCACTGACAAAATTGTCCAAAAATGAGTCAAGCATAAGTGGATTTGTCAAAATAGAAGCACTGGAATATGAAATTGAAATTCCCTGCGATTATAACGAAAATGGTGATATTGATCCAAAGAGGAAATGAGAAGAGTTCAAAGAAGAAATTAACACTGTTGTTAATCGATATCACACAAAAAAATAAGACATTGAAATCACAAAGGAATGGTAAACGAGTCGACAATAAGTCAGAATTGGAAAATCGCTGGATTTAAGGCAATTCAAAACCTAAATTCCCTCCAATTAAGTTTATTGACAATAAGAATGAAATAATCTATCCTCATTGTAATACTTTGATCATACGAGCCATAATAGCCGGTAATTGCTTTAGTTTCATGTCTGTGGATATCATAAGTTTGGCAAATATTCTTGCATTCCATCAAATGGAAACTTATCATCCTTAGACCCCGAACTGGATCCTTACAGTTACACTAGAGACTCTGTGAGGATTAACCCGCCAACTTTGCACCAACATACGGGCTCAGTATTGATCAAACACCACAATTACCAAACCAAAGTCATAAACAGTCACTTTCCCAAAGCCAAAACCGGTTGCTTCAGTTTCTAATGCCCACAGAGAGCTAGAGGATGAAAAAATTAGGCCCAAGGTATGTTAACCACAAAGGAAACGAAGAGAAACAGATTGCCCAACTAGAGAAAGCACAAAGCCTTCGAGAGCACAAAGCAAAAAGGGAGGAAAAATCTTTTCTCAAGAAACAAATGGCGCCTCAATCACTTTCACACACTATTCCAACAGTAATGGGTATAACATTAAATATGTTAAACTTAGGAATGGGCTTTAGGTCAAGTAATAGGCCCAATAGGAGGATAGTTAAGTGAGCTAGCAACTTAAAGCAACCTATATCATTTGGGTTGGGTCATGAGCAGCACTAATGTAATTAGGCTGCTTCGAATGGTTCAAGTGGATTACGTGATAAGTTTAGTCAACTGTGGTGTTGATACATATTCAGTCATTTGGTCGAGGCCGACTGAATAGAGACAATACTTACATCATCGCCTAGGGAGGTCGTTTGACAACAATTTGCCTAACAAACCTCCACATTGGTGTCAAAGGACTTGCAAAGAAAAAATTACTAAGAGTTAGTAAAAAATCCAGAAAGGTAATACCAATAAAATTGGAAATCATTTACCTCCACCGATATTTAGAAGATCTTTATAACTTCTAAACTTCATCAACGATAGCACCTTAGTACCCATGTTTGAAGGATTATATTGTGTGTGTATTTTCTCAAGTCTTACAACTTCTTGTGACACAATATCTCTAATGAAATGTAGCCTAACATCAATGTATTTGGTACGTTACTGAAAAATAGGATTCTTGCATAGATGTATAGAAGAATGACTATCTGAATATACTACTACATAATCATTTAGAGCACACAGTTCATGTAAAAGGCCTCTAAGCCATAAATCTTCTTTAATAGCTTCAGTAGTAGCAAGGTATTAGATTCTGTCGTAGATAGTGCAACTATGTGTTGTAGCTGTGATTTCCAACTAAAACATGAGTTAGATAAAGTAAACACATAAGTAAAAGAGGGTTTTCTGTTATCCTTGTCCCCAGCATAGTCAGCATCAACAAATCCCTTCAGTTTAACACCCTCGTTATTAACATCAAACTTTAGACCTATATTACATGTACCCTTTAAATACCTTTACATCCATTTTAAGGCTTCCCAGTGCTCAGGACCAGGATTAGACATATATCTACTAAGTATGCTCACAGCGAAAGCTAAATAGGCCTAGTGTAAACCATCAAGTACATAACATAACCATTCACATTTGAATATGGAATTCTACTCATGTATTCTACCTCTTGTTCATTACATGGAGCTTGATCTTTAGATAATACAAAATGATTAGGTAAAGGTAAAGTAACATGTCTGCAATCATGCATACCAAATTTCTTTAACACTTTAGAAATATATGAAGATTGATGCAAAAACAAGATAGAATTTGGCATATCTCTTTCAATTTCCATACCTAGAATTCTTTTTGCCTTTCCTAGGTCTTTCATGTCAAATTCACCATTCAAACTTATTTTTATATCACTTATCCATTTAGGTGATGAACCAACTAAGAGCATATCATCCACATAAAGCAATAAGAACACATAGTTATTACTTGCATCATTATGTTGGAAATAAAGGCAATTATCAAATTTACTATGATGAAACCTATAGATAATACAAAAGAGTCAAATCTTTTATACCACTGTTTAGGTGATTGTTTTAAGCCATATAAGGATCTTTTCAGAAAACACACATGATCGGGTTTTAATTTATCTTTAAAACCTCTTGGTTGATTTATAAAAATTTGTTCATCAAGTTCACCATGTAAAAAAATAGTTTTTACATCAAGTTGTTCAAGTTCCCAGTCAAAATGTACAACTAATGCAAGTATGACCCTAATAGTAGTGTACTTAACAACTGGAGAAAAAATCTCATTGCAATCAATCCCTTTTTTCTGAGCGTACCCTTTGGCCACTAACCTAGCCTTAAACCTTAAGGGTTCAGATGCGCTAGTACCCTCCTTAACCTTAAATACCCACTTACAGTCAACAATAGATTTATTCTTAGGTTTAGGTACTAATTCCCAAGTTTGATTCTTCTCTAAAGAACTCATCTTATCTTTCATTGCCTTAAACCACTCTTCAGATTGTTTACTCTTCATCGCATCCTCAAAGGTCTTTGGTTCCCTATCAGCTAACTCCTCATAACTCACATGAGCAAAAGCTAACTTGGATTCATAACCAAATCTCACAGGTACTCTAGTATATCTCCTCTCTCTATCCCTTGCTAAGTTATAGTTTGCTAGGGGATTCTCTTCTTCAGGGTGTTCTTCTACTACTACTTCCTCTCTATTCTTGATATTAGGTTATTGTTCCTAAGTCTCCACCACACTCTATGTAACAGGGATGGGTGTGCTAGATTTTCCTAACTCCACTTTCAACTGACTAATCTCTTCACCTTGTATTTCCTCACTTACAAGTTCAGATTCAGCTTTCAAACATGGCATTTCACTCTCATTGAATGTAACATCTCTACTCACAATGATTTTAACTCCCTTCTGGCTCCTATCTCACAACCTGTACCCCTTGACACCTTCGGGGTAACCTAGAAAAACACATTTTCTAGCTCTAGGTTCAAGTTTTCCCTCACTCTAATGAGAAAATGTAGTGCAGCCAAAAGTTTTAAGCATGGAGTAATCACTTAGTTTACCAAACCATTTTTCATGCGGAGTATCACCATTCAATGCAGCAGATGGAGTCAAATTAATCAAATAACAAACAGTCATAACAGCTTCATCCCAAAAAGATTTTGAGACTCCAGAACTTAATATCATGCAACGCACTTTATCAAGTATGTTTCTATTCATTCTTTCCACTACCACATTTTATTGGGAAGTGTAAGGAACCATTTTATGTCTTGTTATTCCGTTTTCCTTGCACATATTATCAAATTCAGTGTTACAAAACTCTAGACCATTATTAGTTCTCAAAAACTTAATTTTCTTACCAGTTTGGTTTTCAACTTGTCTTTTCCAATTATCAAAGTTATGAAAAGTGTTAGACTTATCCTTTAAAATGTAAACCCACACTTTCCTAGTGTGGTCATCAATAATAGACAAGAAATACTTATTCCCACCTGAGGTAGGAGTTCTAAATGGACCCCACAGGTTCGAATGCACATATTCAAGCATGCATTTAGTTTTATGAACATTCGTGGAGAAAGTAGTTTTATGATGTTTACCAAGCGCACAACGGCCACAAAAAGACAAATCGGACACACAATCATTTTCGAAAGCACATTTTTCATTAAGAAGTTTAATCTCCTTAATACCCACATGTACAAGTCTATTGTGCCATTTTTGTGTGTGATCAGACTTAGCGAAAGAGATAGAGGAGTTTAAACCTCGCATCACTTCGCTAGTAGTTATGTAAATATTATTTTTCCTAATTCCCTTAATAGAGACAAGTGCACCTTTAATCAATTTCAAAATTTCATTTCCAGTTTTATCAGTGAAATCAGATTTCTCAAGTCTTCCTATTGAAATTAAGTTTCTAGACAATTTAGGGTTATATCTAATATCTTTTAAAGTATGCACAAAACCAGTATCAAACTTTAAAGTAATATCACCCATGCCAACAACACTATAAGCAGAATTGTCACACAACACAACATGCCCATCATTTGATTCATGCAAATTTTCAAACCAATCTTTATGTGATGTCACATGAAAAGATGCACCAGAATCAAGTATCCATTCATGAAAATGAGAATTGGTAGTTAAATTCAATTCAGCAGGAGAAACAACAGGACTTGTAATCATATAGACCTCACCATCATAATCATCAGAAACAGAAGACAACACATTCACCTCGTCTCTATCTCTACCATTTTGCTTATTTTTCTCTTTATAGAAATCCTTTATAAAATGCCTAGTGTTCCCACAGCCATAGCATTTCTTTTTCTTAGTTGTAGATTTGGATCTAGGCCTACCCTTGCTCTTCCTTCTACAACCATTACTACTAGACTGGCCACTACTTTGGTAACCAACATGACTGTTTTGCATAAACTGAGTTCTACCCCTCATCATGTGAATCTCACCGCTCTTCATATCATGTTTTTCAGCTCTCATCTCAATCTTCTTACTTCTAAGGGAGTCAACGAAAATTTCGGGCGTCCATGTGTCTATACCATATTTAATAGCATTTTTTACTTCACGATAAGTATCAGGTATAGCATTCAACAAAATAATAGCTTTGTAAGTTTCAGACGCCGACTCTCCACAGTTAACAATATCTTGAACAAGTTTGTTAAACACATCGAAATTGTCATCCGAATCTTTTGAAGAATCCATTTTGAAACTGAAAAAAACACTCAAATAAAGATTGTTTGGAGTAGATTTGAGCAAATACAGATCTTCTAATTTTTTCCTAAGTTTTTCAGTGGTTTTCAGTTTACCCAATTTTCTCAAAACTACGTCAGCCAAGTGTAAAATGATAGAGGTATAAACAAGCTCATCACCCTCTTCTTTTTGTTCTTTTGAAAAATCAGAGGAAAAATTGCCATCAATGGCTTTTGAAACCTTTTGTTGGACCAAAATGCCTCTCATTTTTTGTTGCCAAATAGAAAAATCACATTTTCCATTAAAAGTTCTCAAATCAAAATTGTGTGTTGTCATTTTTAAAACGAGAAATACAAAGTCACAATTAAGCCACACAAAGCAGATCGAGGTTCGCAAATATACACCATTTTAGATTCCCAGTTTCGTAAGATTCACTATATTAGATCAAGAGAATTTTCAAATGGATAAGGTCTAGGTATTCTAGAAACTTATCAATACAACCATAGAGATATCAACAAAACAGTTTTACTCACGATTTATCACAAAAGATAATATGATGTAATTAACCAAAATAGTATATTTCAATCACATAGCAGCAAAGAGCAAATAGTTCCTAATCACTAGCACAAACAATGGTTACCCCACATGGTAACCCTAATCCTATTGTCACCCCCACACGATGACATGCTAGCGCTCAAATTTAAAAGGATTAGCCAATTTACTAGAGCGGACCTTTCTGAGTCATTAATTTACGAGAGATGTGAATTTACTGCTTTTAGGCCGCAATTTATGGCCTAAAGTAATTTAGTAAATGTTTTTACAGTTGTAGCCTCGAATATGTCTTACTCACCAAGAGGGCACAATCGTCCAATATTTTCTGTAAAACCTGAAACACTAAAGTAATGAAATTAGTATGTTCAGGAATGTAAAATAAACAAACTGTCCCGAAAAATTGACCGGAAACCGCCCACGCGCCGCTGTCAAAAAAGTCACCACCACCACTACTAAGAGTGCCTTAGTCTGCACGGAGTGGGTCTGCCCTCAATTTTTCAATCCGGTCAATAGGTTGGCTGGAATTTTAAAAGGCAGAGGCGAAAATTTCGTGAGGAACCCGAGCGCCGCCACGAGCGCTACTTCTCCTATTTCTTCGATTTCAACAATTTCTCCTCACCTAAATGCTCTGATACCAGATGTGAGGATTAACCCGCTAACTACGCACCAAGATCTGGGCTCAGTATTGATCGAACACCACAATGACCAAACCAAAGTCACAAACCGTCACTTTCCCAAAGCCAAACCATTTGCTTCAATTTCTAACGCCCACAAAGAGCTAAAAGATGAAAAAATTAGGCCCAAGGTATTTTAACCACAAAGGAAAGGAGGAGAAACAGATTGTCCAACGAGAGAAAGCACAAAGCCTTCGAGAGCACAAAGCAAAAGGGAGGAAAAATATTTTCTCAAGAAACAAACGGCCCCTCAATCACTTTCACACACTATTCCAACAATAATGGGTATAACATTAAATAGGTTAAACTCAGGAATGGGCTTTAGGTCAAGTGATAGGCCCAATAGGAGGATAGTTAAGTGGGCTAGCAACTTAAAGCAACCTATATTATTTGGGTTGGGACATAAGCAACACTAATATAATTAGGCTGTTTCGAATGGCGCAAGTGGATTACGTGATAAGTTTAGTTAACTGTGGTGTTGAAATGTATTCAGTCATTTGGTCGAGACTGATTGGATAAAGACAATACTTACATAATCGCCCAGGGAGGTCGTTTGACAACAATTTGTCTAACAAACACTCGAGTCCCACAAGGATAGATTACTCTAGCAGTGAAGCTAGGCGAGGAACCATGGTATAACTAGGATATATAATTTTTATTATTATTGATAGTAGATCCGCTTATGATGAAATCCTAGGAAGACCTGCTCTGAAACAAATGAATGTAGTAATATCAATATGCGAGTTGTGCGTAAAATATCCAACCTGTGCATGAGAAGCTTGTATGAAATGTGAATAGGGGTTGTGCAAGGATGCTACTTTAGTAATCTAAGAGAGGCAACCTTGCGATTTTCTTCAACATCGTCTCCTTCTTGTCCTGACCATTTTAAAGATAGTTCCAACATTTAGATTATATCAACCTAACCGATCTTCGACTAGACCCAACTTGGTCAATTTGAACACTAGTCCCACTTACCATCTATCATATATGATATGTATGTAAATATGTGGCGTTTTTAAAATTGCTTCGCAAAGTAGATAAGGTTGTTGAGGACAAGCAAATTTTCAATTAGTTAAAGAGACAAATAAATCATCAATGGAGCGAGAAAAGATTGAGACTTGTGCATAAAAAAATATTTGTTTCATGTAGAGAAAGTGACCTAAGGAATGAAAGGCGTCATTCGTCTCAGTTGTTGGATTCCTAATAAACTTCCAATTTCTTCTTCGACCTTCCCAATGCATTCTTTTGGCATATGTTTATTTTATATGTAGTCCATTTGTGGTTCATTTTGATTTGTATAAATAATATCGTGCTCATTGTATATCCAGAATAAATATTATAAATTAAACACTAAGGAAATGATCTAGAATATATTTATAATTGAAAATCAATTAGGTCATTATTATATGATTAAAGGGTAAATTTCCGTCAACAGAAATTTTAGTGTTAAAATGATTAGAAATTACGAAGATCATGCTAGATAATCTCAACCAACACTCCCAGTAAAGCGTCAACATCTGCAAATTTTTTCGCCAGTATGTATAGATGTTTATAATACTTTATTTTTTTAACCATAGTGAATTAGTGATGTGATTGAATGAGGAGAAGAAAAATATATTAAAATCTTGCTTAATGTATTATCTAATCCTACCTTATGTAGGGATTGATAGAATACTACTTAGGGAAAACAAAAAAAAAACCTTGTTATTTATTTTATAAGCACTGCGCATAACTCTCTCTTATTTGGGTTCCATTAAAAACCTAATATATTTTTTTTTCTTCTTTTTAACCACACATTCTCCAGTAAAATATTATTACATGTAGACCTAAAAAATTGTCTTACTTTTTAACTACACATTCTCAAAAAAAAAAAAAAAAATTTACTATTTCAAAATATATTTTTCTAAAGGCTCGTTAAAATGGAGCTAGATAAGAGCTAAATCTTGTTCGTTATTTTGTGTGCATGACTAGTAAGTCATGTTTGTACCAAAACTACTAAAAGTCAATTCTTTCTAAAAGCACTTATATATTTGCTCTTGGTTGATCCCAGGGACATAGCCAGAATTTCAATCTTGTGGGGGCGAAAATAATAGAAGTTCTTTTTAACTAAAAGAATTGAAAACGACGATTTTGAGTACCAAAATAGTCAAGCTAGATTGACTGACCAAAAAGATAATCAGTTTGTTGATATAAAAACAATATGTCCATCTATGTGTCTAACGCTATATAAATTGAAAATATGAACGTTAGATGGATATCAAAAAGACAAAAAAGTAAACTGCATATCTATATAACAGATGGTAGAGATGGCTTGGACATCTGAAATTGGTCTATCATTGTCCTCATCACTTCAAACTCGTCAATAAGAGAATCTAATAGAAAAGTATCAACAATCTCCTTCTCACTGGACAAAAAATCATCTGTCATTCTATTACGCAACCTTGTCATAATGACACTCATAGCTGAAAATACACGTTCTGTAGTTGCTTTTGGGTAATTGATTCATAAATGGGTCCTTTGCTTTTGGATTGGATTTGAGCTATTTATTTATTTAAGTAACTATGGGATCTTTTGTTTAGGTCTAAGATTTTTGTATAGTTGAAATTTAAAGTGTAAGTTATTGGGTCAATATTTATTAACGGAAAAAAAAATTTCAAAATTTTGCGGGGGCGAGTCAAAATTTTTGCAAAGGTGAAACTAAAAAATACATTACAAATTAACTAGGAATAGTGGACCAGCGGACAATGTTAGGGGGGCGGTTGCCCCCCGCCCCCCTTATCTCCATCTCTGGTTGATCCTTTGCTATTTTTTTTTTCTATTGGGTTTTTATATCTAATGAATCCGAAGTGATAATGTAAACACATGATTAAATTGTTACCAACAACCAATTCTAAAGGCTCAACCCGCAAACATCATGGGCCGTTAGAAGTAACTTAAATAATTAATATTGCTCATGACCCATTTATATTACCTCTTGGATAACTTTGAATCTTAGCCCATTTAACCCTTTTTATCGAACCAACTAAAATCTAACCTAGTATATATATATATATATATATATATATATATATATATATATATATATATATATATATATATATATATATAATGCTTTTGCCCTAGCCATTTAGTTGATTTGTGTGAAAAGAGAAGAAAGAAAACATGTGTAAAAAGAGAGAAAATCGGTAGCCTCTTTCGATTAAAAAAAAGTGTGACTTCCTTTGATTTTTGGTCTTGTTTCTTGTATTCTTTCATTATTTTCTTCATACCTTTGTGGTTATAAATCATCAACATTATCTTGTCCTTTGTGGGTGAGATTAAGGAGCAACCGAGGTGAATATAGTGGTTCTAGGTTGGATCCATTTGGATTCGTTGTTTGGTAAAGAAATGTAATGTGAAATTGAGCCCGAAAAATACCGTTTTGACGACCCTTGGAGGAAGATTCCACAACAATTGGTATCAGAGCTTCAAGGTGGTGATTTGGCTTTAAAAACTGACCAAAAATCGTTCAGAAAGCCGATAGAAAAGAAGCAGAAAAACTGATCGAAGAACATTTGAAAAATTGTGAAAAACTGAACATGTTTTCGTGATTTCTGAAAAAGTCAGAGACCTGGTGGTGAACGGAGACCTCCGGCTTGACGTGCAGGTGGAGGCTCTCCTGAGTGGCCGCGCATGAGGTCGTCGATGGTGCACAGAACCACACACATAGAGTGTTGGCCGGGCATGGAGGCGTGTGAGAGGGAATCCGACAACGATTTCTTCTGATGGTATGTTCCTGGATTTTCTTGACATTTTGGTGTTGTAGTTTTCTGTTTCAAGTTATACGACGAAGTTTGGACGATTGTGTTCTTCGCTTGTTCAAAATTCGATCGTGGTTGATTCTTGTGATTGTTGGAGACTTTGTATTTCGAAATATCTTCATATTTCGAAGTTGTAATTTTCAATGGGAATGTGAGTTGTTACACTTCAATTATTTTACATCAATCTCACACTGTTTTGAGAAAATTTGGAAAACTTGATTCTACAAAAGAACATTGGCAAAAGTTGAAGGACTTATATTTGCTTAATTCTACTCTTAACAAGTTGTACTTGCTTGAAAGATTTTTTAATTTTAAAATGGATCCTTCAAAGGATCTTGAAGACAATCTGAATATTTTCAACAAACTTGTTCAAGATATCGTTAACTGTGATGAAAAGGTTTCTGATACATATAAGGTCATTATTTTTGCTGAATTCAATGTCTTATTCATATAGGGAGGTTAAGCATGCAATTAAGTATGGTAAAGATACCTTAACACCCAAGATTGTCATAAATTCCCTTAGAAGTAAGGAGATGAAGAAGGCTGTAAAAGATGATAAGAGGAGTGGTAAGTTGCATATGATGAGGAGTATAATGAAGTTTAAGCACATGAATTTGGATAGAGCTCAAGACAGTAGTGACTCGAGTGATGAGGGTGGTAAGAAGAATGGTAAGAGATGGGACAAGTCCGATGGTAAGTGATGTTACACTTGTGGCAAGTCTAGACACTTTGTGAAGGATTGTCCCAAGAAAAAAGGATAAGCAAAAGGGAAAGATGAGAGACGAGGCAAATGTGGTTATAGGTTGAGTGATAACCCCAGTGAGGTTTATTGAGAGTAAACCCATTTACTGCATGTGCATCCCTGTATAATCCTTTTTGCTTGTGTGTGATTGATTAATTCTGTTACATAGTTATATGTGTATTTCAATGTGTTTGAGAGCAATTTAATTACTTAGTGTAATTGTTTGCGTGCATAGTGGATTAAGATGCATTAACTGTGTTGTATGTCTATTGGTGAGATGAATTGTAGATACCTATGGGTACATTGGTGGTTTGTACCAGAGATGTGGAGTGTGATATTTTGATCACGAATGGAGAAGTGATTAAACGTTTGAATCCTTTATTTGTGAAGAGACCCTAATTAGGTGGAGTGTGAGAGAGGCAATTCTATCATTTCTGTTAGGTGAAGACCCATTATCCACATAGGTTGGGAGAATTGATGTGATGATAGAGAATTATCCCAAGAACTTAGTATTTATAGAGGTTTACTAGTTAGACATGAGTTGAGTGATCAGTCTACTGAACATTGTGGGGGATGAGATGAGATATGTATTCTCGAAGTGTGAGCAACACAGAATGAGATATGATAAGTGTGGTGAGATCTTTTCATGTGGTCATTTATGCATTTGTTATATGTGTTTTCACCATTTACTTGATTAACTTGGTGTTAATTTATTGTTTTGCGTGAACGTATTTTGGAAAAGATTTAGAGATTATCCTACGTTATATCTCTATCGTATGATTATTTTTTCTTGATTGATTATTGTGATTATCTACTTCTAATTGGGTATTTGTTTGTGATTTTAGCCCTGGTGAGTACATGGAGTAGGTATGGTATGTGTTTTGGGTCTAAAACACGAGGTAAGTTCTGTTATTCCAATTTTATTGGTTGTCTTGATTATACAAGCGTTAACTTTGTATTTTGATTACTTGCAGATTGATTGGGTATTAAGGTGGAGATTTGTTGGATTTTGATACCCAATTAATTCCAGACGATGATGTAAACGTTGGATTAAATTATTACCAACAACCAAGTCTAAAGGCTCAACCTGAAAATATCGTGGGCCGTTGGAAGTAACTTAAATAATTAATGTTGCTTATGGCTCATTTATATTATCTCTTGAATGACTTTGAATCTTGGCACATTTAATCCATTTTATGGGTCCAACAAAAGCCTAACCTAGCCTATTTATATGATATTTTTGCCCTAGTCATTTAGTGGGTGATTTGTGTGAAAAGAGAAGAAAGAAACCGTGTGCAAGAAGAGAGAAAACCGGCAGCCTCTTTCGGTGAAAAGGAAAAAAAACAGTGTGACTTCCTTTGACTTTTGGTCTCGTTTCTTGCCGTCTTTCATTGTTTTTCTTCTGGCTTTTGTGGTTACAAATCATCACAATTATCTTGTTCTTTGTGGGTGAGATTGAGGAGTAATCGAGGTGAATATATTGGTTGTGGGTTAGATCCGTTTGGATTGTTGTTTGGTAGAGCAAGATAACGTGAAATTGAGCTCCGAAAACACTGTCTTGACAACCCTTGGAGGAAGCTTCTGCGACACTTTCTCGATTATACTCTTCATTCTTCTATAAATATTATATGTTGATTCCACTCCTTAAACATGTGCCTCACAACATGGATCCTAGTGCCTCAACCCTCATTCTTTGTTCTCCATTTGACGTCAAAAATGATAAAGAACGTGGGATACTATCCCTTCTGCAAAAGCAAACAAACTTGCCAACAAGATTCCTATGGCCTCATCAGGACTTAGTTTATACTCAAGACGAACTCAAAGAGCCACCCATAGACCTAAAGGGATTCTTGGACGGTGATGAACAAGCAACCATTAGTGCAGCTTCACAAATTAGGGCAGCTTGTTTAAACCACGGATTCTTCCAAGTTATCAACCATGCTGTGGATATTAACGTGATTCAGGCTGCACATGATGAGATGGAAGCCTTCTTCAAGCTTCAGATGATCCGCAAGGTACTAGCTAAACGAAAGCCAGGTAGTGTCTGGGGTTATTCGGTTGCTCATTCTGATCGATATTCGTCAAAATTGCCATGGAAGGAAACATTTTCATTTGGATATGATTATGTAAATGGCCGAGAAATTGATCTGGTTAACTATTTCAAATCTATTCTGGGGAAGGATTTTGAAGAGGCAGGGTAAGATTACTCAATATTAATGTCGTGTCTCATTTTAATAAATAATAGATATAGTGTTCTGCTTTTATTTGTACATAAATTAAGCCGACCATCATTTTAGGTCATGTCGGTAATCACGATTCAATAACAAGTCTACATTCCCCAAAACAACCGATTAAATGCACGTGTAGTACACTAGACTCAGATATGATTTTATACTTGTACAAAACTCATCAGTTGCCTTGTCAAATTCTGTGTGATCGGACATATCAGTTATATAATATGATGAACAATGTATGTATGATTAGCCAAGTGGTATGCAAAAAAATAGATGTCGTAAGACTTGATATACGACGAATCAGTTATGTATGCATTTGTATTTGTAGGAACACATTGGTTTGTCCAACCCTTCATCTTGACAACTATCAATATAACACTGTGTACAAAGTAAGCAAATTTTAGTATGAATTTTAGTATAAATTAATATGTTTCTGCTTGAAATTATAGTCAATAAATTGCAGTACTTGTGAACACTTGAATTTCTCAGGTATGTTTTGCACAAATATTGTGAGGCGATGAAAAAATTGTCTCTGGCAATCTTGGGACTGCTGTCAATTAGCTTGGGACTTGACGGATCATACTATAGGAAATTTTTCGAAGATGGTTGTTCAATAATGAGGTTCAATAACTATCCACCATGCAACCAAGCTGGCCTAACCTTTGGCACTGGTCCTCATTGTGATCCAAATTCCATAACAATACTCCATCAAGATCAAGTTGGAGGACTCGAAGTTTTTGCAAATAACAAATGGCAAGCTATCAGGCCACGCCCCAATGCCTTCGTTGTTAACATTGGAGATACATTCATGGTATGTTCTGATTCGTGTTTTATCCTTTTTTATTTGTGAATTCATTGCACATGTGACTTTAATATTATTATGTCAGTTCATATTCACTAATTTAATTAATTTACTTGACGGTAAGTTTAAACTTCTTGAGGTTACAACTTTGTGATCTTTTCAAAATCACTTCAATCATGGCGAGGGTTTGGAGTGGATTAACTAAGACGAAATGCGATATAAAAGGGTTCAGAAGAGGATGTTACTTTTTAACTACACATTCTAAAAAAATCACTTTTCACAAAACTCCTTTCAAATAAATTAAAATCGAACAATAGCTAAAAGTAAAGTGCATGTAGTAGGGGACATAAAACATACATACCTCCATTGAATGAAAAATAGGAAAGAGAATGATCTCATACCATGTTTTGCTAAAAGCCTTATTCCTTTTAAAACATTTAGGGTTTTCAATGAATCTTCATCCCCAGTTTCTTCAAATCAATATGAATATTTGTACCAAATTGGTGGTTTACTAGCATATGTAAATTGGGTTATGCCACTTTACCAATAGTTGACAGATGAAGTGACATAATATTAGTTGACAAGATGTGATTAGATTAAAAAGTTGACAATGTTCAAAAAAATTTCAATGATGAAGTGTCATATGATATTATGTCAATTATCATGTCAAGGATTATTTTACAGTAGCATGATTCATATAAATCAAATAATTGCTTATTTTTACCACTTCTGGGATTTTTAGCATGCAATGTTGGCCCGGATGGCTAGATATTTGGAATATCAGTTCATCAGGAAAAACAAAGATGGGACAGTTCTAGTCTGCCAAATTAATTTATGCTAAGCATATTGTGATATATAGTCTAAAGGACCACTGATAATACGGAACCGCGCCCACCCTTTTGTTGTATTCTGTAGCCAATTTAACATATTGGCCATCCCTTTTAAGTACTGTATGAGTTATAAACTAGTAAATAACCTTGGCAGTATCTGATGTAGGGTACGGCCATGAATGACTTATTTCTCTTGAAGAGGACAGAACATTAATAAAAAAACAAAAAACTTATTTGTCTTCATATATACACAAAAAGACACACAACAGTACAAACACCATAAAAATTGTCCAATACACAAGAAATTTCACTTTAAACGACGAAGAGTTAAAAAGTAATTTTTGGGGTTTTTTTTTTCAATCGTTTTGAATGAAACTAGCATTAATTTTCAGTACTGGAATTCACTGTAACGAGTAGTAAACCATGTGCTTAATTCCTATTTATTTTCAGTACTGGAATTCACTGTAACGAGTAGTAAACCATGTGCTTAATTCCTATTTTCGGTAAAATGGCATTTATGATGGCCCGGTTGTGCGTTAGCACACCTATTTGTTTGTGCGCTAAAAAGCATTTGAATGACAAATATACAAGCTTTACACATGCATTTTTCGACATAAAAAATGATGAAGTTACTTTGTCAGAAGGATTTAACAGAAATCTAGATATAATTGTATGCAACGGTAGATGATTGAATGGAAAAGTTAATAGTGCTTTAAAATGTCCAATAATAGATTGACACGTGTCATTATATCAAATTTTATGTCAACATTAATGTTCATGTAGCATAATTAATGAAAAAATTGAGTTTTTCGCCTAAATTGTGTGTCGCTACATGTAGTTCTAGAATGAGAGGATTAAAATCACCGTTATACTTCCTTTTCTTTGTAGTGAGAATCTAAGGCGTGCAGAGGGAGAATTACTATTATTTTGATTCGAGGTCCCATTTTAAAATGTCAATCTTTCGAGAAGAATAGTTCAAACCCTTATAAATTGGTCTATATTTTCATCTTTAATCGATGTGAGATTTTATCTCTTAATGTGTCCCAGTAAGATAGTGGCTCATTTTTAGCAACCAATCTTGAAATCTATGTGTTCATTTTTTTTAGTTTTAATCGGATCGAATTGATCGTTGAAGTTTAATAGGTTATGATACCACGTTAAGATTTGAGATTTCTACTTAAAATGTCAACTTTATTAAGAGTATCTCAATCCATTATAAATTGATCTATGTTTTCATCTTTAATCGATGCGAAATTTTATCCCTTAACAACTATAAATCTATGGATATTACATTACGTATTTCCTAACCATGTATACATACATGATGCAGGCATTATCTAATGGTAGATACAAGAGTTGCCTACATAGAGCAGTGGTGAACAAGGAGAAAGCAAGGAGATCGTTGGTGTTTTTTGTAAGCCCGAAAGAGGACAAGATGGTGAGGCCACCGGAGGATCTTCGCGAGACAAGGAAGTACCCTGATTTCACATGGTCGGAATTGCAAGAATTCACCCAAAACCACTACAGGGCAGATGCCACAACACTCCAAACCTTTATCGACAGGTTTCTATCCAAGAAAACGCACCCCACAGGAAAATAAAACTCCCTTAGTTGTCTCTTGATCAACAATTTCAGCTCTCTCTCTTTCTCTCTGTATTAGTTTCCCTCACTAAAAGCTATAGTGTTATCATCTGTCTTTTGGATATAGTGTGGTAAAATTCTCTGGTGTAAAATATGAATTAGAATCTAATTGGAACTACTGCTAATATTTATCACTTTGAGCATTCTTTATTTTGTTTCTAATATTGAATACCACCTGTGCCTAGATGGGTGGCTTGACACGTATCTCTACCTGTGAACTTAATAAATTACAAGGAAAGTACGCATACCCTTTGCCAAATCCATTCCTAAAATATCATCTAGCAACTTCAGTTGATGACATTGCCAGCTAATGCAGCTATCATCAATGTTAAACACATAAGTAGATGTGGACTTTCTATTATATGCAACTTTTAAACATTCAAGTACTATACCTTTCTTCCTTTGTTTCAACTCCAATCCTAAGTTAAATAACAGCTTCATGGCATTCTATTGAATTTCTCGTGGATACCCATGATGTAGGACACTCGTTGCATGTACAAGATCAACTCTTGTACAAACCATTATGTCCATGATTAATTCCATTACATTTGCATAACATATTTTTCCCATTACTACTTCTATCTGGTAGATCGTTTAGAAGACAACTGAAAATAGTTCTTAAATCTAATGGTACTAAGCCTGTGTTTGGAGGCTTTAAAATTTAAAAAACATAGTTTTGAATAGTATTTTTTTCAGAAAATTTGTGGTTGAAACTTAACGAAAAGCTTTGAGTTTACGTATAAAATATTTTATTGTGTAAATGTATGGAGAAATAAATTAAAGTAAAGGAAATCAAACATGAGCCAATTCTTCTATCTTTTAGAATTTTGAAGTACTTCACTGAGAAATTTTTTCTAGATTTGTTACTCTTGGAATATCCACGCCAAGAATTCGTCTACTCAGCTATGTCCTTTACTTCGAATTCAATATTGAATTTTGTGACCTGGCAATACTTAGAATATAAAAATAGAATTTCTCATAACTGTACCTAGGGACTGTTTTAAGCCATAAAATGACTTCTTAAGGGGGTACTTTTCAAAATGGCCACGTCAACATGGCCATTTTCCACTTTGACCAAAATTTTTACTCATTCACCACAATGGCATTTTAATGCGTAAGAGACAAAATTACCCTTATGTATGTTATACAATTATAAAAATATGGTATTAAAAGACAATAATACCATTTTTAAGTTATAAAGAATTTTAGGGGTGTCCAAAAGTCATGAACCGAACCGAATCGAACCGAACCGAACCGAACCGAATCGAGCGGTTCTTCATAAATTAAATATCCGAACGAGTACCCAAATCGAGAACATATGGGTTTGGGTCGAGTCTTGGGTCTAGACCAAGAACCAAAGAATCGAATAAGAATCGAAACTAAATAATTTTTTAATTTTTTATATTGAATTAATTAAATTATTTTATTTTTTTAAACAAATTAGCAAATTAATTAAATAAATCAGATTATTTCATAATTTTAATTTTAAAGCCCAAATCATTCTTAAAATTCATTAGCCCATTTTGATTTGCAGCAAATGAATATACTTTATATAGTGTTGTTGTAATATTATTATCTATTTTTTAGTATTTGTATGCATTGAATTAATCTTATTAAACAGCTAATCATTTATATATTTTTGAATTGGGCTACGTTAATTTGTATAAGTTACGAATGAAATGTCATTAGTTGTATTTATATAGTGTTGTTGTAAATATTAAAAAATTTAATTATGGTACGGAACCGAACAGAACCCGAACGGTTCCATAATTATATTTGGACCTGACGGTTCCATTTATTAAATATCAGAAAGTTTTGGGTTCGGTTCGATTCTCTTCAGAATCGAACTGACCCAATTCCAAACATTTTCCACTTAAAATTTCAAAATCAAATTACTTTCTTTATCTATTTATTCCAACACAGATAAAAACTGTTTCATTTTTCATCTATTTCAAACTTGAAATCTCATAAATTTATCAAACGCTTAATAAGAAAATATTATTTATAACCATCAATTAGAATCAGTAAGTATCTTTACGTATTTTTAATTTCGTTTTCGTTAAATTGATACATTGTTTTAATCTTTAAATCTTTTTTTGACATAGGCATATAAAAAATTTACTATCTTAAACGGATCTATAATGTTTTTTTAACAAAAACGTGAAAAATAAATACGTAAATACACTGGCTGACTAGAAAACGGTCGACTAAAAAATACATAAATACGTAAAATTGCCAACCCAAACTGAAAACTGCTGACTAGAAATAGTTTAGGCCGCCTGTTTCCAACCGACCTAGCCAGCTTTTTTACCCCATTTTCTCCCCTAATTATAATTTTTTAACAAATCATGTTTCCTAATGCAGATATGGAATCAGCTGCAGTACCGACTTGTTACTTTGGTAAATTTGAAATGAATGAAAATAGTCGATTGGTCTGGAAATGGAAAAGTGAAAGACGTGGTGTTATTGCAATTGTGATGACATCGAGTACATCATATGCAGAAATGTACCATGATATACTAAACAAGCTCAACGTCGATCCCTCTTAGTATGTCATGGAATTGGGATTTCTATTAATCAACAAGCATATATCCATTTCTATTCCATTTGTAAAGTTTACTTCTGAAAATGAAATCTAGATTTTAATTGAATTGAATAAAAATCGCACGACTACTCCTATTTGCTTAACTTTAGTGAGGAAGAATGTTCCTAGAGTGAACACGAAGATCTCGATGGAGGAGATCGTAATATGAATGATTTTTGGGACACAGTGAAGATAACACGTGAGGATGATGTGGTTATTCCCCATACAGTTATTCATCACCATGATCTCACAGCTACAAGTGTAATTTTCTCAATAGCTCAAGACAACAAGAATGAAAATTAATTTACAAATGAGAATTTGATGGCTTTATCCCGTCGAAGACATGAGTCGGGTGGGAACTCACAGGCTAGAACGAGTACACAAACCTCTGATTGTCCGCGTCTAGTTCTTGATGATGATGATTTATATGTCGAGCAACTGTTTGAAACAACGAAAGATTTGTAGGAAGCTGTGCACCGGATTGCTTTGAAACACAATTTTAAGTTTAAAGTGAAGAAATCAAACAAGTCGGCATACACAATTATCTGCATTGACAACAACTGCCATTGGCGTTTACGAGCAATGAAAGTGGATACGAATGATTTTTTTGTAATTCGTAAGTATGCACGGGAACATAGTTGCGAAGTGGGTATTCGTCGAAATGATCAGAGGCAAACCCGAGCATGGTTCATTAGTTGACAAATAATGTACAAGTTTTAGGACCCACGAATGATCTACAAACCTCCGGATATCATTAATGACGCCTGTTCAAAGTATGGGGTGGTCATGAGCTATCAGAAGGCCTGGAAGGCCAAAAAATGTGCATAGGAGGATTTAATGGGTTGAGCTGTGGAGAGTTATGCTAAATTGGCCAGATATTGTAATAACATGGGGAAAATTAATCTTAGATTAGCATTTTTATTGAGACAGAGGGTGAGAATCACTTCAAGTATTTCTTCATAACCTTTGAACAATGCATTCGAGGATTTCGAAATGTCATGTGACCCCTAATTCTAGTTTACATTACAACTCTTAAGGTGCGTTTGATTGCAAGGGTGGAAAATTGATGGAAAGAAAATGATTTTTAGGGAAAGTAATTACTTAAAAATTGTTTTACGGTGAATTGTTAATTAAGTGTGTTTGATTGGTATAAATTTCCACCCGAAAAGATTTTGAAATTTTGAATTTTTTTTGTTCACGTTTGGCTTTATTTTACATGAAAATTATCCATTAAAATGAATTTATTTTTTTTTACAATTAGTTATGAAATTTGTTAACATTGCCAAAAAAAAAAAAAAAATTGCTTGAAAACTATTTTTTCATCAAAATTTAGTGTTCGTTTAACTTCGTTTTATATGGAAATTGTCAATTAAAGTGAAATCTTTTTTATAATTGGTTATTAAATTTGTTAACATTGCCAAAAAGTAAAAAAAAAAAAAATTGGCAGAACGTGGAAAATGCTGGTAGGAAAGCATTTTCACCAATTTAGAGGAAAACTGGGGCGTGGGTGGGAGGAAAATATTTTCTTGGCCAAATTTGTCCTATCAAACACCTACTTTGCATGGAAATGAAAAAAAAAATTCCTAATTCTAGGGAAAATAATGGTTATCGAACATGCCTTAACGTTAGATGTGAAGGAAAATTGATTATTGCAACATGTCAAGATCTCAATATTTAAATTTATTCTTTTGCATTCAACATAGTCAATGAAGATAATGATTTAGCGATGCGTTGGTTCTTCATGAAGTTGAGGCAAGTAATTGGGGACGTCAAGAACCTTGCATTCGTTACTAACCGCGGGCAGTCAATAATAAATTGTATCGCTAATAACTTTCCTGAGGCACATTACGGTTATTATATGTACCATTTACAGGGCAATCTCAAGACTAAGTGTCAGGGCAGTGACATCGTTACATTGTTTAGGAGAGCTGGAAAGGCTTACAGTTTTGAAGAATTTGATAAGTTCATGGTCGAAATAAAAAGTAAATCACATGACACATGGGATTATCTAACATAGATGAGGATCGAACATTGGGCACGATCACATTTTCCAAGACATCGATACAACAGGATGATGTCGAGCAATGCGGATTCGCTCAATGCGTTATTCTATAAGGATCAAAAGTT
This sequence comes from Fraxinus americana, assembly GCA_035079005.1. Classification (NCBI taxonomy): domain Eukaryota; kingdom Viridiplantae; phylum Streptophyta; class Magnoliopsida; order Lamiales; family Oleaceae; genus Fraxinus; species Fraxinus americana. Next base: position 18,955,261 of record CM068717.1, read on the forward strand.
ATCAATTCTCGTAATGATCGAACAAATTCGTAACAAGTTGTAGTAGTGGTTTTATAACCGACATGAGGAATTACAGAATTGCACAAATGTGCTAACTTCGATTTAGGAAGATAAACTATTCAAGACTTTAGAAGTGGCGAGAAAGGTATGTGTGGAACCACTGAATCAGTTTTCCTTCTCCGTGAGATGTGGACGTAATGACAAGTGCATTTTTACACACTTATTGTATGTTCAAACATTGATAGTTGTTAATAAATATGTGGAATATAGCTTAATTTGATATAATTTGTGTTTTGTAGGACAATAATGATGAATATGACAGAAATTAAAAAAAACAAACGAAAAATGGCTAATATGAAGCAACGTCCAAAGTTTGAGGACCAAATTGCAAATTCAATAGTTGATTCGGACCACAAGATGATACTTTTAAGATTTATAGGAGACAATTGAATGGAAATAAAACTCAAAAAGAAATGGAATATGATCAAAATATTATCACAATCAATGTCCAATCGCACAAATTATATTCTAAATTTTTAGCCGAATATTAATACTCATTTTTGGGACTATAAACGTCCGAATTGGAAAAAATATATTTCTACAAAAGTTTTAGCCCTTTGATCCAAATTTTCAATGCACTTTGAATTGCACTAATCGGATATCGAAAAAGAACGTTATGGCCAAAATACTAACTACTATGTGAGACAAAAAAACTGCGCGCGAATCAAACATTTCTTATTTGATTGGAACTCTTTTGGAAACCAAATTGGACGTGATTTTCAACCAATTTTCGACTCCTAAAAATATATAACAGCATAATACATGAAAAAAGAGGAGAAAAAAGACTTTGGAGAGGAGAAAAAAGACTTTGGAGAGAAGACAAGAGGCAAGAACGCGGAGATCAACTCTAAGAACACGAAGATCCAATTCAAGAATCGAATTGGTGATGTCGTTCTTTATTTATTTTTCTGATTCTCTTCTTCCCACCATGATAGGCTAGATTAATTATATTCTAGGTGAACAATGAAGTGTTCTTTTAATTTCTATGTTGCAATTTGATATTTAAACACGTTTGATGGATGTTGAATGATTTATATACACATTCTTGCCTCTACAATTATAATGCATAATAATTGTGTGAGTTTGGGTGGTTTATTTTATTCATTTGAAAGAAGGGAAATAACTCAATAAGGTATAACTCATCATAGGGTTCATAGGGATAGAAATATACCGCTATACTTTACGTGAATCTCTAAGTATTTACAAAACGTCGTGCATTCTTGTATATTGCAGTTGTCATAGAAATATAGTCAAATGGTATGCTAGAATAGGTTTAATTCTACTCGAAAGAGATTGTTGGATAAATTAAAAATATTGATTCTTCGACCAATTCATCGTGTTATCAAATTGTGAAATATGGGTTAAAACGGAACTTTGCTTGGTAATTCGGGATCCTAGTGCGCTTTTTCATGCATTAATTTTATTCAAATCTTTTGCATTGAAACATCATTTTTGCATTTAAGTCGTAATTTTAGTTTAATTTGCATGCTAATTTTAGTTTAATCATAGAAACTAAAAAATTCATCTCAAATTTAATAGATTCGGTTAAGGTCGCGACAATAAAAATCAGATTAAATCAATTTTCGTGGGAAAGATACTCGAAATTCTAGGATTTCTATTTTATTACTTGTCAATAAAATGTGCACTTGCAGTAATTTAAATCTGAAACATATTTTCGTAAACACGTTTTTGGAGTTGTTGCTGGAGATTGAATTTAGTTTAATTCTATTTATTTTGGTACCAATTTGAACTTGTCTTTAATTTTAGTTTCCATATTATATATTACTCAGTTCTTCTATTTAGGCTGAGTTAAGTGCTACTGTTCTTCCTTTAGGTCTTGCATGCGAAGATCAATCGGCAGAGAATTACTTCAAGATGACTTGGAAATTAAACGAACATTTCATCGTAGACAGAGGGAAGCAAGAGCAACACAGCAGAAAGATCAAAGATAAATACAAATGGATGATCAACAATTGGAACCGAGATTGAATCATACAGTTCTAGCCAATGTAGAGGCACAATATGATGGGAATGCTCTACTTGGGGATTTCTTGTCACCATTCGTCGTCCAAAGTCAATCCAACATTGTGTATCCCACATTCGAACAGCCAAACTTTCAGTTGAAAACGAATGTCATCCAACTCTTCCATAATGGACACCAATTCTACGGGATGGCCAATGAAGATTCCACACACATGTATCTCGATTCTTGGATATGTGTCAACACTTCAGGTACCAAGGAATATCAGAAGATACTATTACTGAGGCTTTTCCCACATACTTTGCGGGATAAAGAACTTGAGTGGCTAGATTTACTTCATGTGGTGAGTATAACTACTTAGAATGATCAGGCCCACAAATTCTGTACGAAATTCTTCTCACCGGCCAAAGTGGCGAGATTGAGGCAAGAAATATAAATATTCAGCCAGAATGAATCTAAGTCATTCGATGAGGCATGGAACAGATTTAAGAGCATGCTAAGGAAATGTCCTCAGCATGGGTTCGACAAACCATCACAAATCAGATTCTTCTATACATGATTACTTCCAGCTTTCAGTAGCATGGTGGACTCATCATCAAATAGCTCCATAACCACAAAAACGATTGACGGAGCTTGGGAGTTGTTTGAGAGAATGGCTAGTACTTCGGCCATGTGGTCTTCAGATCGAGTGGTTCCAAAGAAATCAGCTAGAGTCTACGAGGTAGACACCTACTCGGCCTTATCTGCAAAGATTGATTCCTTATTTCACAAGGTGGAGAGCATATCACAAACAGCAAATTCAGCACAAGTCAAAAAGCCAAGTTGTGAGAAGTGTAGAACAGATTATAACACATCAAATTGTTTAGGTACAAGGTATGGAACAAGTGGAGTTTGCACAATGGGGACAACATCAATAGAATAATCCACATTCAGAAACTTACAATCTGAGGTGGAGAAATCATCCTAATTTCTCTTGGGGTGGAAATCAATATCAGAACCAAAATCAAAATCACAACCAAGCTCAAGAGCAGTTTCAGCAGGAGAAGAAACTCCAGTTGGAGGAGTTGTTTGCAAAACTCATGAAAAGACGGATAAATACATGGAAACAACTAACCAGTTCATGAGAAGACTGAAACAAATTTCCAAATTTAGGGTGCTGCTATTAAAAACCTTGAGACTCAAGTGGGGCAGATTGTACATGCTATGATAAGCAGATTATCAGGTGCCCTACCAAGTAATACTGAGACTAATCCAAAGGAGTAGGTAATGACCATACATATTTTGGGGAATGAAGGAATTGAGACCCATCTGTGAACGCAATCACCACCAGGAGTGGGGTGCAACTGCCAGAAATTCATGTCAAGAGACCTGCTGTGAGTAAGGAAACAGTACCTTCTTCATATGAGGAGTAGATGGAATAGACTGAACAAACGATAGAGACATATACCAAAGAGAGTTCAGATACACCAGGGGTTAAGGCAACAGTTCCTATCAATCCTTACGAGCCTCCTATTCTATGCCCACAAAGGTTGAAGAAACACCAGCGAAACCAACAATTTGAGAAGTTTTTGGATATGCTAAGGAAACTCCACCTTAATATCCCCGCAATAAGACAACTTTCAAGATATGCAAAATTTCTGAAGGATATAATATCAAAAAAGAAAAAGCTTCCAGAATATGAAACGGTGGCACTGATAAAGGAGAGTAGTGCCAGATTACAAAAGAAACTACCTCCAAAGCTCAAGTATCCAAAGAGTTTCACCTTACCTATTTCAATTGGAGAAGCTGGTATTTTTAATGTCTTATGTGATACTGGTGCAAGTATTAATTTGATGTCACTTTCCTTTTTCAAGAAACTTAGCTTGGGAGAGGTTGAAGCAACAATGGTGACTCTGCAATTGGCTGATACATCTTTTACCCACCCGAGAGGGATTATAGAAGATATGCTGATTAAAGTAGGAAAATTCATCTTCCCAACGGATTTTCTTATATTGGACATAGAAGAAGATGGAGACATTACAATAATATTGGGGAGACCATTCTTGGCAATAAGGCGAGCTTTGATTGATATGGAAAAGTATGAGCTAATCTTACAGGTAGATAAGGAGCAAGAGGTTTTTAAATTATATAATCAATCCAAACAATCATCAGCCCTCGATGAGTGTCAGTGTATAAAAGAAGATGAACTATCCCTTCAACAAAATTGCCAGAAGAGGAAAGCACAATTAGGAGGACTTCTTGGTAGAGATGAAAACGGAGAATGTAAGGTTTGGAGAGCTAAAAGGGAATGCAAAGCTAGAAATTGCAAAGCGTACACTGGTGAAATTCTTCGATTTGAACCACCCTAACCTTACCGAAGTACAGTCGATCTCGACTGTAACTTAGCGTTGGTTGGGAGGCAACCCAACAATTCTTCCCTTTTATTTATTCTATCTTTTGCATTAGATTAGGAATTTCTTTTTCGATTTTTTCAAAATTTCAATAATTCTGAGTCATTCGTTGTCTTTGTAGGGTACAAGGAGTCTATGTATGATCTATACTTCTTTCACTCCATCAACTTCAAATTTACATCTACATTGGTGAGAAAAATATTCACAGCCCCTTGTTCTTTATCTTGTGTGAAATTGTCCTTAGCGTTATGTGCTATTAAGTTGCATTTTGTCATTTTGTAAACATTGAAGACAATGTTCTATATAAGTTGGGGTGGGAATATTTCATTTATTATGTTACTACAGTTTTTGTGTGATTGTGTGAAAAAAATGAAAATGAAAAAAAAAATAGTCTTATGTGCAATTTTTCATTAGTTACTTTTAGTTTAGTTATTTATTTTCTAGCAGTAATTTAGAATTTTGTGTGCTTGTGTGGGTTTGACAATTCTGCTGACTATGATGTTTAATATTGGACTATGTATGCACCCTGGATGGTGAAAACTATGCATTATTATATTGATCAATGCATGTTTATATGACACTTGATTTACTGTGTGCATGACACCCATACTTGCATATTGAGCTAATGATTTGACTTATTTCTTAGAAATAGTTGAATGTAGAGAATATATACAGAAAACCTTTTTTGTGCTAAATTATGACCAATTTTTAGAATAATTTAGATGTGATTCAACTGTTGTAAGGGAGCATTGAGATTAGTAGGGGTTCCGTACATGATGTTATGTATGAATTTTCTAAAACCAATGAGAGGGGAAACGAAGTGAAAGTTTCAAGTTAGGGTGTAGTCTTAGAAACTATGTGCCTAAGAGAAAAAGTGCATTACACTAATCATTGAATAAACAAATATATCTGTTCGAGCATGTATAACTCGAGTGATCAAGCCTGTAAGAGTTTAAAACCTGGTACCCTATGGTCATCTGACTTGGGAGTCATCGGCCTAAAGCTCGCTATAAAGGGTTATATAGAAAGCAATGAAAAGATATTATATAAAAGAAAAGAAAAAAATTGTATCTATCTATTGATGAATTACATATGTAATCTTGTGTATGAAATGCATTGATTAGCCCTAGATACTCGGTTGATAAGACTATATCTCTAATGCGAGGCAACTAGCTCTATTTAATCTCAAGGGTTGAAGAGATCAAAAATAGGAGAACTTCTGCTTATTAAGGTGTGAAATTGTGCTAGTATGATTCAACCGAACTGAGAGAGGGTAAGGAATAGAATTGAATAAGTTCAACATAGAATGCACCCGAGAAAATAGAGTGAAAATAATAAGTTTGGAAGTGTGTGCATCTCTCGAGAGAAGTAAGGAAATATTTAACTAATCTGGGTCAGGTGTTGAGCTAATCATGATCTTAATATGTTGGCATGAGTTTTCATAGACATACACGTCAAGTTGTGCATATAACATGTGGAGATTGATTTGATTATGCACTGTTGTAGTTATTCATTTTGTTTTGTACTAAGTTCCAATCCTAAGATACGGCAGGTTATCTAACCATGTTTTATGTGGAATTAACTTATAGTTGTTTGAGGACAAACAATAGTTCAAGTTTGGGGGAGTTGATAAGTGCGTTTTTACACACTTATTGAAGGCCCAAACATGGATAATTGTTAATAAATATGTAGAATATAGCTTAATTCGATGTAATTTGTATTTTGCAGGACAATAATGATGAATATGGTGGAATTAGGAAAAACAAACAAAAAATGGCTAATATGAAGCAACGTCCAAAGTTTGAGGACCAAATTGCAAATTCAATAGTTGATTCGGACCACAAGATGATACTTTGAAGATTGATAGGAGACAATTGGATGGAATTAGAACTCAAAAAGGAATGGAATATGATCAAAATATTATCACAATCAATGTCCAATCGCACAAGTTATATTCTAGATTTTTAGTCGAATATTGATACCCATTTTTGACACTGTAAATGTCTGAATTGGAAACATTCTATTTCTAGAAACATTTTATCCCTTTCATCCAGCTTTCCAACGTAACTTTGAATTGCATCAATTGGATATCAAGAGAGAAAGTTATGGCCAAACTACTGACTACTGAGTAGAGACAAAAATCCGCGTGCAAATGAAACATTCTTTATTCGATTGAAACTCTTTTAGAAACCAAATTGGACGTGATTTTCAACCAATTTTTGAGTCCTACAAATATATAACAGTAAAATACATGAAAGGATAGGAGAAAAAAGACTTTGGAGAGAAGAAAATAGGTAAGAACGCGAAGATCAACTCCAAGAACACGAAGATTCAATTCAAGAATCGAATTTGTGATGTCATTCTTTATTTATTTATTTTTTCTTATTCCCACCATGTTAGGCTAGATTAATTATGTATTAGGTAAACAATGAACCTCGCATTATGATCTTTTAATTTCTGTTTTGCAATTTGATATTTAAACACGTTTAATGGATGTTGAATGATTTATATACACTTTCTTACTTCCACAATTATAGTGCACGATAATTGTGTGAGTTTGTGTGATATATTTTATTTATTTGAAAGAAGGAAAATAAATTCAACAAGGTATAACTCATCGTAGGGTTCATAGGGATAGAAATATACCGCTATACTTTACGCGAATCTCTAAGTATTTACAAAACGTCATGGATTCTTGTATATTGGAGTTTTCATAGAAATATAATCAAATGGTATGTTAGAATAGATTCAATTCTACTCGAAAAAAATTGTTGGATAAATTAGAAACAATGAATTTTCAACCAATTCATCGTTTTATCAAATTGTGAAATATGGGTTAAAACGGAACTTTGTTTGGTGATTCGAAATCCCAATGTGCTTTTTCATACATTAATTTCATTCAAATCTTTTACATTGAAACGTCATTTTTTGCATTTAATTCATAATTTTAGTTTAATTTGTATACTAGTTTTAGTTTAAACATAGAAACTGAAAAACTCATCTCAAATTTAATAGATTCGGTTAAGGTTGCGATAATAAAAATCAAGTTAAATCAATTCTCGTAGGAACGATACTCGAAATTCTAGAATTTTCGCTTTATTACTTGTCAATGAACCGTGCACTTACGGTGATTTAAATTCGAAACATATTTTCGTGAACACGTAATATCGGATACATCATAGACTTTAATGATAATACATGCATGTGTAGAAAGTTTCAGTTCGAGAGTTTTTCATGTACGCATGCAGAGACAATGGCCATGCATAGAGGATTTTCACCATCACCTTATGCAATTATCATTACATGGTTGATTATTGGAGAGTAACGTTTGTCAAAATAATATTTCCTCTACCAAATGAAGCCGAGTTGAAAGTTTCCGACTATATTCTCCGACTTAATAATTTGTTGCCACCCGAAGTCGGACCACATACTCCAAATGTAGACTTACGTCTAGAATATCATCCACTGGAGAATTTCTCCACTCTCGTAAGTGCGGTAGGTGCGGCACAATATGACATACTCGTCGATTTTGTACAAGTCAAATTCATCTACATAACAATTCAACGAATGTGTAATCTCTATATCATTGATTGTAATTTGCATGTTGCACAATTATTGTTGTCGTTAAATATTCCAATTACATTTACTTGCAATTTCTAATTAGGCATCGGCTATAAAGTCACAATTCTTATATGAGTTTTACAATTTTTTCAATGTATCTAACATTTGGTCGCACTTCCTCATCAAGCCCATCAATTGGTGTAGAAGCACCGTCCCCTATCCCTAAAAACACCTCTCGTACATCCTATTACTTCTCTCAGTACCGTCAATAGCTGCCTCGTCGCCTGTAATCTTCAGTCCAGTGATCAGAGCAAACTCAAACGTGGAGAAACTAACGACCTTGTCTCCGAGGTCGAAGTGGAGAGCATCACCGTCGACTGGCATAAGAAGTCGACATATTAGTGTATCAATGAGTTGTCCACAGTACTGCATCTCTCGCAACTAGTATAGGGGCCAAAGGAAGGACTGTAGTAGCACATCTCCGAACTGATCATCGAGTAGCTCCAAAATCTAGTCTACTCAAACATCTAGCAAAATAATCAATAAATAAGCTAAATAAATGTCAAAATTAAACAATCATTTACACTTTATATGAAAAATACATTTCATAGTTACCAAAACTAACTTTGTTGATTCGTCGGTGGATTCTCTGTGTGGTGGTCGGCGTCGGTCAGTGGATTGTGGTGGTCGGTGTTGGTCGACTATTTCGATTGGATTGACTGTGAGAGAATTTTTTTTCTTTTCTATTTGAGAGTATTTTTGACCTTTTGTTTTCTAACTTCTATTTCAACATTTTTTTTATTATTATTTAGTGTTCAAAGGCCATTATGGGAAGATGACCGGGTCCACTATTTCCTCCTTAAGTAGACACGCCCATTATTTCTTTCTTGTTTGTTCAAAACCCATAGGATGCAAAATAATGTTGAATTATGTCTTCTAATTTTGACAAATACTCTCTTCAAAAGTTTGACATAACTCTCCCCTTCTTTTGTTGGCACAGTTAAGTTCCTCCATTTAGTGATAATGTAAGTCGGACTTGCTTGGTGAAAAGTTGGATGACCCGATTTTTATTTTAATCAAGAATTGTTAGTTCACGATCATTGATTAAAGGTTAGCACCTTATTTTGATAGTTCACTATCATTATCAGCTATTCCACCGTTTGAGATGAGCAATTTATCCCAATCATGGAATCGTATTTTCTCATTAGTGAAACTCATGTACTCGTAGTGTATTGAACATGACTATATGTTACAATTAATTTTATAGCATGATCACGTGAAGAATTAAATTATATATGATTATTGTATGAATTGCCTAAATCTTAAACAACACTGTTCATAAACTTAGAAGTTCTTTAAAAAACAACAAGCAAGAGCAATACATTAGTTTGTTTGGAATACAATAGTGACCGAATTAATGGACATTTATTTGTTTGGAATACGATAGTGACCGAAGTAATGGACATTTATTTGCATCGGGCTGCTATCACCCTAAATAAGGATAGCAAAATGATAACTTAAACATAAAAATTAAAAATTAAAGTAGAAGGGGAAATGATCATTTTATCCAATTCTATATCGGGCATGATCTAAAGAGTGTAAGGCATAACCATTGTAGATCAGCATGATGTCACTACAGAATAATAATTCTCCTTTGATTTTTATATAAATCAAAATTTTAGTCTCGCACCTGTAGTAAAATAACCAAAGCTTAAGAATTGGTTCTGTATCCTGATAGTTTGGCCGGGTTTAGGCAGAGCCCAATTCTTGGAGCTCGAATTATTAGGTTCATCAGTTCCCTTTAGCAGGAATTAGGGACAACACATGTAAAAATGCCAACAATGTTATGTTGCACAGCCTGAATTAAGGATTGCTTAGGAATTTATGTTTCACTTGAAGCCTTAATTATTGTCAAGGAGTCTAATTCTTGTAAAATTCTATTAAAGAATTGGAATCTTTGTAAGATTAGGTTTTTCCCTATTTTATCATATTAACAGGGAGCTCTCCTTAGGTCTCTTGACAATCCATCAAATAGAAAGATAGAGAGACAAGAAGATGTTAGAGAAGATAAGTGTGCAATTTTCTCTCATAAACTTTTCTTTTATTATAGTGAATTACTGTAGCGACAGGAGAAAACATAGTATCACATTGAGGCAAATCTTACGTGTTCTTGATTGTTTATTTTCTTTCTTTAAATTTATTGTGTGATAGAATTAGTGTTTATAATTATCAACAATTGGTATCATAGTTTTATTTTTCTTGAGAGCAATGGCAGGTGAAGAAGGAACGTCTGTCGGGATCTATAAATTTGATGGTATGGATTTTACGTTCTAGAGGATGCATATCGAGAATTATCTGTATAGTAAAAAAAAAACTGCACCATCCACTTCTAAATGAAAAGTTGGAAGAAATTACAGTCTCTGACTGGAAACTCCTTGATCGTCGGTATTGGGTGTTATCTGATTGACATTTTCGAAGAACGTTAATCACAACGTGGCGGCAGAGAAAACCACGACATATTTGATGAAGGTATTGTCCGACAAATATGAGAAGCCATTTGCGTGTAACAAAGTACATTTGATGAAAAAAATTATTTAATTTGAATATAGTTGAAGATGCTCCAGTAGTAAAACATTCCAATAAACTAAATATAATTATCAATCGGTTGGTCTTAGTCGATATTAAATTTGATGATGAGGTTTGTACAATAATTTTGTTAGCATCACTACCGAATAGTTGGGAGCCTATGAGAGTTGCTGTCAGTAACTCTATAGACAATGCTAAATTGAAATTCACTGATGTTCGTGATTATAATCTTGCTCGAGATGTACAAAGAAGATATTTTGAAGAAGTCCCAATGTCGAGTTCTTTAGCCATGAAGGATGAGATAGACTCATAATTATCCGATCAAACACAACAATTGATAGAGTTACCAAAAGGAAAGTGCTTTGCAGTTAAAAGAAGAACGTGATGAAATTTTAACATTTCATAAGATTCAACTGAATCAGAATTCGGCAGGCATATTGACTAAGACTGTTCCGATCGAGAAACTGAAGTTATGTGCAACTTCAGTTGAACTTCTATTTTGAGGAATGAAGAGTTGTTGCCGCTGTAGAGGAGTCATTGATGGTGAATTAGTTTTCAAGTGGTGGATTGTTAAATTGTAGTGCCTAATTGATTAAGGATTGTTTAGGAATTTATGTTTGAATTGGAGTCCTAATTATTATCAAGGAACCTAATTCCTGTAAAATTCTATTAAAGAATTGAAATCCTTGTAAGATTAAGTTTTTGTCCTATCTTATAGGGAGCTCTCCTTAGGTTTCTTGATTATCCATCAAATTGTGTTACGCATCCCATGATGGCCGTTCAAAGTCGGACCTGCTGCATACGGGGATTCACTAGATATTTTTGTTCCTTGATTCTTTGGTTATTAAACACATCATATAACATCAAATAAATCAATTTCAAATCTCCAAAGTATTTTAAATATCTCCATTGTCCATTACTTCCACCACCATGCCATATCTTTTAAATCAACTACCTAAAATTTATCTTAGAGATAGGGGTGGGCGCGGGTCGGTTCGGTTCGGTTCGGTTCGGTTTTTTTCGGTTCCAGAAATTTTCGGGTATTTAGTAAATGGAACCGTCGGTTCCAAATATAATTTTGGAACCGTTCGGTTTCGGTTCGGTTCGGTTCGGTTCGGTTCCGTACTATAATTAAATTTTTTAACATTTAAAATAATGCTACATAAATACACCTGAAAGTAGATACTAATATTAATAACAAAAAGTAGATACAAATATCAAGTTCAATCTTAACTTTTACAAATTAACGTAATCTAATTTAATAACATATCAATAATAAGTTGTCAAATATAAATACCAAAAAGTAAATATTACTAATAAAACTTCGATGATTCATATCAATAATTCATTTGCTTCAAACCTTCAAGTCTACATAAAAATGAAATATAAATTAGAAGTCATAAAGATAAAATATTTTAAAGTATTGATAATACTTACCAACTATTTAATGTAATCATCAGTTACTTGACTTTTCATACTAACTACTAAGAAACTATATAAGAAAAAATTGAAAAAACACAACTAACAAATATAAATAAACTCTAAATTGTTCAACTAATAAGATTTAATAAGAAAAAAAATTATTAATTTGTTTAGAAAAATAAAAGAAATTGATTTATCCAATATTAAAAAAAAATTCGGTTCTTATTCGGTTCTTCGGTTCTGGGTCTAGAACCGAGAACCGAACCAAACCATTCGGTTCTCGATTCGGATACCCGTTCGGGTATTTCATTTTAAAAAACCCATTCGGTTCGGTTCGGTTCGGTTCGGATATTTTGCCCAGCCCTACTTAGAGATACTTGACAATGTATCTCGACATTAACTCTTCCAACATATTTGTCCTAGTGAAAGATAAGGGCCTCACAAATTATATCGTTCTCGACCTCTGGATGGTGAATCTCATAAATTATTTTTACTCATGCAATAAACTGAAAATAAGTATTTAAACATAACATCAAAGTTACAAGTTTTACAACGATTCTACAAGAAAAGTAGAACTTCCTCTTATACCAAACTATAATGTTCCGAAATCTAGCTGTTACACCCCATTTTTCTACAATGTAAAATTCAAGATTTTATTTCAAGTCAAAAGTGGAATTGTCAAAGTCATAGTCAAAATGGGACTTAAATGAGGTAAATTATTTTCTTGGGGTTTATTTTGCAATGGATCATAATTGAGAGCTTCAATGGGATTGAATTAGAAGTTAGGGAGTTACTTAATTAGGTTTGGAAGTAATAGACTTAAATGTTATTTGGTTTGGAAGGTGAGGGACCTCTAGTGTAAATATCCACTAATTTAACAATTAAACCCATTTTCCATCTAATTACACCCACTACCCGCATAGAGAAGATAGAGATCGAGAAGAGGAAGGAAAAAGGGGAAAAAGGGAAAGAAAAAGAAAGGAAAGAAGAAGAAGAAGAAGAAGAAGAAGGAAAGAAAGAAAGAAAAGGGAAGAAAGCCACCTACGAGATCCAAGTTGGGTTCTCAATTTCTTCTTCTATATTGAGGTAAATTCAAAATATATTATGGTTGATTTTGTGGTAAAAGTTTAGGGTTTTTAATTTATAGCTTATGCTTGAAAAAATATGATAAGGAAGTTGTTTATTTGAGCATTTTGAGCTATTTATTCTTGTGGATTGGAAGGAATGATAATTGGATATTAGGGTTTTGATTAATGGGGTTTAATCCAAAATTTATGGGACAATTGACATTCTTTCTATTTTCCTTGTGATTGTTACATGATATTAAGTTAGATAGGTTGAAAATAACTTATCTTGTGCTTGAGTTCTTAGTTTGGATGAATATGGAGATTTTAAGAAAGTGGTTTTTGATGAGATATATGTATTTAGTTAATAGAAATTTGAAACGAGGAATGTGGATATTTATTGACATGAAAATCTTGTTGAATCTTACCGGGACGGCCGGGAAAAGTTAGTATTAGCGAGTTGAGAAAGTTGAGTGATTCAAAAATGTAGTGAATTTATGTTTAAGTTAACCAAATGAGATGGAAATATTAAGTCTCAACTAATTGCTTATTGAGAGATTTATATATTTTAGTTTGATGCTAAGTAGGAGTTATTATTGAGAAATCTCTTGTAACTTTATATGGATGGAATTGAAGTGGTTTGTGTGTGATCATTTCAGGAGGGGATTTGGACGTGGGAACAGCATACCAACACCGTTAGTCCAGCATATATCTGTGAGTGGAGAACATATTTTTTCCAAAAAGAAGATTTTTAAATCTATAAGCTTATAATCATGTTTATTTAATATGAATGTTGAATTTTTAGAGAAGCATATTAGTTACATGGAATGTCTTATTTTCGAAAAATTAGTAAATGAGCATGATTATCTTCAGACCATCAGAAAATACCCGATGTAATCACTTACTCTAGTGTACTGAGGGGCTACGACTTTGTGCTAGAGTCGTGTATTTGACTCATATACACTGAGGGGCTACAGCCGTGTATAAAGGTGATTCTTATCCACTGAGGGGCTACGACCGTATGTAAGGGTACATATTATGCACTGAAGGGCTACGACCGTGCGTACAGATGATTATGTTTATTTCCAATTCGTGCACTGAGGGACTACGGCCGTGTACAGAAGTGTTGATCAGACAGTTAATGTACATATGATTTTATAGCTTTCAGATCATCAGCATATTATATATTGATGTGATTATCCTGTAGATAGTGGATTATTAGCTTGCAGCTTACATATTCCAACTTATAGTTCAGCTTATTCATTTCAGATTATGGTTTTAGCTTACTGAATTCGACTAATGTACTTACTCATCTCGTTGCATCATTTATTATTATTTTTAAATATCAGCTTGAGTCTAATCTATGATTTAGCACCAGCATTATGCTTTTATACGATGTTATGATACATATTTCAAGAATAATGAGTACAGCGAGATAAGTGGAATATCAGTTTCATTTTTATATAAATGTATATACATATATAAAGGGCATTTTAGCCATTTTTGTAAACACTCCACTCACTGGGATTATTATCTTATATATCTTCTTAACATCTTTCTTATAGGAGGTAGTTGACTGAGCAATGGTGAAAGTTATATTGATAGTTTTGCAGCCATTCCCGCCACCAATTGTAGGTTCTGTCGCTTAGAACGGTGTAATCATCAAGCAAATCATTTGCATCATATTTGTGGATTTTGTATTTATATGTACCAGTGGTCACGATGGAATATTGTAAACTAAACTGTATTACTATTATCTTTTTGAGAAGCAATTATGATGCATAGTGATATAGATTTTTTGGTTGGAAAATAAATAATAAAAATAAAAAAAAACGATATTTTTCCATAAATGGAAAAATTCGAGATTTTAACTTAAATGGAAACTCCTAATATTCAGGATCGTCCTCTAACAAACGGAATCAAAATCCGAATCATATTGAATGAGATATTACCAAAATAAAAATTACCATAAACGGCAAAAACGCGTAATCGAGAGCATAAACGATGGAATCTGTCCAAAATCCGACGTACGTCATGGCCAAAGGCGATGAGTTGTGATCCTTGGCCCATTTCCACTCAAATTAGACTATTAACTCGTCAAAAACGAACAAACCTAAAGTTATCATGAAATCATTATTTTGCCTTGCGATCCCACTTCATCATAAATTCTAACTCCTTATGCACTTCATCATTCTCCCCAGGGTGAGAAAAATTCGCCCTCGAATTTGACAGGGAAGAAGCCTTATCATCATCAGAATTATTACCACGAAATGGCACCAGATGCTTGACATTAAACACGTCGGATGTGCGAATATGACTTGGCAGTTTTAAAAGATAAGTATTTGGATTAATCTTCTCAATGTCCTCCAATGGACCAATCTTCTTGGCAGTAAACTTGTTGTACTCATGAACAGGGATACGATATTTTGTCAACACCGCCCAAACAAAGTCACCTACCTCAAATTCAACATGTCAATGTTTAAGATCTGCATCATGCTTATATTTATTAACAGCAGCCTGCAACTGATCATGAGCATGTGAGTGAATCTGCTGTAACTGTTGAACGAAGTCCTCAGCCTTACCATGCATTTTAACAGAAATAGAAACTGGGGCCAAGTCAAGGGGACAACGAAGAACACCTAAAATGGACTAAAACCTGTACTCCGGTTGACAGCATGATTATGAGCAAATTCTGCCTGACACAACTTCTGATCCCAAGACTTGATGTGATCACCAACCAAACAACGTAGTAAATCACCCAAGGAGCGATTAATAACCTCTGTATGTCCATCTGTCTGAGGGTGATATGCACTGCTGAAGTCCAACTTTGTATTGACCGAGAACCACAAACTGCGCCAGAAGTGACTGAGGAAACAAGTATCTCGATCAAACACAATAGATGTAAGCAGTCCATTCAGGCGATAAACCTCACGAAAGTATAGTAAAGCCACATTGACAGCATCCGTAGTTTTCTTGCAGGGGATGAAATGAACCATCTTTGAGAACCGATCAACCACTACAAAGATAGAGTCAAAACCACGCTGAGTCCTGGGAAGCCCCACAACGAAATCCATGCTAACGTCTGTCCAAGGCTGGGTTGGGATAGGAAAGGGCATATACAAGCCAGCATTTGTCGCCTTGCCTTTGGCCAAATGACAAGTCCGACAACGCTCCACAAACTTACCGACATCCTTGCGCAAAGATGGCCAAAAGTAAGAAGCAGCAACAAGCTGCAATGTTCTGTCACGACCCACGTGGCCCTCATTGTGCAATTCTTGAACAATCTTCAACCTCAAACTGCCCTCTGGAATACATAACTGGTTGCCATGAAAAAGGAAACCATCAACCCATGCAAACTCCGACTGTACACCTTCCTGCAACTTCCGAATAACATGGGAGAAATATGGATCAGTAGTATATAAGTCACAAAGACCATCAAAACCGGGAACCTCCACTCGCATTTCTGTCAGGAGAGTTTGGCGCCTACTCAATGCATCTGCCACCTTGTTAAGGGCACCTGCTTTGTGCTTAATCACAAAAGTAAACTGCTGCAAGTAAGCAATCCAAGAGGCATGTCTAGCAGATACCTTATCTTGAGTACCAAGGTGCTTGAGGGCATCATGATCGGTATACAAAATGAACTCCTTCTGGAACAGATAGTGACACCAATGTCGAACTGCCTAGACTATTGCATAGAACTTCACATCATAAGTACTGTACCGAGATTTCGGACCAGAAAGCTTCTCACTGAAGTATGCAACGGGGCAGTTGTTTTGACTCAGTACACCACCAATACCCACCTTCGAGGCATCACAATGTAGCTCAAACGGCTGGGTAAAGTCAAGCAACACCAAAACTGGAGCAATAGTCAACTTCTGCTTAATCAACTGAAGAGATGCCTCTGCTTCGAGAGTCCATTGAAACTTTCCATCCTTCATACAATCTGTAATAGGTGCCATGATACTGCTAAAATGTGGTATAAACCTGCGATAAAATGAAGCAGGCCATGGAAGCTGCGCACTTCGGTAGCAGTTTTAGGTTGTGGCCACTGGCTTAGTACCTCCACCTTGGATGTGTCAACCGCTAACCCCTCCTTTGACACCACATAACCAAGGAATACAACACGATCAGTCAAGAACGAATACTTTTTCACTGCAGCATAAAAGTGATCTCTGCGAAGAACTGAAAGAACTTCTCGAAGGTGTTGGACATGATCATCATCGGTAGAACTATAAATCAGAATATCATCAAAGTAGACGACAACAAATTTACCGATGAATGGACGAAGAGCCCGATTCATGACCCGCATAAATGTACTAGGTGCATTTTGAGAGGCCAAAAGGTATGACCAACCACTAGTACAACCCTTCTCTCGTCTTAAATGCTATTTCCACTCATCTCCAGGTCTGATTCGAATCTGATAGTACCCACTCTTCAAGTCAAGCTTGATGAACACGCAAGCACCAGTAAGCTGGTCTAACAGATCATCCAGGAGAGGAATAGGAAAACGGTAACGCACCGTAATCTTATTGATCGCCCTACTATCCACGCACATGCGCCACGTCCCACCTTCTTCTGCGTAAGGAGAGCAGGAACAGCACAAGGACTAAGACACTCTCTGATGTGCCCTTTTGCCAGAAGCTCCTCCACTTGTCTACGCAACTCTTCATGTTTAGTGGGGCTCATCCTGTAATGCGTCCGGTTAGGTAGAGAAGCATCAGGCACCAAGTCAATCTGATGCTGAATATCCCGCAGTGGTGGCAACCCATCTGGAAGCTCTCCTGGGAAGACCTCGTGAAACTCCTTTAGCAATGGCTAAACTCTACAAGGAACCTCCTGCTCACTGTCAATTGACTTTCCCACCAGCACATACACGACCCCAGACTCCTCCATCTCTGTTTCAAACTTTGCTCTGATCAGTAAATTGGCACTGTCCCCAACTGTTTTCACTGAACCCTTATCCGGTAGTAACACAATTTTCTTACCCCCAAACAGTAAGCTATACGTGTTGGTATACCTATCATACAGTGAATGGCGGTCAAATTGCCACGGTCTCCCTAACAGCAAGTGGCACGCATCCATCTCTATGACATCACCTCATTCCTCGTAATCAACATATAAAATTTCGTGGTATAGTCACGAACCGTTTTGACGCTTTGACACAGATTCTGCAGTTGCTGGTACATGGTCCGAACATAGTTGTAGGGCAGAAACTGGTTCTTCATATGCTTCTTCAATTTATCCCACGATATAAACTTGGACTTCCCTAACCTGGATCGCGTCACTTTAGTCTGCTGCCACCACGCTGCTGCTCATCCACGAAACCTCGTCGCAACGAGAGGCACACATTTATCAGCAGGAACCTCCTTAAATTCCAAGATCTCCTCCACTGCAGTCACTCAATCCAAGAACTATTC
This sequence comes from Fraxinus americana, assembly GCA_035079005.1. Taxonomy (NCBI): domain Eukaryota; kingdom Viridiplantae; phylum Streptophyta; class Magnoliopsida; order Lamiales; family Oleaceae; genus Fraxinus; species Fraxinus americana. The sequence continues at coordinate 18,973,742 of CM068717.1, forward strand.
TAGACTTAATCCACTATGGAACTCAGGAATATCAACCTTGAATCCTGATTCCCAACGCCTGTTCTCATCCTGATCACTCCCTTCCGTCGGACTGGCAGATCTATTAGATGCTCAGGTTGTGCAAACGGATTCTCATCATCAGAATCCTCAACCGGCGGGGCCACCGGCGCATGATGTTGCGGCATGAGTGCAGCGAATTGCTGTGTCAGCAACTCCACTTGTTGACGCAGCTGTGCGATTTCATCACGTCTATGTACCTCTTCTACCGGGACTTCACGAGCTTCTGGACGTCTCCTGGCGGCATGGTGAAGGAACGACTTCGTCTCTGATACCAACTGACGTAGCGGAAGATTATAGGAAAGATGAACAACCTCACAAATATGAGATAAACTCACGAAAATTCTTATTCAATTCAATAATGTCTGCCTCAAAGGGCTTACAATGATTTAAATAGTAAAACCCTAGCAAATTTCGGAAAATAAATAATAAAAATAAAAAAAACGATATTTTTCCATAAATGGAAAAATTCGAGATTTTAACTTAAATGGAAACTCCTAATATTCAGGATCGTCCTCCAACAAACGGAATCAAAATCCGAATCTTATTGAATGAGATATTACCAAAATAAAAATTACCATAAACGGCAAAAACGCGTAATCGAGAGCCTAAACGATGGAATCTGTCCGAAATCCGACGTACGTCATGGCCAAAGGCGATGAGTTGTGATCCTTGGCCCGTTTCCACTCAAATTAGACTATTAATTCGCCAAAAATGGACAAACCCAAAGTTATCATGAAATCATTATTTTGCATTGCGATCCCACTTCATCATAAATTCTAACTCCTTATGCACTTCATCAAGAACCAACAAGCAACATATTATCCCAAGAAACTATGCAACCACCCAAACTTAACTTCGTTAAATTCGGTGGGAAAGTAAAGTTCTGAGGCAGAGGAACATTTTTCCGAGAGTCGAAAATGACACTCAAAATTTTCAAGTTGATGCAGATGGACTAAATTCTCAAGACAATAGAATGACAACTCTTCTTGAGTCTCACAAAGGTAAGAAATTCCCAATGTCTTCAGGTTCGGAATTATTTGAAGGGTCTCCTGAGTAAATTCGAAATCCATTACACCAGAAAGTGTTTGTAGGTTCGCATTTTGTGGACCAGGAGAACAAAGCAAGACACCTTTATCGAACAAGAGATGCCTTAACTGTGGCATCTTCAAGAGTTTCTCTGGTAAGAACAATATTTTACCCATTGACGTTGGAAAAACAATCAAGGTCTGAAGATTGTGAAGGTTAGATATTACGACAGGAATCTTGAATTTCCCACTGTATGACAAAGCAATATACCTTAAATTAACAAGTTTTACTATCTCAATTGTAAACTCAAGAAAATTTATGTTGCCTGCTTCCAACACCCTGAGCAGTTGAAAACATATGTTAGATGAAAATAGACTCTCTGTGAAGTATAGAAGTGAACGGAATGTTGAGTTATATATGTTTGAAATGTCATCCCGCATTCTTCTATGAATACTTAGGTGACGGTGATTTTTCATGACTTCCGAAGAAATCTTAATTTCTTGATTGGCGATAAAAAGAAACTTTTCCTCCTGAGCTTTCCTCATGCACAGTTCCCTCATGATATCATGGATGCTGCAGGTTTTGATTTCACCAGTGTAAATCCTGTCACGAACCATAATCAGATTTCTATCAATAAGTTCTTCCAAATACTCCTTTGCCAATCTTTCCAAACTTCTAGTTGTATTTGGATTTAAAAATCCCTCAGCAACCCATAACCCGATAAGATGGGAGACTTGGATGACATAATCTTCAGGGAAAACTCCCATCTAAAGGAAGCATGGTCTAAGACAATGAGGCAAGTGTTTGTAACTCCAAGACAGTATCTCCATGAAATCATCATCATTTCCAGTTAATGCAGATTTTAAATTTTCTGCAACATACTCCCAATTGGCTCGTGTCTTCTCCGCTTTGTAGAGGACACCACCAATGACTACAAGTGCAAGTGGAAGTCCTTTGCATTTTTCTGCCATCCTCCTTCCAATTTCCTCAAGTTCAGGAGGACAGCATTCTTTCCCAAATGCCTTCTGGCACGGGAGATTCCAGCTTTGTTTAGGACTAAGAAAAGTCAGATGGTGAATAGGGCTAGAAGAGTCAGCATAAACAGCGACACTGGATAGTCGAGTAGTCAAAATTATCCGACTTCCATTATAATCATCCGGGAATATCCTTCTAAATTCATCTAAGATTTTGTCTTCCCACACATCATCCATAACAATGAGATATCTATTGCCCTTCAATCGTTGATATACTAGGGTTTTTAATTCATCTGTTTCCTTTCGATTCATTTCATCAGTGAGGTCTCCGTGGATTTTAGAAGATCTTTAAGCAGTGCTCGCACATGATATTCCTGAGATAGAGTTGTCCAGGCCTGAATGTGGAAGTGATGCTCAATATAAGAATCATTGTAAATATTTCTAGCAAGTGTTGTCTTGCCAATGCCTCCCATCCCAGCAATTGAAATTATTTTCAACCTAGAGGATGGCCCAACCAGTCGTTCCTTTATTTGAAGCAAGTCATCTTCAAATCCGACCATTGGATTCTTGTTAGTGGAAACAGATTTTGATGAAGTAGCTCGCAATGAGTTCCTTGGTTGCCGATCTTGAACGTCATCTCGGTCCTTAGACTTCACCACCTCTTCTGAAGTAGAATCGAGAAAGAGAAGATTGAGTAAAAGATCTTGATGAATGACCTTAAAAAAAATTGGTTTCTTAATTATTTGCCATATTCTTTTTAAAAGATCAAGAAAATTAACATTTCATCCAGGTAACGTTTTAACTAAACTTGCATCTAACTTGTACTTGCCATTCAACTTCTTTTATCTATTTTCTTTCAAGATTTAAATGATACTGAAATTCATTTTCTTCTTGATATTGACAATCTAAACTTTCTTCTATGCCATAAACATATTGTAGATGAACCAACCAACCTTTACTTTGTTTTTTTGCCATCTTTTGGAGTTTATGGGCATAAAAAAACCCAGTTTTCATTATTTCAACCTTTAAGAATAAACAAGTATGGAGATATAAATAAAACTAATTCAAGCAAGATCATATATAAATAACAAGTAACTAATAACTAATAACAGTAAATTGCGCAAGTCATGAAGTGAAAATGTGATGAATTTTAACAAAGAAATATGTTTGAAGGCATTAATTGATTTGATTTGAGTTTGATTTTGATTTTTGACGCCGGGCAGAATAGTGATTATTCTGCAGGCTGGGTTCAATTGACAAAAACAGAGAAGAACGCAAGAGAAACACAAAGAAAAACGAGAAAATTCTTTATTATTCAACAACTGAATGAAAATAACCCACAAGCCGGGTTAAATAGCCAGAAAATAATAATAATCGGAATTTTGCCAAAAATAGCAAAATCCTAATATTCATACCAAAATAAAATACTTAATAAAAGAAACAATATCACCAAAATTCGGCTCAAATCGAGCAATTATTCTATGTCAAAAGGGAAACCGAAATATTACCATAAATAGCAAAAAATAACTTAAATTGATGATTCGGAAGGGAAAACAGCTGAATTTGATCTCGAATCCGATGCACACCGAGCATAGCTCGGTGCCCACGACGTGCGCGCCGAAACGAGCTTTCCGAATTGGGGTCACGGGCGTGATTCTGACAACCGTAGCCAAAGTTATGGCCAAAATACCAAAACGTGTTCAAAATTGACCCCAATTAGGAAATGTCGTCGATTACTTTCCATTCTTACGTCGATCCGCCAACTCATGGTACGTTAGCGCCATCAACGAGTTATCTGACAACTCAGCTTCGTCTGACTCGGACCCTCCTGCATCAGTCGCCCCTGGTTGGAAAGAACTCGTCCTCGAGTTCACATGAGTGTCTTCAGGATCCCCAAAACAAGGACTGAGGTGCTTCACATTGAAGACATCAGAAGTCTTCAAATGGCTGGGAAGCCGTAGTCGGTAAGTATTGTCGTTGATCTTTTGCAGAACCTCACAAGGACCAACCTTCCGCTCCTTCAGTTTATTGTACTCCCCAACGGGAAAACGATCACGAGTTAACACTGCCCACACAAAATCACCAACTTCGAAAAGGACCTGACGACGATGACTATCAGCCTGAACCTTGTACTTGGCATTACTATCTTGAATGGCTAACTTCACTTGTTCATGGATTCCCCGAAGATGTTCCGCCATCTCATCTGCTTTGTGACTTATGCGACCCACACGTGGAATAGGGGCTAAATCAAGTACCCCAGATGGAACTCGACCATAGACAATTTCAAATGGACTCATCCCGGTAGTTCGATTCTTCGACCTGTTGTAGGCAAATTCTGCCTGAGGTAATGCCAGATCCCACTGCTTCGGCTTAGTTCCTGCCAGACACCTCAACAGGTTACCCAAACTCCGATTCACCACCTCTGTCTGACCATCAGTTTGGGGGTGGTAGGCACTGCTAAAATTCAACTGTGTCCCCAATTTCTCCCACAAGATTTTCCAGAAATGACTCACGAACTTAGTGTCACGATCAGAAGTAATTGAATGAGGCACCCCATGCAAACGCACAATTTCCTTGAAGTAGAGATGGGCAATCCGGGTAGCATCCATTGTCTTCCGACAAGCTATGAAATGGGCCATCTTTGAAAACCTGTCGACCACAACAAAAATAGAATCCGAGGCTCGTTGGGTACGAGGTAGTCCCAAAACAAAATCCATACTGACATCAATCCAAGGAGCTTCAGGTACTGGTAGAGGTGTATAAAGGCCCGCATTAGTAAGAGCCCCCTTTGACCGCTGACACACACAACAACGCCCAACATGATGAGCCACATCACTACTCAATTTGGGCCAGAAATAGGTAGATGAGACCAACGCCAGTGTCTTATCTCGCCCGAAGTGTCCCATGTTATGAAGTTCACTAACAATATGCTGCCTTAGTGAACAATCTGGAACGCACAACTGTAACCCACGAAACAGATAGCCATTATGTAAAATGAAATCATGTCGTTGGTTGTTAGTTACCTCCTGAATTATCTTCCCAAAGGAAGGGTCTGCTGCATACAAATCCGGAAAGGACTCAAATCCGACGACACTGGTGCTCACGGTGGTGAGAAGGGAGGTACGACGGCTCAAGGCATCTGCGACACGATTCAAACTCCCAGCTTGATGTCTTAGTGAAAAAGTGAACTCCTGCAAGAACGCCACCCACTTGGCATGTCGTCTACTCAGTTTGTGTTGTCCATTGATATACTTCAGTGCCTCATGGTCAGTGATAAGAATGAACTCCCTCTGTATCAAGTAATGACGCCAATGCTTCAAAGACTGCACTATGGCATAGAATTCAAGATCATAGGTGGAATAGTTCCTCTTCGATCCTGATAGCTTCTCACTGAAAAATGCCACTGGACGCCCTTCCTGACTCAAAACACCACCAATGCCAACTCCAGATGCATCACAATTAACTTCAAACACCTTTTCAAAATCTGGAAGTGCCAAAACTGGAGCCTCGGTCATCCGTTTCTTGACCAACTGAAAACTGGCTTCTGCTTCATCCGACCATTTGAATTCACGTCCCTTCAGACATTCTGTGATGGGAGCAATCAAAGTGCTGAAGTTCCTGATGAACCGACGGTAGAAGGATGCCAATCCATGGAAACTTCTGACATCGTGCAAAGTTTTCAGCTTGGGCCATCCCAATATTGCATCTATCTTCGACTGATCTGCAAGAACACCATCGATGAACACCACGAAACCAAGAAAAGTAACGGAAGAGGTGAAGAAAGAACACTTCTTCCGATTAACGAACAGGCGCTCCGTCCTCAACATATCAAAAACTGCACGGAGGTGATCAAAGTGTGACTCCCAAGTCGGACTGTAAATAAGGATATCATCAAAGTAGACAACCACGAACTTCCCCATAAAAGGCCGTAACACCTGATGCATAAACCTCATAAAGGTTCTGGGTGCATTGTACATTCCAAAAGGCATTACCATCCACTCATACAAACCATGCTTTGCGTCTTAAACGCCGTCTTCCACTCATCTCCGTGTCGGATCCAGATTTGGTGATATCCGCTCTTAAGGTCAATTTTTGAGAAGACCTTAGAACCAGAAAGCTGATCCAACATATCATCCAGACGGGGAATTGGAAACCTGTACTTCACTGTGATCCTGTTGATTGCTCTACTATCAACACACATACGCCAAGATCCGTCCTTCTTGGGTACCAGCAGAGCAGGAACTGCACACGGGCTCATGCTTTCACGAATGTAGCCCCTCTCCAACAATTCAACCACTTGTCGCTGCAACTCTTCAGCTTCCTTGGGACTGAGACGATAAGCTGGTCGATTAGGCAGACTCGACCCTGGAACAAGGTCAATTTGATGTTGAATATCCCTCATAGGCGGCAACCCTGGAGGGAGATCTTCAGGCATCAAATCAGAGAACTCCGTTAGCATCTTCTGCACTTCTACCGGTAAATCTGGATTCTCTACACAACAACTATTCTCACAAGGCAGTAGAGCATAGACCACATCTTCTCGCGCAATCTCTCCCAAAAAGCTGGACATAGAAAGCAGGTTGGCACTTTTAGCTACTGGAGCAGGAGTGATTTCTTCTCTTCGCGGCGCCAACACAACCGTCTTCCCTTTGATGCTAAGGGAATAAGTATTTTTCCGCCCATCATGAACAACACTGCGATCATACTGCCAAGGTCGACCCAACAATATGTGACAAGCATCCATCGACACAACATCACACCAAGCATTGTCGAAATATTTCCTACCAATCGAAAAAGATACTAGACATCGCTTTTCTACTGATACTGCACTGCCCTTACTCAACCACGACAATTTATATGGCCTGGGATGCCGATCTGTCTTCAACTGTAATTTCTGGACAGCTTCTTCAGACACTACATTCTCACAGCTTCCACTATCAATGATCAGTTTGCAAACCTTATCCGCTACCGTGCAGGTTGTGTGAAAGATGTTGGTTCTTAACCAGTCATCCCCTGAATCGCCTTTGGGGGTCAATAGACTCTTACGCAAGACTAGAGTTTCATGACCGTCCCCATACAGCATTCCTTCCTCTTCATCATCGTCATATACGGGCTCTCCAACCTCCTCATTCTCGTCTACAACTTCTTCATCAATTAGGAGATTTTTACCTGGCCGATTAGCTGGTTTCCTGCAATCAGTTGCTCGATGTCCCTGTTCACCGCACCTGAAGCATCTAATACCTGAACCAGGATTATCCCGTGGTGGCTGTTGAGTAGGACGAGGTGCTTGAGGGCGAATGGGCTGGCTACCTTCGCTTCTGACCACCGGTTTCCTACTCTGCTGCTTCTCTACAGCAAGTGCACGCTGGTATGCTTCAGAAACAGTCCACAGCGAGTGAAGGCTGAGGACATCCTGTATGGACTGTCGCAATCCTCCCAAATATCTCGCCACCATCTGTTCTTCCGTTTCAGACAGATCATTCCGAGCCACCAATTGATAAAACTCCTCAGTGTAGTCATCAACCGACCTTATGCCCTGTCTTAGAGAATGAAGCCGTTGAAACAAAGTTTGAGTATAGCCGAAAGGAAGAAAGTGACCTTTCATCTTCTTCTTCATTTTCTCCCAATCTGTGATTTTGGCTTTACCCTGTCTACTGCGTGAACGTCTCAACTGCTCCCACCATGCGGATGCCCTACCTTTAAGTTTGATGGCAACTAACCTTACTTTGATGTGATCTGGAACCTCCTTGTACTCAAAGATACGTTCCACTTCATTCAGCCAATCAACAAAACCTTCAGCTTGTAACGTACCAGAAAACTCTGGTAGATCTACCCGAAAGCCGAAATCTACATGTCGATCCTCCCGACCACGTGCTCCCAGACCCGAGCAGGGTTGTGATACGGGTTTTCGTAACTGGTATCGGACTCGTGACCCTCCAGTTCGCGGTCACCGCGATCCTACGCCGCCAGACGCTGAGTTAACTCTGCAACTTGCCTCTGTAAGTCTTCAATCGTCACATCTTGAACGTTACGATCACGGTGTGGGACTTCCTCATTCGGAACCTGCCCTCTGCGACCACGACCACGACCACCAACCATGATTGACCGATGAAATCTAGCCCAAGAAGATGCTGAAGCTCTGATACCAACTGACGCCGGGCAGAATAGTGATTATTCTGCAGGCTGGGTTCAATTGACAAAAACAGAGAAGAACGCAAGAGAAACACAAAGAAAAACGAGAAAATTCTTTATTATTCAACAACTGAATGAAAATAACCCACAAGTCGGGTTAAATAGCCAGAAAATAATAATAATCGGAATTTTGCCAAAAATAGCAAAATCCTAATATTCATACCAAAATAAAATACTTAATAAAAGAAACAATATCACCAAAATTCGGCTCAAATCGAGCAATTATTCTATGTCAAAAGGGAAACCGAAATATTACCATAAATAGCAAAAAATAACTTAAATTGATGATTCGGAAGGGAAAACAGCTGAATTTGATCTCGAATCCGATGCACACCGAGCATAGCTCGGTGCCCACGACGTGCGCGCCGAAACGAGCTTTCGGAATTGGGGTCACGGGCGTGATTCTGACAACCGTAGCCAAAGTTATGGCCAAAATACCAAAACGTGTTCAAAATTGACCCCAATTAGGAAATGTCGTCGATTACTTTCCATTCTTACGTCGATCCGCCAACTCATGGTACGTTAGCGCCATCAACGAGTTATCTGACAACTCAGCTTCGTCTGACTCGGACCCTCCTGCATCAATTTTGTATAAAAGCAACTTGGAATTCTTAATCAATAAAAAATGCCATCATACGCAACTTGCTAGTTTGGTAATTCAAAGTCAATAAAATGACATATTCTATTACAATTGTTATTGATTTAAGCCTCAAGTAGAGGAAATAATCAACAGATTTCTTACACGACAGCACCCTGTTTGCCAGTTTTTCTTTTTTTTTTTCTTCTTCCAATGAAAATTCGCCAATTGTTGTTTCTGTAATTTTTATGTGATTATTTCATGTACGTGTAACAAAGTTGATTATTGTTTCAATCAAGTTGTTTACTAACAACTCCAGAAAACTATAAAGAATTATGATATTTGCACATAATAAATGTAAAGCTTTGTTGAAATTTAATGATCTGTAAAAATATGTGTCATTGATTGTTTCGAATATTGTTAAAATTAATGACAAAAATGATAATCACCTCACACACGTCAACAAAGCTATCAATCAAACTATACCTATAGCAAAAATGTTGTATAAAAGCAACTTGGGATTCTTAAATCAATTAAAAAACCATCATATGCAACTTGCTGACTTTGAAATTCAAACAATGGAGTGACATCACATTAAAATTAAGTCACTGTTTAACAATCATTAAAACAACTTTTTTATTTTCTAATACTCATTTCCAACCACACATTCTTACAATAAAATATTTTGCACGAAATTTTTTTAAAAAATTAATTTTTAATCTCACATTCATAAAAAATCACTATTCCAAAATTTATTTTTGTCAAAAAAACTCTTTTTAATGATTGTCAAAAAGGACTAATATTGAAATCAAGTTTTTCAACAACTTAGAAGAATAGTGAAATTACCCATTGTATAATAGCAAATTGGGATTATTAATCAATCAAAAATGCCATCACATTTTATTTTTTATTTGATTGTGTATTTAGTAGATGTCTTGCTCATTATTAACAAGGGTTTAAGTATGGGTTGTGATAATTGTATTTTATATATTTATTTAGGCTATTATTTATTATTGGTTTATTGGTAGGTAAACATCTATTTGGATGCATTTGGATACCATTAGCATAAAAAAATGATTTGTAGGTAAAGCTTTGAAGAAGATTTCATTATAAAACATTTATCTAAAATCAAGTCATACATTATTGGTTGGAGTTGAAGAAAAATAAAACGAAATTCAAGAATCGTTGAAAAATTCAAGATTCAAAACTATTTTAATATTTCTTACTAAATCTTAACTTTTGAGTTACAAAAATATTGTTTGTTTTAAATATAGCAAGTGTACGATCCATTAACAAATAGTAAAATAAATTTTTGAATTCAAGTATCGTACCCACAAAGATTTTACTAGTTTCAATTCAAATTAACTTCGTTTTAATCGAAATAATAAAAACTTATGATTTTTCTAAAACTAAATTGTCGCTAACTATTATAATTGAAAATACAAGATCTAACTTAATGAAAATTGACTCAAGATCGTAATTAATGCAAGTTTGAAGAAAGTATAATTATGAAAAGTTCACTAGGATCTCGAATCCTCTTATATCAATCTCCCTTAACTTCAAACCTTACAATTTGATAAGACAATTCAATTATGAAGATCAATGTTCTAAATTATTTAACAACCACTCTCGAGTAGAATTAAACACATTCTCACATGTAACTAGACTATATTTCTATGACAGATGCGAACATATAAAAATACTTTAAGGATTTGTGAATACTAAAGACCATGTAGATCATAAAGGTATATTTCTATCCTTTATCGGAATTTACGACAATTAACACTATATTTAACTTATTTTCAATCTTTCGAAAGTAAAACAAAAAATAATACTCATACAACCATTGTGCATGTAATTGTAGAGAGAAATAAATTCATGTCAATCATTCAATAATTGAAAAGGTGCTTTGAATGTCAAAATGAAATAACATCACGAGTTAAAGGATGATGATACAAGATTCATAGTAATCCTAGCACAACAAATATTTAGTTACTCATAATGTCGGAATTAAAGAAATAAAAATTAGAAGACATCACCAATAATTGACAGAACGTGATTAAATTTCTAAAATTCTTGCAAAAATTATCGAGCGGAATGTTTGCACAAAAATTCTGAAATTATTTGCTATTGCTTCGCGTATCCGTCCCCGTTTTCTGTCTGCCGTTTTCCCTATTTTATGCCCCGTGTGTCTCTTTTTTCTCCTTCTAACTGTCGCCAGCTTGTTGTTTTGTAAAAGGAATCTAATGCCGAGCTTCTGTCTCGAGAAGTATTATAATTTCCAGTTAATTGGTTGAATTTCATTCTAATTGCGAGTCCAGGTGGCAAGGCTCAATTAGATTAAGGGAGATTTTCACAAATGTCACTAAATTTGAAAATACACAAAAAATTTGTATGTGCACTCAAGTTGTTCAAAAATGTCACTTTTTTGACTTGAAAAGTCCAAATTACCCTTGGATGACATTTGTAAGAGCAATTAATGCTTGATTGGATTGCCATTAATTGTTTGATTTGATGATTTAATTTTTATTATTTTATTCATTGTATATATGTATATTATATTCAATAACATGTATTTTCTTCCATAAAATAAAGAAAAGAAATTCAAATCCTAACATAAACAAACCCTAAGTAGACTTCCATGAACATATTATCTTCCAAGAACTTCATCTTCTTCATTCATCTTCTTCATTTATTCCTTCATCAAGAACAAATACTTCATTAATCATCTATTTCGAAAGGTTAGCTATTATTTCATCTCTTAACTCATTATTTCGTAAATGTAATACAACATGGTGATAATAAATTTCAAATTATTACTCATTGATTTCTTAGGTTTTTGACCATGATTATGAAGGTAAAGAAATTTGTAATAGTTCATTAAATGTGATTGATTCCATATTTAATGAATCATTGACTTATTTTTTTTCCAAAATACATTGTCATGTTGAATGTGAATTGATTATCACCATTAATGTTCTATAATAATGTCTTAAAAATTTCTGAAATCACTGTTCGGAAACCACCCGACAGTTCGTACTGAAATGGTCGACAGCAGTGTTTCAAACCGTCGAGTCCGACCGTTAAACTGTCGAATTCGACAGGTTAACAAACTGTCAACTTCGACATTTTAACTGTCGAATTCGACACTTGAGAACTGTTGCGACTTGCTTAGCTGTTTTCCTTATTTGATGGTATTCAATGTTGATAATTTGATTTTGCTGACTTCTTACAGTTGCAATCTCAACATTGCAGGTATGAGTGATGGTTTGAGATTCATAGTCTCGTACGGGGGAAATTTCACAAATGTGGACGACGAATGGAAGTGGAGAGGGGACAAAACAACTTCCATTTTGGTGCCGACAAATATTACGGTAGCCGGACTTGCTTTACGGTTGAAGGAAAAACTTGGTATTGTTGATCCCAGTAGTGAAATTGAATTGAAGTTCAGAGTCCCCAATGTGAATGTACCTCCGGCTGAAATACGCGATGACGAGGACCTGAGTTGGTACATATCGGTTCATAAGGAAACTGCAATATGCGTTACGGTGTTAGAAGTCGAGCCCCCAATGCTTGGCATGGCAACGGATACAAATTGGCCGGATCGTATGATTGTCGTAGGGGATGTTCATCAAAATGTACAAAATGAGGACATAAGTCATCATCATAATATCTCAACTGAAAGTGCACCCGAGGCGCCGTTTTCTGATATTGGGGTTGCACCCTTACATGAGAACTTGGACAATCCATTAAATGCTAACGTTCCCGCTAATATTGCTGAACGGATTACACCTGTTAATACATCGGACCTTGCCGAACGAGAAATATTCTTCAGTAAGAATGAATTGTACTCGAAGATTCGTGTACTTGCATTGCAAGAGAAGTTTGAATTCCGAGTTAGTAGGTCAAGCATGAAGATGTTAACCGTGAAATGCGCCGACAGTAATTGCAAGTGGATGCTACGTGCCTCGGCGGTGAAGAAGTCTACACTCTTTATGATCCGTAAATTCAGGAAGCAGCACACATGTTCCATAGACGTGCGTCGTAATGCACACCGTCATGCCACTAGTTCTATAATTGCCGAACTGATATTGGGAAAACTTGACACTCCAAACCACAAGTACGGTCCTGCTGCTATTTCACGTGATATGGAACATGAGTTCGGAGTAAAAATTAGTTACAGCAAAGCACGTAGGGGGAAGGTGGCTGCTTTACTCAAGCTGCATGGTGAACCGGGGGATAGTTTTCATCAACTTGCTTCGTACTGTCACGTCCTTGGAGAACATAACCCCGGAACTGTAACCCACATCCAAGTCGACGGCCATAATAGGTTTACTTATTTCTTCCTAGCATTTGGTGCAAGCATTCGTGGTTACTTGCAATTCTTGAGGCCCGTAATTTGTGTAGACGGCAGTCACTTGAAAGGTCCATACAAAGGTACACTTTTACTAGCAACTGCCCAAGATGCTAACAAACAAATCTACCCTTTAGCATGGGGGATCGTAGATGCCGAAACAAATAAATCATGGTCGTGGTTTCTGTCCAACTTGAGAGATCTTATAGGCGATTCTGATGAACTTGTATTTGTGTCGGATAGGAAAACAAGTATAGAAAAAGCTATTTCTCAGCTTTTTCCCTTGTCTCAACATGGTTGTTGTATGTGGCATATGGAAAAGAACTTAATACAGAGATACAATAATGCTAGTTCAGTTTTCCTATTCAAACGCGCGGCGACAACGTATCGGGTGGAAGAATTCGAACGACTTATGGGACAGATTCGTAGGATAAGTGGGAGATTGTACGAGTACTTGGAGCAAGCAGGATTTCCTTTTTGGTCCAGAGCACTATTCGTTGGGCACAGGTATAATATTATGACAAACAACAATGCGGAATCCCTGAACGCTATGTTGAGACATGCCCGTTCGTTACCGATCACAAGCTTTGTTGAACACATTCGGAGCACAATGCAGAAGTGGTTTTATGAACGTCGAACGAAATCAAACTCATGCAGTACAGTGTTGTCATCAAACATGGAGAGCGAGTTACGGGCAACGTTCGACGCTGGTTCTCGACTTCGAGCTCATTCCTTGACAAAGAAACTTAACACGAATTCGGAATATCCAACGACACGGACACGGTAGATTTGTCTGAGAACACATGCACATGCCGTGAATTCCAACTAAATCGTATGCCATGTGTTCATGCAACCCGTGCAGCTTGCCTAAGAGGTTCGTCCTTGTACGATTTATGTTCTCCTTACTACACAGCGGACTACTGGAGGGGTGCTTACAGTGAAGCAATATATCCCGTCCCGCGGGAAGATAATTGAGTTGTTCCGAACGACATTATAGATACTCATATTTTGCCACCATTGGTACGTCGTCCGCCAGGTAAACCCCATACATGCCGTAAGAGATCCAGACACGAGTCCACCACTTCTAGGCCACGAACTCGGTACTGCACTCGGTGTAGCAGATTTGGTCATAACCGAGCCACATGCACGAACACCGTCGTAACGCAACCCAGTTAACATTGCTATCTACATTTCTGTTCTTTTGTATGTTACTGTATTGGCCACCTCCCATTTCTAATTAGGGAGTTTTGCAAATTCAAGTACTACTGGGGCCATCAACTGTATGTCATTACCATACTTTGTCTCTTATTGTACTTCGAAAGTAACAAGTGTAGAGATGTTGTCTGTCACACCCCGACACTTCATCTGTCGATCCAGACATATATTCTCTGTTTCTCGACAGTTCGAACAATACAGCAATTCGTTTTTAACAAACACATTGCAAAAGGGAGATTGTTGCCCATGGCGATCATTAATAACCATGATTACATATGCGCAAAATAGTGTAGAGATGAGGGAAGAGATGGTCTGTCACCCTCCGACACTTCATCTGTCGATCCCGACATATATTCTCTGTTTCTCGACAGTTCGAAGAATACAGCAATTCGTTTTTAACAAACACATTGCAAAAGGGAGATTGTTGCCCATGGATTTCATTAATAACCATGATTACATATGCGCAAAATAGCTGGATGAACATAATATGAACGTCAATAAGGGCTCCTCGACAAAAAATGTACAAAATTGGAGGGCACACTTCTACGATGTCTTTCTAACACATCGTACCACGAGTACTACAACGTCGTTTCCTTCCCAGTTAGAGTCCACGTTCATCCCACATCAAAATTTATATACATACTTACCGATAGATTATTTAGTGACGTGATGGTATCCCATCATCAGTTTAATTTTAATTGCACACGGATCCGGCATCTGCACCACTGTCATCATCAGAGTCGTCCGACGATATGATAATTATTTCAGGAGCTGCTGCGATGGGGGCCACGCGTACATCATCGCTGTCATCATCAGAGTCGTTGACGTCATTGCGGAGCACACTGTTTGGTGATTGCAATTCTTCGCTGGCTAGTGCGTCGAGGTCGGGAAACGGAACAGGGCCGGTGACTCTCCAACCACGGAACGGGACGTCGTCTTCATCATCCGACGATATTACGATGGGGACGTCTACAGATGAGCCGGGCATCGGAGTCGGATTATTGAAGAGCTCGGTGTCGTTGCTGGCAGTGGAGGAAGCCATATGTTTGAATAATGACTAGCTACGAATTTGAAAAATGTCTATTGCAGTAACATGTAAGTTTCTCAAGTGTTACTTGTATGAGAACAAAGATGTACTATATATATAATGAACTGGGTGATTTCCACATTTATGATGCACACTTGCTAACCACCTCTATTTTGTCAAACTTAAATTGGACAGTAAATGGACCTTGATGAGACAAGAGTTGAAGTCTACTGACCCTTTTATATTACAATTTACTTCATATTGATTTACCATAGCATTTGCCAATTGTAAATAAGCTGTATCTGTTGCATTTTTGTATCTTCGTACGTACGAAATTATGATTCTCAATGCCAATATTTTCATACTAGACGATTTTCGTAATTAAGGGTTGCATGTCCTAAATAACTCGCACTTCGAACCATATATAGTCACCTAACTGGACCATAAATTAATCCATGCAACAAAAATTTGGATAGTTGTACCACATCAAATTTCCAGATAATGCACAATTTGCCGTAAATGTTTGGAACCATTCATATGCCAAGAACATTACAAAATTATCCAATTTACATAAACCAAGCTAGACATTACACCATTTGCACCATATGCCATTAACCAGGCTCGACATTACAAAACAAATTCCACGCGGATTTGGCAAAAATCTATTGAAATGAAACTGTGCGCAAAATTGGAGTCTGTCGGAGTCACGGTATCTTCGTACGTTCAGTCATTGTTACTTGATAGGCACCGGCACAAAAGATCTGAAACGAACAAAATTTGGCTCAACTATTTCTTCCGTGTTTGCCTCCTACCCCTAGTGTACGGAGTCCTTGTCGATGCTGCTGGCATTCGAAGGCGAGTGGAACGCCGCCTGCGAATAGGTGCCGATATAGGCTGCACTGGCGGTTGGCTGTGGACAACGGTAGCAAGTAACAACGACGAGAAGCGAGGGTAGGCTTATTCGTTTGCGATTTTTCCTTTCCGATCGAATAATCGCCAGCAAGGAGTCAAGGACAGGATTTTTGAACACAATCCTAATCAATAAGAAACACAATTAATTTTACAATAACTTTTAATTAACAAGCTCTATGTTACGAAAGTTATATATTAACGAAAAGGCGTTTCTAAGCTATATTCATAATCCATAAATTCATATATTGATAAAAGAAAGCAATAGAATGCAGAAAATAACCTAAAGGGGATAGAATAGCTTTTCAATGATTCTTAGTCGTGCAGCAATACATATAGACAATTTTTGAAGTGCTACGGCTATTTTTATTAGAAGTTACATAATAACTAACGAAGGGGAAAACCACAAATGAGTGCACAAAAGATTATTCATTTCAATTCACACCTTTGCATTACCCAGAAAAATCACATTTTTTTAACCCTTTGCACAAAAGAGGATCATAAAAGTTATCCTAGTTTAACCCAATTGGGTTGTGTAAAAGAAGCCCTTTTAATTTTCATGAAGACAAGAGAGTTAGGTTAAAACATTCACTACTGCCCAAGAAAATAAAATTCAAAACCAAGTCTTTCATGTTTCTCACAGAAAGCTATATAAAACACCAAAAAATTATATTCTTGGGGAAGGTATTTTCTTAGATCTCGAAAGAGTGGTAAATCCTACAATAGAAGTAAAATAATGGATCTACTACTACCTACTCTGTCTGTTTTAGTGAATTCATTTGAGTTTCACAAAGGTCATATAAAGCTAAATGGAGTTAGGCGCCAAAATCAAAATCACCACTCAACTATGCTATTACCACTGCTGACCTCCACTACCAACAACTACACATGGTGAATGTATTTAGTGGTGGTGATGTTGGACACTCATGGTAGAGTTGATGGTGATAGTAAAGGAAATGATGGTTAAATGTGAGGATATGAGAATAATTATTCTTTTTTCCATGCTTACTCTCTTGCTCTAGCCATCAAAGAAAGAAAAGCCAACTTCCTGTCTAGTCCAGACCTCCAGAAAAACTGCACTCCAGACTGCTATTTTTCCCCATATGTTTCACACCCTACACTTTCAACATCTCAAAGATATCTAAAAGGTTATTGAACTTGTATTGATATTATCCAGTATAATAAACACATCCACATCTTCACAAGTTTTCAGAGGGAACTTAGGGCTATATACTTTTCGATTCTATTAAACATTGCAAGAAGCATGGGGACTATTAAAACATATAATTATATGGACATATATTAGTTTTCACCCTTACATAATACATATTCATTGACCTTCCGGCACTCTGCAGGCATCAGCCCTGGAACACTATATGTAATGAGGGAAAACCAGATTAATACAAGCACTTAATAAAATGGGAAAACATTTGGGATGAGACATTTTTGCTTGTAAAAGTTACTTTTAATGGCAGGATGTACATTGAATAATCTATTCTCCATATAATATGCGATTTCGACATTTGACCTCAACTAAACACAGTTATTACTTTACCTACACAATTTACGGTATTTCAAACCCTAAACAAATCCACTTGCAGCCTTTAGTAAAGACAACCTCTAAGTACTCCATTCAGTTCGTGTGTTTTACGTGAGCGCCTACTGTAAACACCAGTACATTACCTCGGCTATAATGATAATTGCATCAATTGCAGCAAGCTGGCCACTCTCAACATTTAACTATAATAATTACTCTTAACCCCAAATATATTTCCAAACCCACAAGATTCAAATATCCAAAACTGTTCGAACCAAAAAAATCCTAATGTTCCCAAAAACCCAAATACTTAGAAACCACTAAAATCACCACTAAAAATTACATAAACACATCAATTTTCAGGAAAAAAAATCATTAAAGAAAAATATCACACAAAATATTTTTTCAAAAAACATACCAGGAGCATTTCGAGCTATATTAACCAAAGCAGAGTGAGCTCCGTCTTCGGCATCTGCTGCTTCAAATTTGAGTGGAATATGACGCGGAGTCGGGAGTCTTCGACATCCTTCACGGGCGAGCCTCACGACGACACGGCCTAACGGAATCGGGAGTCATGGTTTTCTCTCTCTGTATTTTGTTGGGGTGGAGCACTGGAGGTTGAGGTAACTGAACGGCTTGGCTGAAGGCTTGGGTTAACAAATTCAAAAATAAATAAATGGGCCACCAAAAAATGGTACTACATTACTGACATTTTGTACAAATTTTAAATATTGTCAAATCTCACTTAATGCTAGACATATAAGGTATTTAAATTATGCATAGGGGCAAAAATGTCCAAAATTGACAATCTTGAAAAACCTTTAAAAAAGTGACATTTTGGTAAATGCAAAGCCAAAAATTGACATATGGTGCAATTTCCTCTTAGGGGATTAATTCCCTTCCAAATCGGTTTGAAGCCAAAGTAGTGAAATATTTCTCATCAAGGCCTCTCTTTTTTCAAATAATACAATTTAGTCCTTGAGTGCATTTATTTATCCAACCCTTGTCCTCTTTAATTTCTAATTTGATGAAATTTGATCCCAAAACTACAAATTTCATTCAATTTCATCCTACTTGATCAATATTTGTTTCAATCTCTTCTCTTAACATAATAAACAAATAATTATGTATAAATTTCATAATAATACTAACAAAAACCACTTTTGGTTAC
Source organism: Fraxinus americana (assembly GCA_035079005.1). NCBI lineage: Eukaryota > Viridiplantae > Streptophyta > Magnoliopsida > Lamiales > Oleaceae > Fraxinus > Fraxinus americana. Next base: position 18,992,784 of record CM068717.1, read on the forward strand.
TTAGATAAGTATAAATTTTATACTTATCAAATACCTCCAAACTAAAACATTTGTTTGTTCTCGAACAAAACAAAATAAGACTTTAAGGCATTAAATATAAGATGACCTTAAGCAAATCAAAATTAAGATATTCAACGTTGAATTACTTTCTACATGCCTCAAGTTCAAATTTAAGTAACACTTTAAAAGATCCAAACAATATCAAAAATAAATTTTTACCTATCTGATGTTCGACTTAGTGTGTCTGTGTGATTAGTCAACATTGAACTCATACTCATACTAGAACACAATTAATCAAGTGTTGTTGATTTACTCATAATTTCAATCCTCTCGTGGTCAATTTTTCCTTACACCTCTCATGCAAAATCACTTCTTAAGCTTTTCTCTACAATCCAGCTATATTTTTAACACGTGGGTTCCTAATAATCATTAAAATTCATTTTCCCACACAAAGTGATCGGAATTAGTTACTTGTAAACCTAAAATGGAGATGGTAAGTATTTCTCATCGTTACACCGCTAGTCTCTAGAGTTAAATTTCGAAGTTCTTATCAGCCACCTCTCACTTTTGATAATCTATATCCATTTTTTCTTCCTTTCACTATGAATAGAAGTTGATTGTTACTTTTTTTGAGACATCTTAGGTGCAGACTTCTCTATCTTAAGCATTCTAAATGACCCATGTGAAGAGCTTTAGGCCGATAACTTCCAAATTAGATGACCATATGACACCAAATTTTAGATACCCTAGCAGGTTTAATTACTCAAGTCATAAATGCTACGAAGAGAAGTATAAGATGTATCACATTTTCTTTAAATATGGGAATTGAATTTTAAAATTGGTCGGTACCCGTTCTAGACTTCTTAACTCAAACAAATATCATCATAAGCGACAAAACATTCAACGCTATATTAGATACAACTTCGAGATTTTTCAATAGCTGGCCTTTTTATTAATTTGTGGATGGTGGTGGGCATTGATATTGGTTGAAGCATTTTAAGAGCATCAATATTTCGTGGTCGCGCGGTTGTCATTAGTTCATAGTACTCACAGTAGCATGGTACTTAGAGTGGCATGTATAGCTTCTTGTCCATCTTGCAGCTGTCTGATTGCTCTACTGTGTTCTTATAGTGTTGCCTGGATCAATCTCAACATGGATCTAAAGTTTATCCTCCCCCTCCTACCAATTCTTGGTGGGAGTATTGCTAGCATGTCAACATATGCTTCATCATGATTCTGAATGTGCTCCTATTCATCCACTTTTTCGGATTTCCCTTCTGCATTCCTTAATGCCTCATTCATGTATCCTATGACTTGCGCTTCTGATCTTTTAATTGTGTAAGGTCAAAACCGGAGCAGATTTCTTTTCGTCCTCCGATGGCATCATTGGTACCCGAGTCTTGCGCAATGCTGAAATGAACTTGGGAATAGGGACTTTGTTCGACTTCTTAGATGGAGGACAACATCTTTAATTGTGTATGTGAGCCCTATAATTCAAGCTATGTCCCGTGGCAAGTCAATACAACATAGTTATCCAGTCTTAGTAAATTTAAATTGTATGTGATTTTTGAGCTATGTTCGTTGAGAGAACATGATGGAAGAACCTCATCTCATGTTTCATTTCATCGTGCTGTACAATCTTGCTTTTTGGCCACAATTTTTAATTGTCCAAATGGTAGATGAATTGAGTCACTTCCTCCCAATTTGTAATTTCTAGTGGATCTGATCCCTCTTCAACATTATAAAAATCTCTGATAATCTCTGAATTGAAAAGGACCCACAATCCCTGCACATAAGTCTCATAATGATGTCCATTTTCCATCAATTCCTTGACCACCGCCATGCGTATTTTGTGAGGTTTGGTGTATGACTTTGTCCAAGTCAATCCTTTTATGACTGCGGGAATGCCCGAATGGCGTATACTTTCCAAATAGAATTCCCTCTCCGGATGAGGAGCCCATCTGTTAAAGATACTTGCTCGTTGTGCTACTTCTTCCGAAATATATGTCATATGGGAGTTATTTGAATCAGGATCTTTTTCCCGTATTCGATGGCTTGGCTACCTCTTTGCCTTGTCATGTAGATGAGGCTTTTGGAAACATTGTTTATATGTAGTTATCCTGCAAAAATAAAATCTCACATTAGACACAATTTAAATAACAATTAAGCATTAAGTCATGTTTGTCAAAACAAAGTATAATGTAATGTTATGCGCAACATGTATTCTATATGATTCTTCTTATATGTGGGTGTTTGTGGAGGGAAAAAGTGCCTCCAAACTAATAGTTGTAGTATTCATAGGCACCTAAAAGCATTAGAAGAAAGTTTTGGTTGGGGATTTTTATCAAACATGCTAAGGTCTATGAAGAATGCAATGTAGAATGACCCTTTTTTTCACTATTTATCAAAGCCCATATATTGTATCATATAATTCCAATTAAATCTCAACATATAATCCAACACTTCATGTCCATGTTATTGGCAAATAAAGATTTTACAGTGAAATAATTTATGAATAAAAAGTTGGGCAGAATACCAACTTGCAAAAATGAACGAAATAAAAAAAATAATGGTTGAGGCAAGAGTTCGACCTTTCTATTTAAAACGATAAAGCCTCGTATTGGTGCTGACAGTCTTCCGGCACTCGTTACCCAAGATACAACAATCTCGACTTGTAATAGTAGCACTCCAAATTATAAGATCATCGAACCTACTAACGTTTTTTATCTCTCTAAAAACTGGAGGACTAAAATGCATGAACATAATATTCGAGACCGAAATATAAAATATGGAGTAATGCAGGAAGAAATGAATAAAATTTGCAAGAGAGAAAAATCACAATTGATTTGAAATGAATAAAATCACGAGTATGGGGACCTTTATATAGAAGTTGAAAAGTTGTGTCCAAAAGATACAACAGCCGAAAAATTGTGTCTTCAACAGACACAACCCATTTGGACAGGCAATTCAACTGTCAACCTCTAGTTTCTAGAAGATGTCATGTGTCGCGTATAGAAATTCGGGGAAATAAATAATATAAATACATATGTTATTTTAAATAATAATAAAATAATATAATTCAAATATTATTTCACCAATAAATATATACCAATTTGGCCCAAACCCATTACCCGTTTCCGAGTCGTGCTTGTCATGATGTACCGAGCAATCAGACGAACGGACAATGACGGTGCGCGTGTGTGGGCTTTGGCTCAGCCTACTAACTAGCATGTAGGTCCCTTCTCCTTCAAAAAACTATTGGTGCTCCTTGGGACCCAAACCCAAGTACCAAACTTGAGCAATATAAAGTGGTTTCTATTATTCTAGTTTTCCAATGTAGGATTGTCATTTTTCAATTTTCTCACCAATTTTTATTCTCAATTTATTTCAACTTCAAATGGTCAAATTTTGAAATTATTTTCTCATTCACCCTAAATTGATTTTGAGAAAATAAATACATTACATTAATCTACTCCTGGAGTAGAACACAATTAGCCAAAAAATGTTTTGTCCAACTAAGGAGACCCTCTAAAATAATTGGTTAAAAGTTGGTCAGACAAATTAATTAAAACCAATTTTTCAACAATCCACCACATAAATGAAAATTAATGTAATAGACTACGCAGACACTGTAGAGAGATCAAGCGGAATGTTATTAGATTCGGATAGGTACCTTATGGGTTTGAACATTCCATAGTAGAATACTATCGGATTTACTTGGCTAATCAGCAAACGTGGTGTCTTGAAATGTCAACCGTTGGTGTAAACCAAGGCAATAGTATTAACACAATAATCTCCCTAACATTTTCGAGTTCTCATTGTTGTGTTCATTTTGACTCTGAACAACTCTTGGATTTCATAAATACTTTAGAGAATTCAAGTTTTTGAAACATTTTCATAGAAGCGGCTCACTTCACACTTGTTTAGGTAATCTCCTATTAGAAGTACCTGACATAACCTATTTAGATAGTTCAGGATATATGAATCATTAAAAGTATAACTTAACCTAAAATTTTTTGCAGATAGTATTTTTTTTATCATATAAATGGATAGGAGTAAATTTCGAAATGCTGTTTGAATCTTCATAACTTAGTTATCTCATTGAACCAAGATATTGGGATCTCCAATCAGTAAGGTTGGTTTACTATTACAAAGATCCTTATGTAGTAGGCTTTAAGTTCATTCTCCTTGATAGGAATTATACTTTATCTCTTGTTAAGCTATTGGTAAGCGAATCCATGAGATTTTCTGTAGATTTTAATTGTATTATGTCTACGATGAATATGTTGAGACTTACCATTATACATACTACTTTGTGCTCTACCAATAGCCGATTGACTATCACAATGCATACTAATTGAAAGAACAGGTTTGGGCCAACATGGAATATCCTCTAAAAATTTACGAAGTCATTCTACTTCATCTCCAGCTTTATCTAAAGTTATGAACTCAGATTCCATCGTAAATCGAGTTATACATGTTTGTTTAGAGCATTTCCAAGATATGACCACACCACCAATGGTAAACACATACCCACTAATAGATGTTGAGTTTTTTGTATCTGATATCCAATTAGCGTCATTGTATCATTCTAATACAGTTAGATATCTAGTATAATGTCCGATATTTGATGTGTATCACAAATATCTAAGAACCCTTACGAGTGCCTTTCAATGGTTATTATTTGGGTTACTTGTAAATCTTCTAAACTTGTTCACTGCATACACAATATCTGGAGGAGTGTAGTTTGTAATATACATTAGGTTATTTATTATTCGAGAGTACTCCAATTGAGATACGGGTTCACTTTTATGTTTGGCCAAATGTAGACTTAAGTCTACCGGAGTTTTAACTAGACTTTCATCATATATATATATGAAACTTAAGTACAGTCTCATATAGTGAGATTGGAATAGAACAAGTCCCTCACATGTTTTAAAAATTTTAATTTCTAATATTACATTTGCAATACACATATCTTTCATGTTAAAATGTTTTGTCAATATTTTCTTGATAGTTGTTATGATATCACAATTACTATCTATAATTAGCATGCCAACAACATATAGAGATATGATTACATATGCATTAAGTGTGATTTTAATATAAACACATTTATCAGACTCGTTAATTTTAAAAACATTCGACAACATAATTTTGTCAAATTTTGCATGCCATTGTTTTGATGCTTACTTTAGTCCGTATAACGACTTAACACGTCTACACACTTTTTTCTCTAGTCTAGAAGCAATAAACCATTCAGGTTGTTCCATGTAAATTTCTTCTTCTAGGTCACTATTTAAGAAAGCTATTTTGACATCCATCACATGGATTTCCAAATTATACAATGCTATGATTACAATTAATATTCTAATAGATGTTATCCGTGTCACGGGTGAGTATGTATAGAAAAAATCAAGATTTTCTTTTTGTTTGGATCCTTTAGCTACCAATCTGAGTTTATATTTATCAACTGATCCATTAGTCTTTAATTTTCTTTTGAAAATCCATTTACAATCTAATGGTTTGTTACTAGGTGGTAGATCTACCAACTCCCAAGTATGACTTTGCATAATAGAATCAATTTCAATATTGATAGCCTCTTTCCAGAATGGAGTTTCTGGACAAGATATTACTTCATTGAATGTCCTAAGTTCATTTTCTAATAAATAAGTTAAAAATTATGGACCAAAATATGTAGATATTTTGGTCATTTTGTTACGTCTTGGTTTTTCATCACTTTGATTATTACCAATTGCAATATCATTAGTTCATTTTTGTAAACTTCTCTCTTTCATGTCCTTACAAGGAAAAATGTTCTCAAAAAATATAGCATTCCTAGATTCAATAATAGTATTTTCATGTACATTCGAGATGTCAGACTTATGTAAGAGGAATCGATAAGCATACTTTTATTAGCATATCCATTGAATATGCAATCGATGATTTAGACCCTATTTTAACTTGTTTAGGTTTTGGTACTTCTACCTTATCCAAACACCCCCCCCCCCTCCCCACCCTCCACACTTTTAAGTATTTGTATGAAGGAGTTTCATTCCTATAACTTATAAGGAGTTTCGTTCCTATTTTTGTGTGATTTATTTAGAATGTGGTTAGATGAGAGAATTGTTTTCCCTCACAAATTCTGAGGTAAACTAGAACTAATCAACATAGCGTTCATCATTTCTTTTTAGAGTACGATTTTTATGTTCCGCAATACTATTCAACTGAAGTAAATAAGGAGTTATAGTTTGATGAATAATCCCAGAATCAGAACAAAATGCTTCAAACGATGCTCCATATTTTCCACCTCTGTCACTACGAACAACTTTTATTCATTTCCTAAGTTGATTCTCAACCCCATTCTTGTACTACTTAAATGCTTCTAAAGCCTCGCCTTTACTCCTTAACAAATAGACATAATAGTATCTTATGCTATCATTTATAAAAGTAATAAAATACTTTTTATCTCACCTTGTTTGCACAAACTTTAAATCGCAAATATCTTTGTGAATTAGTTCTAGAGGATTCAAGTTCCTTACAACTGAATGAAACAGTATTTCGGCAAATTTAGCCTCTACACATGTTTTGCACCGATAATTTTGATCAAATGAAATAGAAGGAAATAAACCTAAACTTACTAATTTACTTAAAGTATTAACATTAAAATGTCCTAACCTATCATGCCATAAGTTAGAAGACTCAATCAAGTAAGTAGAATATTTATTTTTATTAATATCAAAATTATGAAGTACATGCATTACATTCATTTTGAATAGCATATTGGCTAAGTACTTCTTGCCCACAAACATGCCATTTTTGGTGAGTATAAACTTGTCAGACTCAAATACTAGACTAAACCCATTTTTGCTTAACAAAACTCTAGATACCAAGTGTTTTGCGAATATCGAGAATATGCAGCACATCGATGAGTGTTACTTCTTTTCTCGATATTTTTTTTAGCACTACTTTACCTAGACCAACAACTTTTGATATTGCAAGCTGTCCATGAATAGTTGTTGTCCATTGATAGAAGTGGAAGATGAAAACATCTCCTTATCAGTACAAATGTGATGAGTAGAGCCAGTGTCTACAAAACCATTCTCTCGAATTGTCCACCATGTTTGCTTCTAGACAATTTAACTTCATCTGTCAAGTGTACTTGGTCATTTTTGTTTTGCTTTTTCTGTTGGCAGTCCATTACGACCAGGGTTACCGCAGTTATAGCAATTTCTTTTAAATTTCTTAGCCTTTCTCTTTTGGTTGTCATTACCCGAGTGTTTCCTTTTCTTGCTAGTATTTGGCTCCACCAAATTGACTTTAGCCTCCATTTACAGCTTTCTAGATTTATTTTCAAAACTTCGATTATCTTTCTCAATTCTTAATCTTACAATTAGATCTTCAAGTTCCATTTCCCTACATTTATGTTTTAGGTAATTCTTGAAATCTTTCCACATTGGTGGTAATTTTTTGATAATTGCAGTGACCTGAAACGACTCACAGAGTTTCATACTTTCTGCATGTATATCGTGCAAGATGATTTGTAGCTCTTGGGCTTGATTTATCACTATTTTAGAATCTACCATTTTGAAGTCCGGAAATTTGTCTACATCGAATTTCTTCAATTTGACATCTTCTGTTTTGTATAGTGTGCTATCAAGGCAATTGAGGATGTAGTTCATGCACAAGAAGTCACTATGACTCCATGCATCAAATGCTGCTCATTTTTTTAGAATATGTTTCCTCATCTTCAACAATTGGAGCATCTTCACTCAAGAATTTGCTAAATTCAGAGTTGTGAGATAAAATAGCATTTTCTATTGCCATATCTTAAAATCCACTCCTGTGACTTTTTTTTATTTCTCCTCGTAAGCACTATTAAGGGATACAACAGATGTAGTATTACTTGTCATTGTCGTTTTAAGAATCTTAATGGGCGCGGGTCGGTTCGGTTTTTTTTCGGTTCCAGAAATTTTCGAGTATTTAGTAAATGGAACCGTCGGTTCCAAATATAATTTTGAAACGGTTCGAGTTCGGTTCGATTCGGTTCGGTTCGGTTCTGTTCGGTTCCGTACTATAATTAAATTTTTTAACATTTAAAATAATACTACATAAATATACCTGAAAGTAGATACTAATATTAATAACGAAAAGTAGATATAAATACCAAGTTCAATCTTAACTTTTACAAATGAACGTAATCTAATTTAATAATATATAAATAATAAGTTGTCAAATACAAATACGAAAAAGTAAATATTACTAATAAAACTTCGATAATTCATATCAATAATTCATTTGCTTCAAACATTCAAGTCTACATAAAAATGAAATATAAATTAGAAGTAATAAAGATAAAATATTTTAAAGTATTGATAATACTTACCAACTATTTAATGTAATAATCAGTTGCTTGACTTTCCATACTAACTACTAAGAGACTATACAAGAAAAAATTGAAAAAAAACACAACTAACAAAAATAAATAAACTCTAAATTGTTCAACTAATAAGATTTAATAAGAAAAAAATTATTAATTTTTTTAGAAAAAATAAAAGAAATTGATTTATCTAATATAAAAAAAAAAAAAATTCGGTTCTTATTCGGTTCTTCGGTTCTGGGTCTAGAACCGAGAACCGAACCAAACCATTCGGTTCTCGATTCGGATACCCGTTCGGGTATTTCATTTAAAAAAACCCGCTCGGTTCGGTTCGGTTCGGTTCCGGTTCGGTTCGGACATTTTGCCCAGACCTATTTAAGATTGTTGGCAAATAATGATTTTACCGTGCAATAATATATAAATAAACAGTTGGGCAAAATTATCGACTTGCAAAAATGAACGAAATAAAAATGATAATGATCGAGGCAAAAGTTCAACTCTTTTTCCTTAAAACAATAATGTCCCATATTGATGCTAATGGTCTTTCAGCACTCGTCTTTCAAGATACAACAACATCAACTTGTAATAGTAGCACTCCTAATTACAAAATCAGCGAACCTACTAACATTTTTTATCTCTCTAAAAATCGGAGGACTAAAATGCACGAAAATAATATTCGAGGCCGAAATGTAAAATATGGAATAATGTAGGAAAAAGAGAATATAATTGGCAAGAGAGAAAATCAGAATTGATTTGGAATGAATAAAATCTGGAGTGGGGATCTTTATATAAAAGTTGAAAAACTGTGTCCAAAAGACACTACAGTCGAAAAGTTGTGTCTTCAACAAACATAACCCATTTGGACAGATAGTTCAACTGTCAACCGCCGGTTTCTAGATGATGACACGTGTCGTGTACAGAAAATTAAAACAAAATAATATAAATAAATATATTTTTTAAAATAATAATAAAATAATATAATTCAAATATTATTTTACCAAAAAATATATACCAACTAGCACAAGCCTATAACCCATGACTCGTGACCCGTGACTCATGCAGAGCTGAGCTGGCCAGACGACGGCGAAACCAAGTCCCAAATTTGAGTAATATAAAGTGGTTTCTATTCTTCTAGTTTTCCTAGGTGGCATTGTCATTTTTCAATTTCCCATCAATTTTTATTCCTAATTTATTTCAACTTCAAATGGTCATCTTTTGCCCTTAATTTCTCCTTCGCCCTAAATTGATTTTGAGAAAATAAATACATTACATTAATCTACTCATGAAGTAGAACAACTCAGCCAAATAAATATTTTGTTGAACTAACGGGACCCACTAAAATAATTGCTCAAAAGTTGGTTAAACCAACTAATTAAGATCAATTTTCCAACTCATACTCCAATTTCTATTGAAACCCATGAGAATGAAAAGAAAACTTAGAAGAATATACATTTTACAAGAACTAGGGTTAGTTTTCCTTACTTTTTTGAGATTTCAAAATTAATTTGAAGATGGAATGCAAGATAGTTGGATGCCTCAAACAATGCAATTGTTGAAAAGTTTGAAGATTGAAAGAGAGGGTTTTGACGTTGAGTTGAAAGAGAGATTGAGAGAAATTTTGAGATTGAAATTTGATGAAACCCATCTATCATTTCTATTTTTGTGTCAAAAGTATTTTTTTTAATATATTGAATTAAAGAAAAAAGATTACATTGCTATATGCATTGCAAAAATTTGAAAAATAAAGAGTTTAGAGTTAAAGAATGGGTTGCCTTCCATTAAGTGCTTGATTTATCATCTAGAACATGATGTTTGAGTGATTGCTCTAATGTTACAAGATGAATGGTGGACTTTTCTTTCAAGAACCCTCCCCCCCAATATAGCTTTAACTATTGTCCAATAACTTTGAATGTTCATTTGCTTTTATGATTGATCTCAAAAGTCCCATATAGAAAACTTGAGTAATTGTGTACAATCCCGACCAACTTGACCTCAACTTACTCGGAAAAAACTTGAGTTGTGAATTGTATAGCAAGACTTGTTGCCCAACCTCAAACTTCCTTCTTTGAATATGCAATTCAAGCCATTTTTTAGTTCGCTCCTTATATAAGTTTGCATTCTCATAAGCTTCCAACCAATACTCATCCATCTCATTCAATTGAAGAAGTGTCTTTTTACATGTTGCCTTCAAATCAAAATTCAAGTTTTTGGCTGCCCAATAAGTTTGATGCTCCAACTCAACTAGTAGAGACATGCTTTCTCAAAAACCAGACGATAGGGAGGCATGCATTTAAGGGTCTTGAAGGTTGTTCTGTAGGCCCACAAGGCATCATCAAGTTTTTTAGACCAATCTTTTCTTGAGAACTCACTATTACCTCAAGAATAAGAATAATCATCAACTCCCTGTTGGAGATTTTGACTAACCCACTGGTCGAGAGTGATAGGGGTAGCTATACAATGTCGGATGCCTTATTTAGCCAACACGGACTCCGATTGACTATTATAGAAGTGCTTAACCATCACTAATAATTGCACGGAGTGTGCCATATCGAATAAAAATGTATTTTTTTCAAGAAACTTATCACCACCCAAGCATCGTTAGTCAGTAATGCAATTGCTTCAACCCATTTAGAGCCATAGTCAATGCAACGAGAATATATTGATTTAAGAATGAGGGAAGAATAGTCCCATAAAGTCAATTATCCATACATCAAATTGCTCTACCTCCAGGATATTATTCAAAGGCATCTCGTTCCTTCTAGAGATATTTCCCATGCGCTGGCATCTATTACACCTATTCACAAAAAGGTAAGAATTACTGAATATTAAAGGCCAATAGAACCTAAACCATAGAATTTTTACAACAAAGTGTCCAGCATAGGCAGAAGAATTACATTGCTCGAGTATTTGAGGGACCTCTTCTTTAGGAATGCAGTGCCTAATAATCTAATTTGGACCCTTTTCCATAGATAATAGGATTCTACCAAAATTAGAACTTCAAGTAAAAAAAAAATTCTTTTTTTGATGACTTGAGTAAATTGGTGGAATGATGGACTCAGCTAAAGTTTACTATATCAGCATACCATAGTGCAGTCTCTAAATTAAATATATTTTCATCTGAAAAAACTTCATTTATATTTACTGATTATTTCTGATCTCCATACTCAAGTCGGGATAAATGGTCGGCTACTACGTTCTCACTTCTTTTCTTGTCTCTTAACTTCAAATGAAACTCCTGTAAGAGCAATAACCATTTGATCGACCATGGTTTTGTATCTTTCTTTGCCATCAGGTATTTTAATCCTGCACTGTCTGCGTAGACTATTACATTTGGTCCAACAAGGTAGGATCAAAACTTATCAAAGATATAGACTACTACTATAAGTTCATTCTCAGTGGTAGCATAGTTTAGTTGTGCATCATTTAATGTCTTGCTTACATAGTAGATCACATGAAAAAATTTATCTCTTCGCTACCCAATATTGCTCCCACTGCGTAGTCACATGCATCACAAATTAGTTCAAATGGTAAACTTAAATTTGGTGCAATTATTTCTAGTACTAAAATTAACTTCTCTTTTAGATTGCTAAAAGCCAATAAACATTCTTTGGAGAAGTCAAAAAGAACATCTTTGACTAGCAGATTGCACAATAGTTTAGTGATCATAGAAAAGCCTTGATGAAATGGCAATAAAATTGAAGTGACCAAATAAACTGCAAACACCCTTAACTCGGTCGGTTGTGGTAATTTCTCAATAACTTGAATCTTTACCTTATCCATTTCAATCCCTTTATTTGAAATCAGATGTCCCAACGCTATGCCCTCTTGTACCATGAAGTGACATTTTTACCAATTTAGAACCAAATTTATTTCGTTGCATCACTGCAAGACCAATTTTAAGTGTTCTAGGCACTCATGAAATGAAGACCTAAAGACTAAGAAGTTAACCATAAGGACTTCTACATATTTTTCTTACATATCAGAGAAAGCCATCATACAACACCGAAATATAGCAGGAACATTGCATAGGTCAAACGACTTCATGTGGTAAGCAAATGTATCGTAGGGATAGATGAAAGTTGTCTTCTCTTGATCCTCGGACGCTATTGGTATGTGATTATAACTGGAATATCCATCAAGGAAGCAGTAATAGGAGTGAACTACTAGCCTCTCCAACATCAGATCAATAAATTGAAGGGGGAAATGATTTTTCCAAGTAGTAATGTTGAGTTTGCGATCATCAATACAAACTCTCCATCCTATAACAGTTTTGGTGGGAATTAGTTAATTATTCTCATTATGTACTACTATGATACTCCCCCCTTTCGACAAAACCTAAATAGGGTAATCCATACACTATCTGATATAGGAAAGATCCCTGCATCCAAAAGTTTTAACACCTCTGCCCTGACTACCTTTTTCATATTCAGTTTGAGTCTACTCTAAATGTCTATACTTGGTCAAAAGTAATCCTCCATGAGAATTTTATGCATACAAAGTGTAGGGTCGATCCTTCTGATGTTAAAATAGACCATCCAATAGTTGTCTTACTTTCTCTAAGTACCTGCATCATTCATTCTTCTTCAAGCTCACTGATAGAATTTGAAACAATGACACGCAATGTGGAAGATTCTCCCAAGTAGGCATAACGACGATGGTGCTCTGCTTGGCATAGCAAGTGCCATATATCCCATCCGAGTCTCCAAGTTCTTGATTGCAATACATTGATTCTGAAGAGTTGTCCCTGTCTTTTTAATAAATTGATTATTTACCTTCATGTACCGATCTCTTTTTTCATGAATTTTTCGAACATCTGTTCCAATTTTCTGCATGCTGAGAATGAGAATGTGTGGTCTATTAGGATGTTGATCACTCAAAGAAAATTTTGGATGCGTCATCCAACCAAGATTGTAAGCATGAGAATGTGGGTTATTTTGTTGGTATTGACTTCATTTTACGTATTCCACGTGCTCAAAATCTTGTGTAAGAATTGGTAGTCTGTTGTGTTGTGATTTGCCCCCACATTCTTCACAACTTACGCGCTTGGCCTGTATTGTATTTTCTGACTGTGACATACTTTCAACCTTATGAACCAAAGAGCCAATTTTTTGCAAATAATGTTGTACAAGTTTCCACATCATATACTCCTAATGACTTTTTACGAACAATCCACTTAGAGGCCTACATGGCTATGGTAATATCCACTCTCTCAAACAACTCCATCATCAATTATCTTCGTGGATAAGGATATATTGAATGATGAGTTTACTATGCTCTTGTAAGATGGAAGTAGACATGCATAAAAATATTAGACCTAAACCCTTTACTAATGTCATGATGTGACACTTTCGAAGCATGTTATTGAATTTGTTCTCATCAATTGATTAAGTTTTACCTTGACGTAATATGGATATGTCATGCTTCAACTTCGCTATCTTTCTCGGTGGGAAGAATTTGGTACAAAATTTTTGAACTAAGTCATTCCAAGTGGTGATGATGGCAAGGGCTAGGAATCTAACAATTCAAACGCTCTATCCCATAGAGTACGTGGAAATAATATCAATCTTATAGAAACATCTGAAACCTGTTAGTATTGGAAATGTTGACACATCTTCGAAAATCAAGAAACATGCGTGTATGAATTCTTATTAGTCCTGTCATAGAATTGATGTCATTTTGAAACAAATGGATGACATTGGTCTTCAGCTGAAAGTTCGGCTGCCCAAAGAGATGATAAATTATGCTAGATTGGTTCTGAATAATTGCGGAGTCAAAAGTCCTCATCTAGTATATTTCCTTCATCTACCACTGCTCTTCATTCACTTGAATAACTGAATTATTCTGTGCATTAGTCATATCTTGTTGTTGTACTTCTTTTTTCCTACGATGAAAAGTTCAATTTTCAATTCAACTGGTATCTGTTCACTATCTCCTGAATTTCGCATAAAATGTCTGAAAGATAGAAAATAGAAGCACTGAAATAAATTAATAGAGAAAAATAAAATAAAAGCAAAAAGTTTGAATTAGCGTCAATGTAAATGAAATTAAACTCAAATACAATCCCCGACAACGACGTAAAAAACTTGTTATGAAATATTGTTCATTTTAAATATTGCAAGTACACGATTCGTTAACAAGTAATAAAATAGATTTTTTAGTTCAAGGATCGTACCCACAGAGATTGTACTAGTTTAAATTAACTTTGCCTTAAGCGAAACAATGAAAACTTATGATTTTTCTAAGACTAAATTGTCTCTACCTATTATAATAAAAAATGCAAGATCTTATTTAATGAAAATTGACTCGAGATTGTAACTAATGTAAGTCTGATGAAAGAATAATGATGAAAAATGTATTAGGATCCTGAATCCCCTTATATCATACCCCTTTAACTTCGAACCTTACAATTTAACAACACAATTCAATTGTGAAGATTAATGTTTCTAAATTGTTTAAAAATCTCTCTCAAATAAAATTAAACATATCCTTACGTGTGACTCGTCCATATTTGTATGACGGATGCAAACATGCAAGAATGTTTTAAAGATGTGTGAACATTTAAAAATCATGTAGAGTATAGCGGTATATTCTATTCCTTATCGGACTCTATAACAATTAACATTATACCTAACTTATTTTCAATTTTTCAAAGGTAAAACAAGCCACAATAGTCTTACAACCATTACACATACAATTGTAGAGAAAATAGATCCATTTCAATTATTCAATAATTGAAAACATATTTTAAATGTCAAAAAGAAATAAAATCACGAGTTAAAGATCATGATACAAGATTCATGATAATCATAACACTAAAGTACTTAACTACTCATAACGTCGGAACTAAACAAATAAAAGTTAGAAGACATCACCAATATATTGACAAAGGTGATTAATTTCCTAAAATTCTTGCACAAATTATCGATCGAATTTTTCGCACGGAAATTCTGGAATTATTTTCTATTGCTTGTGCATGTCCATCCCTATTTTCCGTCTTACTTACCTCCCTCTTTTCTACCGTGCGTTTTTTTTTTCCCACCAACTTCTTGTTTTATAAAAGGAATCTAGTGCCCAGCTTCTATTTCGAGAAGGATTCTTGATAAGTGTATTTTCTACACTTATTCGGGGCTTAAAATTATATAATTTTATTGATCTTTTAGCAAAATTTTACATAATTTATGTTATATTGTATTGTGTAGGTAAAACTTTATGTTTGATGAAGAATTGGAGAAAAGAAGCAAAATATGGTGAAAAAATTGTAAAATCCAAAGTTCGAGGATCAAATTGCAAATACTCAAGAAAATACTTTGAAAATTACTAGGAGACAATTGGATTGAAATTAGAATTCAAAAAGGAATGGAACATGATCAAAGTATTATCAAAATCAATTTCCAATCGCTCAAGATATATTCAAGATTTTTAGCTAAACACTGAGACCCATTTTTTGCATAGTAAACGTCCGAATTGGAAAAACTCTATTTCAATCAAAGTTGTAGCCCTTTACGTTATCTTTCCAACGCAGTTTGAATAGCATCAATCGGATATCAGAAGAGAAAGTTATGACTAAAATACGGACTGCTGTGCAGAGACAAAAAATCCGCGCGCGAAGGCAACTTTCCTTATTCGATTAGAACTCTTTTGGAAACCAATTTGGACGTGATTTTCAACCAATTTTCGGCTCCTATAAAGAGAGAACAACAGAATACATATGGAGGACCTCCCTAGACCTAAAAATCTCTATATTATACATATTTTGGAGGCGAAGAACATGGCTAACAACGTGGAATCAAGGCGAATTGCATAGGATATTGAAGATTCTTCATCCGGATTCAAGATTCACATCAAGAACGTGGATTTTTCCTATTTCTTCCATCTTTCTTATTTTCGGGTGATGTTTTTCCAATTATTCTTGTGTAATTTAATTATAAGAATGTTAGGCTAGTTTTTATTGTATTGGATGAATGATGAACCCTATTGCTTATTTGTTTTAATTCGAGACAATTAATTTAGTACTTCTTGATTTTTCTTGATTGGTTTTGCATTCCTATTGAACTATTTGATTGGTTGATCACCAATTAGATAGTAAGTTGCTTGTTGTAGTGTAAGAATACTCACAATAAGTCTAGAACGCGGTAAAATCAACACATGGACAATAGGTATTAGGAATAATATCTATGGCATGTGCAATCATGTGTGATAAATCATGTGATTCAATGCATGTTTTTCATATGAATTCGGACTAGGAATAGGATCGGGTCGTGTTAAATATAGGTTTAATATATCTTGGAAAAGAATATTGAATAAAAGTGGATTATCGATTATCTTGATTGCATGAATTTACTAGATTACGAATTAAGAATTGAAATAAATGGCAATAGGGGGATTCACTATTCCAATACAAACATTTACATATTAGATAAACACTTTATTTGTTTTGTTAGTTTATGATTAATAGATTACATACAAATTATCTTTTTTTTTTATGTTACCACACTTCGAATTTAATAGTAGTTATTGAACTACAAATTAGACATTATTCCTCGTGTGAACGATACTCTTAACTCACAAATATTATTACTTGTACAACGACCTGTACGCTTGCGGGTTTCACGCGAACAATTCTAATTTCAAGGTAATTGGTTGAATTTCATTCCAATTGCAAGTCCAAGTGGCAAGGCCCCAATTTGATGATTTCCTTTTCAAATAGGTTTGAGGCCCAATTAGTGAAATATTTCTCATCAAGGCCTCTCTTCTTTCAAATAATACAATTTAGTCCTTGAGTGCATTTATTTATCCTGCCTCTGTCGTCTTCATTGTCTAATTTGATGAATTTTGATCCCAAAACTACAGATTTCATTCAATTTCATCCTTATTAATGACCAGTATTTGCTTCAATCTCGAGTTTTCTCCTAACATAATAAAAAACACAAATAACTAAATATCAATTTCATAGTAATACTAACAAAAGCCACTTTTGGTGGCTTAGATACGTAATAATTTTACACTTATCATGGGCTATGATAAATCAATTTAGCTTTGGTTTACTTATTATTTTTTACACTTAAAATTTAGTTGGCTTGAATGATTATTAGTTCAATTCTTTTCAATATATTGATCACTAATTGAATTGATGTATGATTTCTATTGAAGTATGGAGGAAGGAATATAAATTTAGCATAAGTAGCAATCATTGTATCTTAGAAGTTAGGGACAATTTTCTACGCTTTATATGATCCAATTGAATATTTTTTTGGTTTAATGCATCTTCATATGTTTACGTTCGGAATATGGATATAGTCAAAATATGAACTTTCTCCTCAACCACCAAATGGAAAAAAAATGAGACGACTTCGTGGATTGCATACTCTAAGAAATTGGACATAAAATAAAATTTTGAACGCATAAGAAAGAGGAACTCCCGAAGATAGAGATGACAAAATAATCCGACAAATCCGATTCTCGCAAAGCCTCGCCCCGAACGGCTCGGGGATTACCCGCTTAATCGGATATTCGGGTCGGGGACAGGCAAAGAATTTTACCCCGGGTGGGGACGGGTAATGGGTGCTCCACCCCGCCCAGTTAAATTTTTTTTTTTTTTTTGAGAATTTAATATTTTAAATGAAAATTTCATTAAATTTTGTTACTTCTAATAGAAAATGGCAACTAAAATTATTTGTCTCAATTTAATGAATGGGGACAATAAAATAAATTATTCAAAACTTTAAAAAAAATTAAATAGGGTAGTAAACGGGGCAAGGGCCCTGCTTGGCCCCGTTGCCATCCCTACCCTAAGATTATTAGGTAAAATATGAACATTAATATTCATATCTAGATATAGGGGGATTTTAGTTCTTATGATTACTTGAGTATTTATAAATGCTTTCCACAACTTAGTTAATTCATTAGATAATTTGATTAGTTTTAGAATGTTAAAATAAACTACCCACGTAATATCAAGTGTGTGTTATTTTATTAGAGATTGGTTAATTTGAAGCTAAATTAAATACTTATAACTTGCGAGATTGATACTTGGACTCACATACACTTTTTTACTTGTTTATGATACTATATACTTTCGGGATCGTAATTTAAAATCAACGACAATTACTACTCAAAATCGATTAGAATCAAATTTTTTTTTCATGCATACCAAATACCTAAAATAGTATGGGATCAACAATATTTGTGGCTACTCCATGTTCATTAAAGAACTTATTGATCCAGATCACAACCATTTGTTGCTTCTAAAATAATGATGTATTAGGCTTCTACTATTGAATCAACGATTTTTCCAGTTTGGAACTTTTCCAACTAATTGCTCCATAATAAAGAGCAAAAACATATTATGATTGGGATTTGCTATTATTCTAGTCTAATTGGAAGCTAGTATCAGTGTATCAATGAACTTTTATTTCATTTTCTCCATATAAACTTTTCTTAAGATTTTATTTGTATAGATTGGGATATGTCAAGCAATCTTCTAGATCTCTATAGATCAAGTATTTTCTCCTATATCTTCTATGGGGAAATATTTTGAAAATCATAATTCCACCTATTGAAGCATAAAGATGTCGGTTTCCATTAATATGTCATTTACATAAAATATTAAGATTACGACAGCGCTTCTACTCTTCTTCTTATAAACACACAGTTTATCTTTATTTTTTATAAAATTGAACCATTTTGATTGAGTCATCAAAATGTAGATTCTAGTTCCTTGGGGCTTAGAGCAATCTGCATACTTTATAAGCATATTTGGATTTAAAACCTTCAAGTTTTGTCTTGTACACTTCCTTGCAAGTTTTTGTTGATAAATGTAGTTTTGACATTCATTTACCATCACTCAAAGTCATGGTATATAGCTATTGCAAGCAAAATCCGAATAGACTTGAGCATGGCTATAGGTTAAAAGATTTTATCAAAGTCAACTAATTGTCTTTGCTTATAACATATTGTTACTAGCCTTACTTTATGTATATGGACATTTCTATCCATATCAACTTTTTTTTTTTTGTAAACCCATTTACAGCCCATAAGTTTTACCCTATCAAGCAGGTCGATCAAGGTCTAAACCTTATATACGTACATCGAGCTCATCTCGTATTCCATGACCTTTAAGTCAACACTTGATTTCACTTCTGCGTAACTAGGAAGTACATCATCCTCGATTAGTAATGTGTGATTAGTGGTCATGAATTTGTACCTTATAGGAGGTCGAAAGATCCTACTAGACTTATGCAAAGCTGATGTCTCTTCAGGAGTCTATATTTCCTGATCAAAAGTTTGTCCATCTGTAGGAGTGGGATCAGACTCAAGCTCATCTACTTGATCAACTATATCTGTGGACTCTTAAACACCTTCAAATTCTATTTTGCTCTCACTATCCTCTTTTAGAATGAACCATTTCTCTAAGAAGATGGCATGTTTTAAGACGAAAACTTTCTTCTCAATGGATTATAAAATTGATATTCAATTGTCTCTTTTGGATGGATATCCACAAATATCAATATATAGGACTAAGACTCTAGCTTATTTGATTCGGTAAGCTTCACAAAAGCATTATAACCCGAAACTTTATATGAGACAAGTTGGCTTTCTGTCTTTCCATAACTCGTATAGAGTTGTCAACCGATTTAGATGAGACATGATTTAGTGTATAGCACACAAAAATTAATGCATGATCCCAAAAAATTTTGGGAGGTCTACATGGCTCATCATTGATCATATCATATCTAATAGTGTGCGATTTATCTTTTCTATATCGATTAGATCTTAGTGTAAGAATCCCTTTACCTAATTTTTTTTCTCTATTTCTAGCATGAATTCTTTGAACTTTGCATGTGCTTCAGGATTGAATTTCATCAA
The DNA here is from genome assembly GCA_035079005.1 of Fraxinus americana. Classification (NCBI taxonomy): domain Eukaryota; kingdom Viridiplantae; phylum Streptophyta; class Magnoliopsida; order Lamiales; family Oleaceae; genus Fraxinus; species Fraxinus americana. The sequence continues at coordinate 19,013,029 of CM068717.1, forward strand.
GTATGCATAACCAAATCTAGAATGGTTATCAGTAAATTGTGATGAAGAGAAACCACCTCTAGCGGTGATTGACATAGGTCCACATACATCAGTTTGTATTAGGCCCAATAATTGTATAACACTTTCTCATTTTCCAATGAATGAAATTTGGCCATTTTGCCTAGCGGCATGATTCGCATTTGTCAAATTTAGGTTATCATTTTTATGCCTTTTAATTTATATACATGTATAGGATATTCGGTATCTATAATATAAATGTTATTTTGTAATTTACCACAACCATTAAGTCAAGATAAAATGAACAATAATTTTTAATTCATGTCCAAACATAAAACTGAAATAATGTTCTTGATAATTTTTGGAAAAAAAATATCATTTCTCTAATTTTATTACTAAGTCTAAAGGAAATGGCAAGAAGCATGCTCCTACAGGCAATGTAGGTCAACTCCTCCCTCCTTTAGTTGTCTACTTTTATTTAGTTTTTACATATTTATAAAAATATGAGATCAATATTTGGCATCTAATACCAAATAAGGTAATGAAGTAGACATTAACCCCAATAACAAGGGTACCTGAAGTGGAAGACTCAAAACACTTCTTCCCCTTCAAGTTCTCGAGGTAAGCCTTGTTGTCCCTCTTCCAATAACCTTTCATTCCACAATGATAGCAAGGATTATCATATTTGGTATTGCCCTTATTTGCTTTCATTGTCTTAGCTACCTTGTGTTGTCAAGTTTATTCATGTTGAAATTCATAATGAACTGTGAATAATTCTCTAGCAGATATTGGGGAACCAAGTAAATACTTAGTTCATGGTCCATCACTAGAGCCAATCCAGCCAACTTCTCAATAAAACCAATCATTTTAGTACATAAACACTGATTGAAGATCATTCTACAATTTTGTATTGGTATAGCTATTTGGAAGTCTCATATTTTTTCACACGTGATTTTTCATCATACAACTCCTTGAAATAAAATATCATAGTGTAAGCAACCATACCGTTTTGTTCCTTTTGCAACTCAAGTGATATAGCTGCAAGAATGAATCATGATGTAGTATTATCGCCATTGATTTGTTTTTTTATAAGCAGATACCTCTTCATCAATGAAGTCCTCAGTGGGCGTCTCCAGAAATGATAGTTCATGGACATAACCAATTTTTTCATGCTTGAAAACAATTTTCAAATTATAGTGCCAACCAAGAAAATTTGGCTATTTCAATATGTCAGCATCTAGTATGCCTCTCAAATTCATATAGTTACTTATGATTCAAAAACTGTAAATAACGAAAAGTAAAGAATTAATATGTATAAATATGCATTAATTAATTTAGTCTATGTTTGGCCCCCATTTTTTTTTCTTCTAAAAATTCATTTTTTTCAAAATTCAATTTCAACCACACATTTTTTCATAAAATAATTTTACACACAGTCCAAAATCCTTCCTTATTTTTTAACTATACATTCCCCAATAAAATACTATTATAAAATACATTTTGGCCCAAAATGGGGCTCAAACGTGGGCTAATATAGTCTTTTATTAAATTAATTATATTCTCACTGTTTAACTTAAATTTATGACCCTCTCACAAAAATTTATAGAATCCATACTTGATTTCCATTGGGCTAGAATCCATTTGTAGTATTAAAACCTTAAGTGTACTCAACAAGTTTTTATAAAATATTTTGGTATATACTATTATCAATTATATCTCCATACAACTCCTGGGATCATTAAGCTAACAACTCCTTATCTTCACATATTTTATGTGTTAACTTAAAATGTCTATAGAATTTATCTTCTTGAGTGTACTAAAAAAAAAATTATTTAAGTCAAAATCATCATTCAGAAATATCTAATATTTCATAATATCAAACATATCCCTAATGGAGCAACTTTGAGTGTACTCAACAAGTTGACATCGATGAATAACTCTCTTTTCACTATAATAACGGAAGACGAATTATAAATATAACTCAATATTTTAATATAATACATAGCATGCAAATAAACTTATATATAATAGTATGGACGACTATAGACTTATACCATCTAACCTTCTCAAGCTGAAGGAAAGACTGGTTGATCAGTTCCTAGGGGGTATAACATTGACTCATACAATACTCCATCTACATGTTCTTCTCCTATTCTTGCTTCTCATGTAATCCAGCTGCATTCTATATTCTATACTAGTTAGTATGCAGACCTAAATTAATTAGATACACAAGACCATAATAGTTACAACAAACTCGCAGCCCAAAATAACAAGAATGAAAAGCTTACCATTCAACACGTCCATATGGTCGAGTTTACAACCATTCACTAAATATACATTTATCGTATAAATTTATATATATATATATATATATATATATATATATATATATATATATATATATATATATATATATATATATAATGAATGATCTGTTCAGGATTTCTCCTAATAGGTGTAGGAACAGGATTTTGAATATTTTCGAAATCCCAAGCGAGACCTCTTTCTTGAAGATTCCATGGAATTCTTTTTGGAATCATAACATTAGAATGAAGGGGATTGACTCCAACTAAAAGACTCTCATCTCTTGGAGAAGTTCTAAGAGCTCTAATATTTAGTTGAGTATTCAAGAGTTTGTAATATACTCTGTATATTAATACAAAGGCTCTTGAATTATCATCAATTTCGAAATTCTTAATTTGAATACGAAGATTGAGAGTATTTAAGATAGCTTCATCTTGAAGACTAACAGAGAAATTTGGATAACAATTTGAAAAGACTGGACCACTTTCGAGGTTAGACTCGAGCATGGAAAGTAAAGAATGTTCAAACCTTAAGAGTCTCTTATCTCTTAAAGTAATAAGAACAGGAATATCAAGACCAAGACCAAGACGAAACAAGGGCTGGACAGCAATTTGAACAAGTCCAATATGAAGATATTGAAACTTCTTACAATGAGCTTGAATAGATTCTCTTGAAAGTAAATTGATAGAGATAATTTGTTCCTTAATAGGAATAGTTTGCTCCAAAGTTTTGAGTAAAATCAAATTTGCCTATTTCATAGATAGAACTCTTGTCTACTTTTGGAATAGTCCAATTTTGAAGTTTTTGTTCAATTTGAGCAATTTGAATTTCTTTTGAATTAAAATAATTTGATGCAGAATTTTGTTCAATTTCATCCTTATCAAAATATTTTGACATTCTTTCATTTTTTGAACTAGTACTACCTTCTTTTGAACCACTACCTTGACTAAACCAATTAGACATAAAAGACATATTTGAATGATGCAGGGAAAACAGTAATCTTACCACTGTAGACACAATGCTATAGGTAACACTGACGTTTGACCAAAGCCCACAAATGGGACCACCCTAAACGCCTACCCCGGCTGACACGGGCTGACCAACGCTCTCAGTAGACATCAATGACTACACACCAGAGATTTTTCATATATATATATATATATATATATATATATATATATATATATATATATATATATGTGTGTGTGTGTGTGTGTGTGTGTGTGTGTGTGTGTGTGTGTGTGTGTGTGTGTTTCAAGTTTTCTAGCAATTAAGGTCGTCAAAACTAATTTAGATAAATTGATCGGAATAATTAAATAATTAATTAATCTAATTATCAATTAATTTAATTAGTGAGTTTATTTAATTAAAATCCAAATTTTAGTTAAATACCAAATTATAGTCCAAATCTAATTCCATAATTTAAGGAAGAGTTTTTTTTAGTTAAAATCAAATTTCAATTAAAAACCAAATTAGAATACAACTCCGATCCCAAATTTATATGGTGGATTTATTTAATCAAAATCAAATTTTAATTAAATACCAAATTAGAGTCCAACTTTAATTGCAAAATTAGGGTGGGTTTTTTTAAATCAAAATCAAACTCTAATTGAATATCAAATTAGAGTTCAGCTCTAATTCCAAATTTTGAAGGTGAATTAAATTAACATTTTAATTTAGGATAAAACTACTAAATAAAATAAAATAAAATTTAATTTTGGGGTCAAAGTTTTAAACTTAAGTTAAAATTCAATTTAAACAAAAATTTTAAGATACTTGTGAATTCTAAATAAAATTTTAATTTGGGTTAAAATAAAATTCGAGTCAAAATTAAAAATATAAGTCAAGCCCTTTTGAAAATCAAATTTAAATCATTTTTCGAAATAAATAATGTTACTTGTACATAATAATTACATAATGTTTTACATACATATGAGGTGCCAAAAGAGGATGGAAGTTTATTTATTTATTTTTATTTGGTTGAAGGTGTCAAAAGAGGGTGAATTTTTTTTTTTTGGTTGAAGAAATTGTTACTCAATCATATCTCATCACATCATGTGTATGTAAACCATTTAAATCTATTATATACTTGTAGTACAACCCTGTCAAAATTGCATCCCAGAACTGGAAGATCATTTCGAGAGCTTCGAACATATTCGAGGGTTTAATGTGACTATTGTCACTTCGGCCAACAACACACAAGATGAAACTTTACCACCGTGGAGCGGCTTTTTGCAAAAAATATTATGAGTCTTTTGAAAAATTGCAATCTAACCCTATTAAAATCAAAATCAGGCCCTCCCACTTTCTCAAATTATAAAACGGGACCTTTCTTTAAAATTGCATCTTAACCACTAAAATCTAAATTTTCTGTCATGGGTCTGCAATTTCAATTTTGAAGATGAAAATTATTTTTCTATAAGAGCTAAAAATCCAAAAACAATAACAATCAACTATTGATTGTTCCAAGATTCATAAACAATTTCTAACAAACACGTAGTCGACTTTGATACAATTGTTGGAAATTTACTTATATATGTACAACGAAATTTAAAATAATTTCAACTCACAACGATGGTCTTCTTCATGTTTAGACATAAACTATGATTAGAATTATACATTTAGTAAATTCTGCAAATTTCTTTGACAATCTTGGAATACGTACAATCACGATCTTTGCACATCACAACAATCCAATTGTTCAACCTCCAATGATAATTCACACAAGGGAAAAGAATGAGAGATTAAGGCTTTTCTTTTCTTGCGCTAGCAAGATTATAAATATATGTTATGATTTCTCAAACCCTAGTAGCTTATTCATAGAAGCTTAAGTTTGTTGGCCCACCCATTAAACATGCCATTCCGATATTTAATTGATTTAATTAATTAAACTTGACACATGAGTTAATTAATTAAATTAATTAACTTAAACCCATTAATAAGCAATCCAATTAATTAATTCTATAAATGTTCAACATTTATCGATTAATTAATTAGTAACATCATTTTTTAGTTCTCTCTTTTGTGTTTGACCCATTAGATTTCTGATTATGATACTTAACGATGTGAATTATTATTTTGATGTAATCAAAACAATATAAATTAAAATACCATTTTAGTTAATCATTAATTCTCCTAGATTAATTAATTCACATTCGTCATTCCACATTAAAATCTAGCAATGTGTCAGGACAATACATATGACGAAAAGTGTCACATGGTATGACAAACCGAACATATTCGTTTACCTTTAAACTATAATTATTTTGTTAATATGATCAAATCAACTACAAGATAAGAAAATGTGTTAACCTTGATCACCGATCATATCTTTCGTTCCGCTCCTAAGTTAATATTAGTTGAAATTCTTTTCTACTTATGAATACACATTGACCAAGAATTTCGTTATCAACTTAACTAAATGAAACGTAGATCAAAATCTCTTACTATTTAAGAGTAATGAATTCTCTATTGATCATTCACAATTTTTATATGGTTCTTAACATACTAGAACGATACCGTATTGGCAATTCTTGATGAGCAAAGTCTAATATCACCAAAGTATGATTGTCTTCATATAAGCTACTATGATGACCTCAAATTAAAGGACAAATTTCACTATCGAACGTTAGAGATTAACCACTGACGCTGTGATAGTTATCCATGTTGAATCTCTCATATGAGTCACATGTTTTGTTCTCTTAACAAAATAATCACACGACCATTTAAATATCACTTGAGAAATGTCACCAGTGATTGTTTATTCGTAATGGTGATATTTGTATCTTATTGTTACTTACGACCACAGACAATATAAGATTGATTCATATGTAATTTGTTTATAACTATCACAACTCCGTGTAATTAACAAGTTACCAAAACTTAAATCTACGGACTCTATTAATATAATTTATTAGAATAATAATTCTATTAAATAATAGATCTTCCAATCCCCAACCATTACGCGTTATTCCAGACAATGTCCTTAGTCTTTATATGCAAAATTTTAGTTAACAGAAAAGTAGTCAAGCTGAAAAATTAGAATATTCAAACACAAGGATGAATGTAATTCGATTGACAAAGAGAACTTTACATGAACATGTTATCATGTGACACCACATCTGAAACTCAATGCATTCTAAAATTAATAAACCCACATTACAAACAAACCTATAAGAAGACAAATCAGCGAAAAAAAAAAAGTTCCATTTAGTATTCGCATTTTCTTCAATTCTACTTCGGAAATCTCATTTTTTTACCTCTAATATGTTAATCTAGGCCTGTGAGATCTTCATCTGTGCTTCTAATCTCTCGATCTCAACTTCCCATCTCTTGATATGTAGTATTAATGATGTAGAATAAATTGAAATTCCAGCCAAGAACTTAGAAGAAAAACAGAAGAAAAGAAAATGAAGAAGAAAGCAGGGGAAGTAACAAGGAACGGGAGAAAAATGTTGTAGCCGCTAATCTTAATTTCATTCAATTATTAACTGGTTCAACTACAATGAGAAAATTTCAATAAATAGTAAAAATCTAATCTACGAGTGAACGGCTTGTGCCAACCCACTACTACAAGCTCAATAATAAAAAACATAACTAATAAAATCGACGACAAGCCCAATAATAGAAACATAAATAATAAAGTCAAATAACAATTAAAATAAATCTCGATGGTGTCCACATCAACTCTCTTGGGGCTGGAGAAAAACTCGATCCTGTCGAGTGAATAAGTCATAAAGGTTGCAATCAATTGTCCAATCATAAACTAAGGAATTGAACGAGCTTCCTTCGACGTCTATAAAAGTGTGTCAATGGTGGTCTGAATTTGGTGTCTGTCAATGTCCCCTGAATGTGTGGAAGGAGAACTGGGCAAAGAAAGTTCTTCTGGACTCCGATAGAGCTCTAATAAGTTTGGATCAAGCAGCTGTATCATCTCTCTAGTAAACCATGTGTAATTAGACTAAATTTGATCAACCCAACGAACAAGAAAGCGTTGAACCTCCCCATCTTTAGTCAACACAACATGTTCATCTAAAATAACATCAATTTTATCTTTGTCTGTTGGAAAATGTGGTATTGGGTTAAAAGTGGCAAGAGATTCAAGGTCAAGGTCCACAGATGGAGGTAGAAGAGGATCATTGAAGGGATTGAAATGGCCTTTATAAGAAATTAAATCCTCAACATTGAAAGTAGTGTGGTAACTAAGATGTGGCGGAAGATCAAGAACATATGAATTTGGGTCAAATTTTAAAATTTCAAAAAGACCGTTCCGATCAAATTCGGATCATAACATAATCCCCAATATTAAAATTAACATGTCTTTTATGCAAATCAGCTCGAAGTTTATATGATGCGTTCCTAACTTCAAATTGTTTACTTATCTAAATATGCAAATCATGAAAATGTTGTGCAAATGCTTCGGCTGACATAGACACTCTAGCATGTGGGGACATCAGAATGAGATCTATAGGTTTCCTAGGATTAAAACCATGAACAACTTCAAATGGAATCATACATAACGACCGATTCATAGAACTGTTATATGTAATTTGAGCTATAGGAAGAATTAAATCCCAATTTTTAAGATTTTCTTGGACCAAACATTTTAATAAATTACTAAGATTATGGTTAACCACTCCCGTTTGACCGTCAATCTGCAGGTGATAGGTAGTAGAAAATTTCAATTTTGTACCAACCTTGTGCCACAACGTTCTCCAAAAGTGACTAGTAAATTGAACATCCCTATATGACAAAATGGTTTTAGGAAGCCCATATAATTTGACAATTTCATTAATGTATAAGGTAACCTTGGACGCATCAGATGTTTTACTACAAGGGATAAAATGAGAAATTTTCAAGAAACGATCGAATACCACAAAAATAGAATCATGCTTCTTCAAGGTATGTGGAAATTCTAGCACAAAATCTATACTCACATCTTGTCAAGGGCAATCAGGAACGGGAAGAGGTGTGTACAGACCAGCATTTTACCTCTTCTGTTTAGCCAACTGACAGGTGTTACATGTACTAACTATTTTACTCACATATTTCTTTAAACTAGGTCAGTAGAATTAACGTTCTATCTCCTCTATAATCTTATCACGCCCAAAGTGACCGGCTTAGCCCTCCGCATGAATTTCCTATATTATGAAGTCCCGTACTAAAGTTCGAGGGATCACAGTTTATTAACTCTAAAAAGGTAACCCTCTTCAAGGTGAAAGCCATATGCAGTATCTGATCATCTTCCTTGCAAATCCATAAAGATATTCTTAAAATCGAGACATCTCTCATAATCTTCTTTAAGTCACTCAAAAGCTGACATTGACCCTCATAACCAACAAAAGGGAGATACAACGACTTAATGCATCAGCCGCCTGATTCTCAATACCCTTCATATGTTTCAAAACAAAAGAATAAGCTTGCAAATATTCAATCCAATGACCACAACTAGAATTCAACCTTTCTAGGCGGTGAGATGACGGAGGGCCTCATGGTCCGAATGAAGCACAAATTTTGGGGTAGCAAATAATAGTGCCAATAGCGCAAAGCCTATACAACTGTATATAATTCCTTATCATAAGTCAAGTACCGTTGTTTGGCATCGTTCAACTTCTCACTAAAATAAGCGGTAGGGTGGTGTTTCTGACTAAGAACTCCACATATTCCTAACCTGGAGGCATCACACTCTACCTCAAAAATATTTGCCAAGTCAGGAAGACGCATGACAAGAGCTTCCGTCATTCACTTCTTAACTAGCTTAAAAGCCTTAGTTGCTTCCTGTATCCAATGAAACTCTCATTTCTTCATACACTCCGTAATATGAGCCATGATTGTGCTAAACCCCTTGATGAAGCGACGGTAAAAGGTAGTTAGGCCATGAAAACTCCCAAGATCATGTACAGTCTTAGGCTCTGGCCAATCAAAAATTGCCTAAATCTTGCTAGGATCAGCAAATACCCTCGTAGAGGATACAATGAATCCTAGAAAGACAACTCTATCGGTGAAGAGAGATCACTTCTTAACGTTAGCATAAAATTTTTCTTGCATGAATGGCAGAACAAACCTGCTTGAGATGATCCCGGTGTTGTTCCTTAGTTTTATTATAGACGAGAATATCATCAAAGTAGAGGACGATGAACTTACCCATAAAAGGTCAAAGAGTCTATGTCATTACTCGCATAAAAGTACTTGGGGTGTTGGTTAGTTCAAAAGGCATAAACAGCTACTCATAAAGACCATCTTTCGTTTTAAAAGCGATTTTTCACTCGTCACCGGGGCGGATCCTAATCTGATGATACCCACTCTTCAAATCGATTTTAGAAAAGATTGTAACACCAACCATCATATCCAATATATCGTCAAGCTTAGGAATGAAAAAGCGATACTTCACCCTGATTCTATTGATGGTACGACTATTTATGCACATCCTCCAAGAGTCATCTTTCTTAGACGTCAATAGCGTAGGAACTACACAAGGACTTAAAATCTCACAAATGAATCCTTTGTGAAGGAGTTGATACACTTGCCTCTGAAGTTCAGCATCTTCAGTAAGATTCATCTTATAATGAGGCAAATTTGGAAGCAATGCTTCCGGGACCAAATTTATGGCATGTTGGATGTCCTATAAATGAGGTAGCTCGTCAGGTAGGTCCTCGGGAAAGACATCCTGAAACTCTTAAATGATCACCTGGAATTTAGGATAGGTTACTATTGGGGAGTTCAATGGAACCCCCATGACAACTACGACAAACACAACCAATCGCCCATGCGTATGTGTTTGAATTCCGTAGGGTTAATGATATGCAACCCTTTTCGTTCCTCACTTTTCTTTACTTCATGCTAGCCAACAGGTTTTAGGGATAGTGGGTTTAGGTGAATCTTATTTCCATTAAACAAAAAGGAACATGAATTGGATCGATCATAAATGGTTACATCTAAATCGAACAACAAAGGTCAACCAAGAATGACGTAACCCACATCTATTGAAATGACGTCACAGCATATATGATCCTTATACTCAAGAAATTGAATAGGTACTAGACAACTGTCCTTTATAGATATCGAGGAAGTATCAACCCAAGAGATGCTATATGGCTGAGGGTGAGGAACTGGTTTCAACCCAAGACGGGCTACAGTAGCCATCAAAACTGCATTAATGCAGCTGCCACTATCCATGATAACTTTATAACCATCATTATTAATCTTGATGTAGGTGTAGAAAATGGTATGACGACGCCATAATCGGCATTTTTGGGTTGAGTCAGGGTACAACATATAACACTTAATCTAGATGTGTCGAAATAAGAAGTCCTAACTTTAGATCTACGAGGAGGGTCCAAATACAACCTAAAAAGGCATCTTCATTATCATCCAAGTCCTTAAACTCTTCCAACTTAGGTTCATAAACTTGATCCTCTAACGAGTCATCTACGATACCCTCAAGTTCCTCCATAACTAGGGTTCTACTAGGATGGTTACAGGAAATGTGACCGAAACTCTTACAGTTAAAGCATTGCAAATGGGAGGAAGTCCTTGGAACTTCAGGACCTTTGCTTTATTTTTCCCTAAAGAAGGAAATTAGATGGAGGAGGCCCTAGGATAGGGTTAGAGGAATGAGTGGGTGCTAAAGAGATGGGGCTACGGTTGATACCACGATTACTATACAGAACCCTAGTAACTAGCTCATAGTCTCGGACGTAAGAGTTCGCATGGTCAGGAGTAGTAACACCCCGAAGGACAAGCTTATGTTTAAGATCATCTCTGAGACCTTGCCTAAACCTAGTTAAAGTCATGGCTTCATCCTCAACGACCTGACATCTCATTCGAAATTCATCAAACTGAGTGACGCACTCAGTCACTGGTCGATTGCCTTGTACAAGAACATTCCATTAATCTAACAAATTGCCCTATATGATTGGGATAAATACTTCTCTTGAATTCGATGCTTCATTTCATCCCAACTTCCAATAGGGGGAGCACGGCATCTCTCAAGGAGCTCCTCAATACTTTTCCAAAAGAGTTGAGCAGTGCCAGTTAATTTCAGACTAGCAAATTGAACTCTCTGATCTTCTGGGACCCCACACCAGGTAAAGAAACATCCATATCTTGAACCCATTGAGTAAATACTCTAGGGTCTAAGCAACCATCAAAGGTTAGGGAATCTAATTTAAACGGTGATGTTCTCGCTCCCGTTCAAAAACTTGACGTCCATTCATATGGTTATGTATAAAGTGTTGTCGACCACCATGGGGATAATGTTAATGCCTATTACTAGACGGTTCGAAGTTTTCAGCTTTAGTCGAATGCGAGGTTTTCTCAAAAGTGCTCAACCTAGCAGCTAAGTCTCTATTATCTTCACGAGTAGCAGCCATCTCAGTTTGGTCAACCGCTAATTGAGTTTGTAGCTGTTGTTGGTTAGTGGTAAGTTGTGCTAATTTTCAAGTACGATCATCAAATTGAGAAGGGTCCATGGTCAAGATACTAGAACTAGATATGACAATACGATCACTATGTAACTGCATGTAATATAAGTGACCAGCCAAATGACATGTATGGAGAGATCAATAAACAACTCGTTTAAGAACTGAAACTAACCACATGAGCATGTAAATTTACAATTTTTATTTTATTTTATTTTATTTATTTATTAGTTTTTTTGTTGGGATTATTTAGATCCAAATATGACAAGCTAATACCATTGATCTAAGTAAAATAACAAAGCAAGGGTCAAATACGAGTCGGCAACTTAATCTTGTAAAATAAGTAGGATAAAATTGGAAATATAACAAGGTTAGGGATTTAGGGACGTAAATTGTAAATAAAGATTTAAAATAACAGCAACACAAAAATTTAATTGATGCAATTTTAAATCGAAACAATAGTATAAGCTAAAGATAAAGAAATATTAGCTTCCATTTTGTTCGTCTAAGTAACCAAGCCAATCAACAAGTTCGTCGAAATAATCGAGCCAATCAACATGCCAGAAGAGGTGCCTTAAAAAACTTGAGAAAATACTTTTTTTTTTCACACTTTTTTTTTTGTTTGTTTTTTTCTTTTTTAAACTAAAAGCAAATTACAAAAAATAAGGGCCCAAATCGAAGCCCAAAGTACCAATAAAGCTATTTACTATTCAGAGATAACAGGCCACACTGAGGCCCAACAAAAAAATACCAAACTAGAATTTTTATTTATTTTTAACTATCAAATAAAACTCTTCAAGGAACAGAATAGAGGCAAAGGCCCAAAAGGGGATTTGGGCCTAAACCCCTCCCACAACCAGCCTCTGTGCCTTTGGGTTTAGAGAAGAGTTGTGGTTTTGGGCCATACGGGAATTGTGGTTTTCGCCACACTGCACCAATTCGGGGAGTAGGAGACTGACGAGGGAGAGAAGGTGGCGAGCAAGAGAGAGCGAGTGACGGCCGACTAGTAACTGACAGAATTAGATTTGGAGGGATGCTAGTGATTGAGGTGGCTATATAGTAACGGTGTACAAAAGCTGTCGAAGGTTGTATTGGTTGGGGTAGTGATGCGAGATGGTGGTTTCTGTAGATAGGTTAGTGTATGCGCGAGATGGGTTTTGTTGGATTTATATGGGTTTCCTGTAGAAAATGGTGGGGGTCATTTTGCAGGTAGTGGAATTGTATACTATGGATGTGTTTCGAGGGAAGTTGCAGGTGTTCGGTTATTGATATATTGGACAAACAATTGCAAAGAAGATGGTGAAATCCAGATTTGGCTCTGATACCGAATTTGATGGAGGATGAATTGGAATTCCAGCCAAGAACTTAGAAGAAAAATAGAAGAAGAAGAAGAAGAAGAAGAAGAAGGAGGAGGAGGAGGCACGGGAAGTAACAGGGAAGGGAAGAAAAACGTTGTAGCTGCCAACCTTAATTTCATTCAATCATTAACTGGTTCAACTACAATGAAAATATTCCAATAAATAGTAAAACTCTAATCTACTAGTGAAGGATTTGGACAAACCCACTACTACAAGCTTAATAATAGAAAACATAACTAATAAAATCGATGACAAAACCAATAATAGAAACAAAAATAATAAAGTCCAATAACAATAAAAATAAATCACGATGATGTCCGCATCAATTAATCTATTAACCTCTAATTCTAATTCTTTCATTGACCTCAGCAACCTAAGAATTACTTGCTTTGACCGGTTACATATAGATGGGTCAAATAAAGCAAACTCACAACAACTATTTCCTTTTAAAAATTAAATTAGGGTTTGTAAGACAAAAAATAAGCACATGCGAGGATGGGGATATATGTCGTCTACAAATAAAGAATCTTCTTGCTATAGATACGAAATTGACTAATTTTTCAAAGGTTGAAGATAAAAATCGGATAAAAAGGTTGAGAAACATCTACTATTTGCCTAAAAGTTGAGGACGAATACTACTAATTTCCGTTTCATTTATATATGCTGACTTTCCTTATTTCCTTATTCTAAATTATAGTTGTATTTCTTTATTGAGAATGTATTTATTTTATTCATTTACTAATATTTGATTATTTAATTTGCCTAGTTACAATCAATTTTTTTTCACTTAATCTTGAAATTGTACAAATTTTAATTTACATATTCCTTTGAATAATCCAAATACATATACACGGGTTTCGAAGGGAGTATAGTTTAAGTGGTTCATAGTATTATCCACAATTATGTTTAAATTTTAAATATTGCTATTCATTGTTAATAATTAAAGAAGGGTAAATTAAGAAAATTCTTTGCAACATTGCTTTTTCAATAACATTGAGGGTGTGTTCGGTAGAAATTAAAATATGATTAAAATTGAAAAATTATCAGTTATTGTTGACTTTTATTAGACAAGTGAGACCTAATAACGGCTATATTTTCAATTTTAATTGGATTTTAATCACCACTGAACACGTGCTGATTGAAATTTCTTGATCTTTTGAAAAATAAAATCAACCAAGGACAAAGGGAGTACACTGTATCCTTTATTAATTTATGAAGCTTTGAAAAACTTTAGCTCCTATTTGACAGCCATTATCTGTAAAAAAAATGTTTTGAACAATAAACTTTAGAAGAATGTGTGATTAAAAATTAAGAAATTTTTTGAATTTACATGAAAAATATTTTATTATGTGAATATGATTGAAAATGTGTATGTAGAAAAAGAGGGGTAGCACATAACGTCTCCACATTTCATTGTTAGTGTAAAAAAATCCAATTTTTTGACATTTTCACCCTTATTTCCACATTTCATTGCGCAAAAGGTCATTTTTATCCATTTTCTCAATTAAAAATTGTGAAATGATGAAAATACCCTTCCATTTAAATAAAACAAAAAAGAAAAAGAAAAAAAACTAATTGTAAATATAGTCACAACTTTTTTGAAAAACGCAAATGAGTTTCAAATAAATTATTAAAATGGTAATTAGCACATAATATCCATATCTTTCACTATTTCGTTTGCATTTTCTCCCTTAATTATAATTTGATAGCGCAAACCATCATTTCTATCCATTTTCATCCAATTTCTAAATAAAATATAGTTGGATGATGAATATACCCTCATATTTAAATAAAAAGCTAAAGAATTAATTGTTACCATAGTCCCAATTTGTTAAAAAAGTACAAACGAGTCCCAATTAAATTTATTTAAAAATTAAAAAAATTAAAAAGTGCAAAGGAGTCCCAAATAAATTATTAAAGAATTATAAATTAAAAAAATATATTTTTATTTAAGTATGAGAGTATATTAATTATTTCATAGTTCTTTATTGAGAAATTAGATGGAAATGATGGTTTGCACAATTAAATGTGTAATTAAGGGTGAAAATGTAAAAAAAATAAATGGTATGGACATTTTTCACAATAAAGGTGAAAAGTATGGACATTATGTACTAATTACCTTTTTGATAATTTATTTGAGACTCATTTGCGTTTTTCAAAAAAATTGGGACCATGATTGTAATTAGTTTTTTTCTTTTTTCTTTTGTTTTATTTGAAGGAAAGAGTATTTTCGTCATTTCACAAACTTTAATTGAGAAAATGGATGAAAATGACCTTTTGCGCAATGAAAGATGGAAATAATTGTGAAAATGCCAAAAAATGAAAAGTATAGACGTTTTCCATAATAACAATGAAAGGTGGGGATGTTATGTGCTAAATTACCCCAAAAAAAGAGTTTTAAGTAATGATTGTCAAATGTGACTTATGGCGTGTTCGATAGAGATTAAAATCGGATTAAAATTGAAAGATTAACCGTTATTGTTGACTTTTATTAGACGAGTGAGACACAATAACGATTATATTTTCAATTTTATTTGAATTTTAAGATTCGCCAAACATGTTCTTAATTTCAAAATTATTCAAAGTCATCTTTTGTTTAGTTCTATTAATTTGTTTGAAATTAACATTTATAAATTCAAATTTGAAAATTAAAAAGTCAACCCCAATTAGATACCCCATGATCGTGAATTCCACCAAATCTTGAACGGGACACTACCGTAGAGGATCTAGACATTCTATTGTATTACAATCCTCTGCATCACATACGTCACCAAAAAAAAGAAAAAAACCATATTCATGCCCAGATTTGCAAATGCCTATAAATATACAGATCTGTCCACGTTCTTAACAAAAAGGTGAAAAGGGTCCAGCAAATCTACCAGCGTTGAGAAATCCAGGTGATTGTAGTATATATATAAGCGTGCGCGCATGCGTATATTTCCAATGACTTTATTGTGTGGGCTTCCATTACCGACATCTAATTTCTAGTCTTATGATTTTGTTGTAGTGCCTCACAATGCCTTTATAATTTTTGGTTTTTTTTTTTTCGATATTTTGCTTATGTGATGTAAATTTCTTGTTAAGGTGTTCGTGATTGCATTCTATTTTGGGCACATTTGCAGAGAATTTGGAAGATGCCACATTTTCATAAGCATAAGTAGTATTCTAGTTATGGTAATTCGTAATCACATTTGTGAATGTAATTGTGTCTCTTATGGTCAGGTTTTTTAGTGATTATTTGACAGTGACATTTCATTATTTATAGAGAAAATAGAAGATACGTGGTTAATATATTTGCAAGTAACTGACGAATCTTATTCTAATAATTTTACTTCTTTAAAGAAATGAACAACAGAAGTTTGATCCTGCAGACCAAAGTTGCACTTGATATCATGGAATCGAGGTACTGTTCGTGACACTGAAAAATGAGTTACCTATGTATATATGACAACTATGTTTTATTTTCAATAAATTTTAAGACTACTACTTGAATTTTATTATATTATTACTTGGCATGTATCTCCTTTTAATCTGTTATGATAATATCATGTTGGTCTTTTAAATGAAAGCTTATTTTGCTTTTGTAAATGAAAGCTTCTTTAGATGTATGCAAGATATACACCAAGTAGTTTAATTGTCTTTCCATTAATTTATTCTTAATTAGTGTCATCTCTACTTCTTGTCTTGCACTCTCTTTTCTTATACTATCCAATCTAGAATGGCTATACAATCATCTTAATTTTATTATTTTTGTTACATTCATCTCATGCACATTTTATACTTTTTCCCCTGTTTGATGCACATTTAAAAAAGTTTTTTTTTTGGGAAAAATGGGTTTTGGAATAATGATCTTTTTGGAGAATGTGTGGTTAAAAAGTTGGAAGAAGTTTTGAGTTTACATGCAAAATATTTTAGTGTAAGAATGTGTGGTGAAAAATGTGTTTAAGAAAAAAAGAGTTTTTTGGATAATGATAGACAAACATGGGCTTATTAATCAAACAGTCAGTAACATAAGCATATCTGACTTAATAACTTATCTATAAAATTTATTTTACTAAATCCAATCACATTAAGTCTTACCACTTTTACCATTTCATCAATCTGCTCTAGTCTTGAGTATTAATCTTCATCAAGTCATTCTTTGTTGATAAATAATAATCAAAACTCCAATATAAAAAACAATTTTTTATAGTGACAATACGATTCCATGTGGTTACTCCACTGCCACCACTCTCAATTAGGACATTCCATCCATTATGTCTCAGTTCTGTACTCAATCTCTAAAGCAGGTAAATGAATCCCACTGTATATCTTTTTAACATAAAACAAACTGGACTTTCATAGACCTTTAAAGTACACCTATATCTGTTCTCAAATCACTTTCTTCCATAAATCATAGATTTACTTGATTCTATTTATGCAGAATTTGTTTGCTTAGAATTGAATTGAATACAACTGATGCTATGTATCTGGTTAAATGCAAAAAATGCACATTGTTCCTTAAATTCTATTTCAAAGTCGAATTTCTAGTTATGGTCTAAAGGAAATAAAATGAGTGGTGACTTCAACTGTATGCTAAATTTGTAAAATTCGTACCAACATAGTTTCCATGAAGAAAGAAGTGCTGATTAACTGGCATCAATCTAACGCTACTTGTGTTTCCTTCTACAGAGAGTTGATTCAATGACTATTCTGTCTTGAAAGTACAACTGAATCATCACATTTACATTACTCACTAAAGAATTGCTGCTCATATTCAAATTGATTGATCTTGCTTATTTTTTTCTTGCTGCAGCTGCACAAACATTGCTTCCATCAGTTACCGCACGGAAGTTGTGTAATGATCATTCACTGTATATATGTCCAAGTCCCCAGCAGATAGGTGCCACTAAGGCTTGACGCTGAGTCTCTGTTGCTTTTGGAGTACTAATACAAACATGAAGGCTGGACATCTTCATAGATTGTTTGGGCGGCATTCTTGTACTGTGGCTGCTCTTGTTCTTACCACTATTTTTCTTTGGGCTGGCGAGAAAAACCCAATTTTTATCAGTCTCTTATCATCTGAAGATCGGTTAAGGATGTATACCCTAGGTAGTCACTTGCAATAAATTAATATTGGCACTTTTTTATGTTTCTTATTAGCCTATAGTAGCAGTCAGAAGTAATATAAACTAAACTACGTTAAATGTGATCAACTCACTTAGAAACTTCTGAATTTGCATCTGCCAAGTTCTAAACAAGCACTTAGCTGAAATCAGAAGAAATAAGAGAGCTTTTCTTCTTGGTCAATTAACATATATTATCAACTTTGTGGAGTTAAATGAAAACAATGTTTGGGTTAACTATTTGTTGTTTGCCTCTCAATGAAAAGGGTGAAAAAAGTTCCACTACTGGGATTGCTTGATATAGTGATACTGATGGAAATTCTAGTAGTGATATTATATGGAAGACTTTCCAATTTAAATACTAATTTTATAAAATACAATAGGATTATATTTTATAGATTTTATAGTATTTATGTCATTTCTTTAGTTGTTTTCCCACTTAATTAGGTTATTTGAAACCCTGTATAAAGAGGACTTACGCATTGTATTACTTAGTCTTGATTATTGAATAAACTCTTATTTTCTCCCTCAATTCTCTCCCCATTCTCTCTTTCTCTACATTTCTTCTCAAGTCTTATTCTTGTTCGTTGTGTTCTACATCACACACTACTTTGGTTGTTTGAGGCTATTGGCAATACTGTGAAGTTAAATTTGAACCACAAAATTTCAATCATATTTTGTTTAGCATCAAGCTCAATCGTGAAGTCCCCTGCTGAACAAACTCTGACTTGTTCCACCTTGTCAATCTATGTAACTTAATATAGGATTGTGGTGCATGATATACTATTGTCTTACCTTCTTGACTTTACTCAAGTAACTGTGCCGGAGCTGTTTAACATCCGTGAATAGAGGTTCTTGATCTAGTTGCTTGTACTTTTCTTTATAGAAGCAGTTCAAAATTGAAAACCTTCTCCGCAAATAAGACTTTTGAGTACCGGAGCTAGAACTCCTTCGCTTCGTCCCCTCCACCTAAACAGCTTTCAATCGGGAAAGGAGTGAAGGAAGCTTTAGTCATGGGAGAAGGGCGGCAGGTGAATTTAGTGTGATCGTTAGGAAAAGTCCTCTACCGCGTCTGGTGGTATTGTATAGTTGATCACATTCACGTGAATGTACTGTGCTCTACTATACACTTTGATCATCAAGCTGCCCCCACCGATAATGATTAATTTTCTATTTGGTTGCCATCTCACTGAGAAGGTAGGTCAAATTGGCTTTAACTTAAAGAGATATTTGCAGTTCTCTTTCCTTTGGAATTACCTTTGGCATTCTCCATTAAATCGAATCAAGCTTCCTATTCTTTTTTTATCGTACGTTTGCTCATGGTCTCTTCCTCTATTTAACTGATTAATTACTAGTCTCGTCCTCTATTTATCTGAAAATAATTTTGAAAACTTTTTGGTTGTACTCAATTCATAAGTTAAATTTTGAGTTTTTAAAGTTTGCCTTTTCCATTTCTAGTTTCAGTTTATATTTGAGTTCCCTTCCCCGTGCAACCGTAGCAACACCTTTTTTTAATGTGTTTGGATAATCTTCATAAAGAAATCATCTGGGCAAATGCTTATATATTTTCAGTAATCAATTGCATAATGGCATTTATTTCAATTTGCTTACGATTAATGTATGTTTTGCATCACAGATCTTTCTGTGGCTGATTTTGATTCCCCGGTGTTGTTGGATTCCAAGGAACAACATACAGAGGAATATTCACATTTACGCGCAATGGAAGATACAGTAGAGGATGCATCTAGAAAACATTCTGATGTTGCAGTGAAGGACATTCCTGTCCTACCTTCTCCTGAAAGAGTAGATGAAAGTACAATTTTAGGTTCCTTTGCTAATAAGCAAGGTATGCTACTGTCCTCTCAATCTGTTTCACCCTGTCCATCATTAATCTTACCAAATTTCATTTGATACAGAATTCTTTGTCGAGGAATCCTTGATTTTATAAATAGGGTTATGGATTTATGGAAAGCAAGAATTTGAGATTGTCAGTGATTGAATTTTCTCTAGGGTTCAGCCCATTTGCCTTCTCTTGGAAGCCAAGATATTTTGTTTGAATGTTTTCTAATGATTTAGAACCCAACGCTGCCTAACTGTTCTTGCGTTCCACAGAAGCTTTTAAAGCATTGGTATGA
The DNA here is from genome assembly GCA_035079005.1 of Fraxinus americana. Lineage (NCBI taxonomy): Eukaryota > Viridiplantae > Streptophyta > Magnoliopsida > Lamiales > Oleaceae > Fraxinus > Fraxinus americana. Next base: position 19,033,347 of record CM068717.1, read on the forward strand.
TTTCTGGGTTAACGATTGATAGAGTTGTCAACCTGTAATGGGGGTACAGAAATTTGTTTATTGTTTTCCTTCTCGGTTACTTTGGATAACACGTCAGATTTCTGGAATTTGATTTGCTAGTTGGCTAGTTTCCTTTGCATTTCTCGCTGTTATAATGCATTTTCACTCGCACCGAAACTGGGGAACCCCTTTTATCCAAGGACCTGGACTTGAGGTCACTATTTGCAGTGGCGTTATTGAGGACTGTTTAGAATAAATGAGAAAATAAAAGTTTCTCATTCCTTTTCCAGGATATCAAGGCCTTTTACAACTGATATGTGGAGTACAAAAGTTTAAATGATAATATAATGCTGTGATATTTTTTGTTCAAACATGGTCAGTGTTGAGTTAATATTACTGATGTAATATGTGATGCTCGGACTTTTCGAAATGGCCGGAGTACCCTTGTCGTGTGGGTACGGGTACATCAACCTGACAAGACAATTTATACAGGGGTTTATATCTTCCCGCTGTTACAAATTTTTTGTGATTTTAGTCAAATGAGTTATTTCGATTGCTACTAATGCTTTTAGGTTAATCATGTTGACAAAAAAGCATATTAACGGTGTTGATAGGTTAATAAGGTTGACAAAAAAGCCATATTAACGAAATTTGGACTCTTTTTAGCCCTATCCCCATATCCTACATTTTAGAAAATAAAAGATTCGACACTTATTTACGTACTCGTACCTGAGTTGAGCATTATGGGTTGTGATATCTTGGATCTGCAATAATCTCTATGAAATTTTTTGAAAGGTTGAGGAGCACCTTACATGATGAGGAGGATGACATGAAAATCAAATATTCCGATGATTATCTAATTTATCTTGAAGATCCTATTAGTAGTGATGATATGAGAGACTTCTAGACTTTTCTAGTTAGTTGTAGATAATATCTTTATTGTATTAGCAATTTTAGAACTTATTATTTTCTATGATTGTTTGGTAAGTTAGACTTTTAAATTATTTGTTTTATTATGATTTTAAATATGGTTAATAAGATATTACGAATGTTTTTTTGTATTTTTACATGCTTTGTGTTTGTGATAGTTCAGTCAACCATTTTGCAGGTTGAGTTAGCCGTTAGGTTATTTTTGGTGTATGTCTAATAACAATCAACGAGTTTTATCGTCTTTTGACAATGAATTGTTTAGCAAAATTTGAAATGCAACTGAATTGAATTTTATGGTTATAACATCTCTTACAAGTTACTTCTACAGGTTGTAATTATGCTAAAGGCAGATGGGTTGCAGACAGCCGGAGACCATTGTATTCCGGATTTGGATGTAAGCAGTGGCTATCTGATATGTGGGCATGTAGACTAACCCGGCGAACTGATTTTTCTTATGAAGGTTATCGTTGGCAACCAGACAATTGTGAGATGAGAGATTTCGAGGGTTCCAAATTCTTGAAAAGGTATATGTTCTTTGTGCCAATTTTAGTTCTTCCATTTTTAGGAAAAAAATGCTGTGTTAGTCCGAAACATATTGTTCAAGTAGCAAATTCGATTGATTCCCATCCTTTTAAAAGGAGCGAATTAGTGGTCAACATTTCTCTATTTTTGCAGAACTAATCCTAGTGGATAGGATTTCCATCCAAAAGTATTGATATTCTGAATAAATTTCTACACCTGAAACACCAAGCAATAGCAGGCGGTGGGGGCTGATTAGGGGTGTAGCTTAGGTGCTGGCAATGAGGACTGCATGAGCAACTGATGATAGAGTTTTGAAGGGGGAGTGGCAGTGGTGGGGTTGTTGGATTGGCATGGATGGATTTTTCTTTTATTTTTCTGTTTCTTTTTTCCCTTTTTCTCCTTTTCTTTATCTTTTATCTTCATATTTTTAATTTAGAAAAAGGGTATAACTATCATTTTAGTAAAACAATGATTTCTTAATGTATTTTGATGAAAACCATCCATTGGGACTAGTTATGCTACAAAAGAGAGAAGGTTTAAACTCGCTCTTTTCGAAGCTGGGGGGGGAACTTACTATTCAGTCAATAGATTGGGTCCAATGCTGCAATTTTACCTTTATTAAGGTTTATGGTTTTCTGTACTGGCAAGGACATGTGAATCTGCTAATGGACTTGTGTTGTCAAAACTGTAGTCAACATTGGAAACTTTCTCATCAATCACTTTCTCAAAACTAATGGTGTCCTTTAAAATTGTCATAAATTGTTGGTAAATATGTCTTCTCTTTTTTGACTTGCAGAGTCATGAGTCTCATTGACGATGACTTAAACAAATAAAAAAGAGTGAAGAAAAATAGTATACTGGATTAAGTAATTTGTGTTGTTTATTACTGTATTGTCGTAAGCGTTTCTTCCATTCTCGAGGAATTAAAGAATTATGTTCCATTTTAAGCTCTTAAAAATATAACTATATTTCAGAATGCAGGACAAGACTATTGCGTTTATAGGAGATTCACTGGGCAGACAGCAATTCCAATCTCTCCTGTGCATGGTCAGTGGTGGCGTGGAAAAACCAGATGTTGAAGATGTTGGATGGAAATATGGCCTTGTTAAACCACGAGGCGCTGTTCGTCCTGATGGATGGGCTTATCGATTTCCAGACACAAATACTACAATTCTATACTACTGGTCAGCAAGTCTTTGTGGAATACAGCCAATCAATATCACAGATCCAGCCACTGAATTTGCCATGCATTTGGATCAGCCACCAGCTTTTTTGAGACAATTTCTTGCTCAGTTCCATGTCGTGATTCTTAATACGGGTCATCATTGGAATCGGGGGAAGCTCAGAGCGAACCGCTGGGTTATGCATGCAAACGGAAATCCTGTAACTGACAGGAAGCTAGCAGAAATCGGCAATGCTAAGAACTATACGATCTATAGTATTGCCAGATGGCTCGATTCACAAATTCCATTACATCCAGGGCTAGAAGTTTTTTTCCGAACAATTTCACCCCGTCATTTTTTGAATGGAGATTGGAACACGGGAGGTAGCTGTGACAATACCATTCCACTGTCTAGGGGTAGTGAAGTCTTGCAAGACGAATCAAGTGATCTTGTTATTGATGGTGCTATCAGGGGCACAAAGGTAAAGATTTTGGATATAACTGCTATTTCTGAACTGAGGGATGAAGGGCATATATCTCGGTACAGCATAAAAGCATCAGATGGTATAAATGATTGCTTGCATTGGTGCCTTCCTGGTATTCCTGATACATGGAACGAGCTGCTTTATTCACAACTATAACACTGTTGTGCCCAAACTGAAGGCATCAAGCCATCAACTGCTATTCTTTTGCTTACACCATGGGTTCTATATTTGATTTATTTTTCCCATTCGTAGAAACCTTATCAACTTCTCAGGCAGTTGGGGACGGGGGGCTTATTCCTATAGTAATACTGCTATTATTAAAAATGAGTGCGATATACTTGATGTTGAACTTGATATCAGCAGGAAGATCGAAAATCTGCAGAAAGTGGTCAAAGGTTCAGGACAGAAATAGTTCTATCTATTCTGTGAAATAGGTTTTTACTTATTTTTTCAATTTGTTTTGAAATAGAAAGTTCTTAGTTGAATTTGTTGTCTTATGGCCATCCTTGACAATTGGCTTGTACACATCCAAGGCCCCTTCAAGACAATGGTTATATATTTTTGGCATTTTGGATTTTCATATTTGTTTATACATAGCTAATTTTCGTGTTCAAGTATACGACTATGTATTTTGCGTACTGATTAGTTGGTGTTCTTGTGTTTTGTGATTTTAGAGAGCAGCTGAATATCGAGTTTTGTTGGTGATCTTGTGTTTTTCATTCCTCGGATGTGGGAAGCTTTATTCATCTCTACTTGGATTAGGTATCTGTTATGGTGCTGAGATTATGACATTGTTGTGCCAATTCAACTCTTGACTAGAATACTAAGTAGCGGTGAAGCATATACTCGAGTATTTTTGAAGAATGGAGGATATTTTGCTTGTCTAATATGGATTTTCAATTCAATAGACTCCATGAAGTCGAATGTTTTAGTAGTATTTAGTTAGATAATTTATCACTACATTGCTTTCAAGGTCTCCCTAATATACATAAAATCCAATGTCACTCCGTACCCTAGTGAGTGGCAATGGTCGAATCCATCTCAGTATAGACTTCTGTCACTATTTGTTGTAGACATAAAATAAAAACCATTAAGAGTGCAGTTCTACTCTGGTTCTTAAGAACATCTCCTCCTGTACCCAATCCAAGATTGCTTTTGTAGCATCGATCGGTATACAGTCCAACATCTTCGAATGATGAGATTATGCCACAAGCTTCTCCTTTTATTGTAAGAAAAATGTTGCATGTAAAGAATTTCTTCACAGAATTTTTTTCAGATGACACTTGATGACATTTCATTGAAAGTTGAAAAAAAAAAAAGGTCCAATCAGATGTTGCCAACGCAGCACTTATAAAAGTTTTGTAAGGAAAAAGCTTGTACATATGGTTTTTTTCCTTAAATGTAATGCGTGGCCTCGTTGTCTTCGAGTCATTAAAACCTGAGCACAAATATAGGTTATAAAGATGTAACATGTCCTAATCTTGAATAACCTAATGATACTCCTTTAGTTTTTTTAAAAAAAAGTTAATAAAAATAAAATAAAAATCACTCAAACAACCATATGAAGTGATTGGATATTCAAATGAAACACTAGAGAAACTTTGAACTTTTGTTGCCATTCTTCCACGAAGAAAATATGAAAAATTGTTTCATTACCAGAATCAGGGCAATGCGAGGCGGGGTGGGGATGGAGCAGCCCCCAAGGATTTTCGGGAGCTAAGGCGGAGATTAAATTATTTTATAAATACGGATTAAAATTTTAAAAATAAAGATAACATTTGAGACAAGATATCATTCCTTATCGAACATGACAAACATTAATATTTTTCGACACACAATGTTATTAGCCTCGTTCACCATCTAAGTTCTAACATGATTCAACAAACATTAAACTTATAGAAAATGTTTGCATTTTAGGGCCTGTTTGGTAGGGATTCTCATTTTCTACAGTAGATCAATTCTTATTTTCAACCACACATTCTTCAATAAAATAATATTTTCCATCACATCAATAATTTTTTCTTCTTTTTCAACCACACATTTCCCATCATATCACTATTCAAAATCAATTCTTCCCCCAAAAAATCCCTACCAAACAAGCTCTTATTCATTACTTACTGAAGTTCCACATGCACAATGTCTTTTCGACGAGAAAATTTCTGGTAGTCTCCAACTACAAATTTCAATATTTCCTTTTAAGGGTGAGCATGGTTAAATTTGGACGGTTTGTAGCAAATTTTCAAACAAAAACATTTAAAACGAGTTGGATTTTTCCAAACCAAACCACTTTTTTGATTTGGATCGATTTAAAACCATGATTTAGTAAATAAAAAATAATAATAATACCCATAGAGCAAGTCAAATCATACATATTAATCTAAAATATTATGTTACAATTTAAATATTTTTAGTGTCATTATAAATATTATAAACGAAAGTTTTACACTTTTAATTATTGCAATGCAATAAAACGATAGAAAATATTTAGTTCGAGCCCCTTACTCGATACTAATTGGCGCAACATCTTCAATTGTAATACATGATTCATTCTCTACATAAAGATGAGAATATAGAAAATGTGTTCATTAATTATAATTAAACGATATAAAGCAAATTATAAAAGAAAATAAATAGAAAGATTAGATGCGATCCCACCATTTATAGCTTTTTTTGTATCATCTAATGTTTTTGCCTCATCAAAATATTGCCGAATCAATATAGGTTCTTTGTTACTATGCAACAAATTTTTAATCAAATCTCTGCCTCAACTATCTCTGCATTCAATGAACTCCTAAATGAATTGGAAATTGGATTACTCATAAGCAAATGTGGATAATTAAATAGCTAGCACATCTTTGACAATTTTGGAACAAATTTTTACTTATTTTCATTCAACTTCTACCAAAGTAATATTTCAAAATGCTCAATGGTCAAATATTCACAGGGATCATTTAAGTAATTCATCAAGTCAATCTTATCAGCTTGAACTTCCCGCATATGTCTCTAACTTTAAAAATTGAGGGAATCAGTTTGGATCCAAAAGCAGTTTTAGCTTCCTGGTTGAGTTGCATCGTTAGATTTAATTGGGATGTGTTTATTTTCAATTGGATTGGATAAAATTTAAATTAATTTATTTTTCAGATTTTATTTTTTTAAGTGATTTGGTGATTTGAAATTGTTTGCAAAAATTGAAACACAACTAAAACTGATGGATCCAAATCAACCATTACATCATCTTGTTATTGTGTTATACACAGCTTATACGGTGTAACTGTTCATTACTCAACTTGAAAGGGGATATTAGGTCATTTACGTTTTTAGTTTTTTAAAATTGAAAAATAGGGTTTAAGAAATTGAAGAATAGGGTCTGATGATTAAAATACTTATACTTCACAAACATTTCAGTCCCTATTTTTAACTCTCCGCCTCTCTCCCTCATTTCTCTACACTCTCTCCTCCCAACTGCGGCGGCCACCTTTCGGTGTCCTGCGCCACCCCCAACTTCAGTTCTACCAAGGGTCCTCATTACTTGTGGAGCGAGGAAGAGGCGAGATATATTTGGTTGTTTGCCCATATAGTATATTTTGTAATAATAAAATAGTATTTTAATAAATAAATTGTGATTTTATTTATTTATTTATTTATTAATGAGCATGCAAATTAAAATTCCTATTATTACTAGCGATAATATGAGTTTGGTGCTTGCATTGAGGAGCATATTATGACATAACTTACATTTTTATCATAAATAATTTGTTTGCAATCAATCTATAAGAATTAGCACTTCGTACTGAAAGTTGTTGTAACACCCAGAATTTTATTGACTTGAATTATGGGGTATTACTAATATCATTTCGTAATTCATGACTTGAACGAAAAAAGATTTAACATAAAATCCAGACATATTTTTTTATTTGTAATTTAATAAAAAAAGAAACTTCGAACTTAAATTCAGAAATTCACAATATTTAAGTGAAAATAAAGATGTTAGACGTTCTAATAATTATTATGTTTGGAATTTTTTTTCTTGAAACTTTTATTTGACAAGCACCACTCAGCCACCATCCGACCTTAACCCGATCTAGCCTGAAATTTTGTAATTGAAGGAGTGAATATTTTAAAACTCAATAGGATAAATAAAATCCAAATCCAAAATCAATATCATAATACTAAATGTAAGTTATGAAATCCGTACTACTATTGCATTTGAGAAAATCTCATATTTTATTTCATTAATAACCCAAAGGTCAATTAGCATTTTATGTATAAAATTATATAAAATATACAATATTCAAAGTACAATTCAACTTACACGTGATATCCTACCTTCAAATCTTACGAGAAAATTGAGTTTAACTTGAAGAGATAACGCGTCGCTGAAATAATATGTTTACCTTAGAAATAAGATCAATGAAAGAAACAGGTACATCATCTTCACTAGGGTATGAATTTATGAGATGAAAATTTGACTACTGTTGGTATCTTTAGGAAATAATCGAAGGTGAATATTTTTAGTAATTTAAAGAGTCCTAATTCTTTTGAACTTTAAATTATGAGATAACGAATTTAAAAAGAGATAAAATCTAAATATTATTCCAATCATCTTTAAAATTTCAAGTAATCAGACGAAATAATAAACTTAAAAGAAAGATAATAAAAAGTATTTTACTGTTGGGAACTTACTTAACATGCACAGTGGAAGATAAATAATTTTTCAATGCCCACCACGGATCTGTTTTGTGTTTAGATAGGAACTGCGTTTAGAATAATGTTTTTGATGAATTCTGCAAACTCCTTTATTGATCTTAGAACATGAATAATCACAATATGCAACCCGCAGCTGTCCAATTGTCCAGCTTCCAAAGGAAATCCACACGGGGATCAAGAATGAGAGAATTATGGTTTCTCTTTTCTTGTGCTACCAAAAATATGAATTATATTTTGTTCTTTTCTAAAACTCTAATGGCTTATTAATATAAATTTAAGTGGATTTGACCCGTCTCTTAAACTTAACTCGATCCGATTAATTAAATTCGGTTCATGAATTAATTAATCAAATTAATTAATTCGGGCATATTAACAAGCAACCCAATTAATTAACTGTCCAACACTTGTTAATTAATTAATTGGTGAATCTCATTTTTCTGGTTCTCATTTTATGTGTGACTCATCAGATTCTCGATCATGATGTCTAACGATGTAAATTATTATTTTGATCCAATCAAAATCAATAAATTTAAATACCCCTTCTAATTTATCAACAATTCACATTCGTCGTCCCAAATTGATATCTAGCAATGTGTCTAGGCAATACATGTGACGAAAAATGTCACATAGTATGACAAAATCAAACTTGTTCGTTTATCGTGAAACTATAATCCATTCGTCAATATGATCTGATCAATTATGAAATATAGATATGTGTCACTCTCAATTATCAATCATATCTTTTATCCTACTATTAAGTTAATATAAGTCGAAAACTCTTTTTTGACTTATGAATACACCTTGGCCAAATATTTCATTATCAACTTAACTGAAAGAAATGTAGTTCCTAATCTCTTACTATCTAAGAGTGACGAATCCTCCGTTGATTATTCACAACATTTATACGATTCTTGACATACCTGAACGATGCCGTATTAGTGACTCTTGGCAGAGAAAAATCCATATCACCAAAGTATGGCTGTCTTCATGTAAGGTACTATGATGACCTCAAGTCAAATGACCAATTTCACTGCTGAACGTTAGAGATTAACCACTGATATTCAGATAATTATCAATGTGGAATCTTCAAGTGGGTCTCTATACTTTCTTCTATAACAAAACAATAAAACATCAACGTATTTATTCAAGTGTCACCACACTTTGACTTGTGAGATCAGCTACTTACTTCACAAATAAGAAATGTCACACGTGATAGTCTATTCGTAATAACAATATTCGTATCTTGTTATTACATACGACCACGAACGATTTAAAATTCAGTCATATGTAATTTGTATCTCACAATCACAACTCCTTGTGATTTACAAATCACCAAGACTTGAATCTACAAATTCTATTATTTAATTTATTAGCATATTAATTCAATTAAATAATAAATCTTGTCATAAATATGCATCAATTATATATATTAAAAGTGTTTATGTCCAAGATTAATTGGATTTAGGGCTTAACACTTACATTTACAACTTTAATGTAGTTAAAAAGATAATGATTTAAAAAAAAAGATAAAATCAAAATATTATCTCATCTATCTTTAAAATTTCAAAATAACAAGATAAGATAATTTTTAAGAGAGAGTAAAAAATATTATCTCAATCATCTTTAAAATTTCAATGTAATTAAAAGAGATAAAATCAAAACATTATATCAACCACCAAAATGTATCTTCAAGAAATACATTATTAAAGAAGTTTCTTGATCCTAAAAAGGAAAATAAACTAAATGGACTGGGCTATCATTCTGCCTATATGGACTTTATTAAAGTGATGACAAGACTAAGACATTACTCGGTTCTATTTTTTAAACAAGTCAAAGATAAATTAATAAAATTAGACCCCCTTTATTCCTTTAAATGGGTTAAAAGTTTTTGGGGTGTTACAATTGTAGTGTTGACCAATTTACTATTTGGATTTGCAGAAATAGTTAAAAGTGACACTAGTATATTTGAAGTGTATTAAATTGATCATGTGTTGAGTTTGATTCTATAATATGATCGTGTGGTGAATTAAATTCCACTTGATCACTAAGTATTTCATTTAAATACCTTGATAGAGTTATATATATCTTTTATTGACTTCAATGGTTATTTGATTTGTTAATGAGTGAGATCAATTTGATTTGATGAGTTGGGAGTTTGAGAATGAGCAAAGTAGAGAACATGAATTTGTGTCGCAAATTGTTGTCTTGAAAAATGGATAGAGATTGACTACTTAAGTGTTATCTGTTAAACACTAAAATCTGACCTCATTGTTTAGCAACGACTAAATTTCGACATTTGTGATTAGTTTACTAAATCATTAAAAAGGGTACTTAAGTTAATGAGAATAATTAGATGGTTAAAACGGTCATGGGAGCTTTACTTAATTGTTGAATCCTGGACCGAGACAATAAAAATTACATATTTATTAGATTTTGTAATCTTATATATTCTGAGAGTATAGTTTTTTGTGTTTAGTGGACGAAACAAAGACAAATAATTATATTGTGTGTTCTAGGATCGACTCGACATGATCTAATTATTGGAATCTGGATGATATATGTTCAATCATGTCCCTATGGTAGCTCTATAATGTATTGGGACTTAATTAAAACTATTATAAATGTTTTAGGCTTAGTGGTAATTGCTATAAAAGTTGTGAACTTAATTATAATTGTAACTAAAGTTCTAGAACTACACGTATAATTAAATAAGATATTGACTAATTTGATTTGAATTTTAATTGAAACTCTTATTTGGATTTCAATTGAGACTCCCATTTGGACTATAGTTAGAGTTTTTATTGTAAATGAATTGAAATTATTGTACCTCTATAAATAGAGATTAGATGGAACCAAGAAATCCTACAGAACATAACAACAAAATACAACAATTCTTCCACAAGCGTTTAAGTTTTGGAGAGAGAAAAATAGAGAAAAAATATTTTATTATTTTCTTCATTTGTCCAATCAAGAATTATTTTCTTGATTTAATGAAAAGAAGGTATCTACTAACTAGTGTAGTCTTAACGTCATAGAATACCATAGAAAACTTGAATGTTTGTAGCATAAATTTATAAGAATTAAAAGTTGGAAGCTCGTGATCTAAAAAGTTGTAAGTTTTGTGATTTAGATCCAATTCAATAATTAATCATCAAATTTAGGTAAAACTTAAAAATATTTATTTTTGATAAAACATAAATATGAACGCCTAGACCATCACATTGTTATAAATTAAAGTGAAATTTTAATTTTTTGATAATTCTTATCCTGCTTTCCAACAAGTTGTATTATAGAAAATCTTCTTAAGACAGATTTTGTCCGTGCATTGGTGCCAACATATTATTGCACACTTGTCTTCCAAAATACAATGCTTATTGCAAAATCGGCACTGCACTAAATTAACCTTGGAGTTGAACTAATATGTTGACACTATTCTTCTTGAACAAAATAGATACGAACTAAAATGCTCGAACGAAATTTTATTTTAGTAAAATAAAAAGAAAAAAAATATTTTGGAGTGTGGGAGAATGAGATATTAATTTCTGTTTAATTGATTTGGTGTGAACAAAATGGAATGAAATGGATTCAATTTATTAAAGGGTCATGACTTTTCGTTGTACGCATTTTTTAACGGTAGCACAAAATTTGAAAAATCATGACTCTTTAATATGTACTATTTGCATTTGAAAATGCAATAAACTATTTTGAAAATGTACTATTTTCATTTTGATATGAAATCAACCACCACATTGAGATATTGAAGTTATATAAGAAAAGCAAAAGAATAAAAGCAGATAAGAAAATATGGTAGACCAATTAGAAAATTTTATTGCAGCGCAAATAATGAAGATGAAGAAATATTACAATGATCCTAAAAGCTAGTAATCACTTTTCTCACTCAAATATTTATAGGGAATATGTAGGGGATGTCTAAATTCTCCTAATAGAGTTGTTGGTGAAATAAGATGTCAAAAAATCGAGTTCAAAACAAAAAAAGAGAGAAAAAGGCGAAAAATCAGGAATAGATGCAGCGCCACCTTCGGGCGCCCTAGCACAGGGGTCGGTGCTGCGGTGCCCCGGCCCCTAGGGCAAAATCCGAACAGGGGCGCCGTCGGCGCTGCGGCACCGAGCGTTCTGCCCTTCTCATTCCTCTTTTTTTTTTTCACTCCAAGTTATTTTCTTTATCTCGAACTCTTCTTCAAGTCCAATACCAATTTCATACTCCCAATGTCTTCCAAAATAGTTTTTCAACTTAACATAGGACTCCAATAGCATTCCAAACTAAATTAATCTTAATGTGCACTTCAATTAGAATTCTTCAATTACTTCAACAAGGAATTCGGGTCATACCCTAATTCAACAATCTCCACCTTGACACGAATTCAACTGCAACAAACAAAGCTCCAAAATTTTCTCTACCTGGAGAAGAAAATCCGTATGCAATGAATGAATTGACTTTTCAACAATAATCAAAACTGATTTCTCCCATATTTTCCAATGAATTCGAGCACCACTTTGCAAAATTACCACAGATTCCCAAAAAATCATAATGATTTTAAAATTCACCAACTGGGCTGTAATACGCCCAAAGCAGAATCAAACAAAAATGCTTTTAAAGAAGGCCAATTACTAGATTGTACACCTTCTATTACGCTGAAAGTATGCTTAACAAAATCAGCATCCACATACCTTTTTCTACTGGGTCCGTCCCTAGTAATAGAATATAATGGCACCGCAGGTTATGGTGGCAAAGCAGCATTATCCATATCTTTTGAACTCAACTAAGCAGTATTCTTTAAATTCGACCTTTTACGAGCTCGTAAAAGTATTGTACCAAACTGAATGTCCACCACGCTACTGAACCTGTGCTGATTGACCATTCTAGATTCTGTACGACCATGCAAGATGTATAACTGAGACCTTTTCTGTCCATCCAATACAACCTCAACACCCTTACAAATCTTCAAAACTCCAAATCCACCAAAGAACTCATAACCTTTTGAATCAAGTATAGACAACAAGATGAAATTTTTCTTCAAATCTAGAACATGTCAATCCTAGCCAGTGTTCTAATTGTCCCATCCAATAGCTTCTATCTAACCGTACCAATTCCAGCAACCTGACAAGGTGCATTGTTTCTCATTACCACGACACCTTTGGAAACGATTTCATATGAATTAACAAGTCCTTATTATGACATATATGAAACATACACGCTGAATCCAGAATTCAATCATCATCTGGTTTAGACTCGATGTCAAAAATAGTCAAGAGATTTCCATCACTTACAATGTTCTCTGCAAGGTCTGCTTCACCTGAAATCTCTGATTGTTTCCCATATCAACTTGCAACCAACCTTTCTTTATTCTATAATTTGTAGGAATCCTTCTTCATTTGTCCCCTCTTCTTGCAAAAGTTTCAAATTTGACTACTGAACTTAGATTTCGATATGCTCCTTCCAAAACTATCATGAGCAACAAAACCTTCTCAATCTCTGGCCTCAAACACCAGATGCTTCATCTTCTCTTTTGAAAACAAAGAATCATACACCTCCTCTATTGTGAGAGTATCACGACTATACAAGATCGCGTCTCTAAATGAAGAAAACAAAGTGGGCGACGAACACAATAGGATCAAGGCCAAATCTTCTTCATCATACTTTACTTCCAAAGTTTTTAAATCAGCGATGATCTCTTTAAGTACAGCCAGATGATCTTTTAATGATCCTCTTTCTGTTATTCGATGAGAGTATAAACGCTGCTTGAGATGCAACTTGCTTGTAAGACTTTTAGTCATGCTTAATTGCTCCAACTTTACCCATAAAGTAGCTGCTAAACCCTTCTTCAAAACGTCCTGAAAAATGGTATTCGATAGATGAAGATGAATGTGATAAACTGTCTTCTTATCCTTCCGTAATTTCTCCTCCACGGTCAAAGTTGCGGGCATCTTGTCATTCCCAGCAATGCATCATCTAAATTCTGCTGTGCGAGTACTACACGCATCTTAACCTGCTATAATGAAAATCTAGTGCTCCAATCCAAAAGTGGAATGTCACACTTCATGAAAGCCATCACGAACAAAAACCTCTTACAAATCAAACACTGGACTCTTGCGGAACTATTGAACCAAGATTCTGATATCACTTGTTGTGTTTATTATTCCCAAAATCTTTGATACCCATTGTTGGGAATTCAAAGATCACGTATCGCTCGATATCACTCGATATGAAACCAACCACCAAATTGAGATGTTGAAATTATATGAGAAAATATAAAGTATATGACCACAACCAAAAGAATAAAAGAAGACAAGAAAATATGACAGATGACTTAGGAGATTTTATTGCACCACAAATAATGAAGATGAAAAAATATTACAATGATCATCAAATCTAGTAATCAGTCTTCTCATTCTATTTCCACACCATAAAATTGTATAAAAGAGCATAATATTTATAGGGAACATGTAGGGGATGTTCAAACCCTCATAGTAGAGTTGTTGATGAAGTAGGATGCCAAAAAATTGAGTCTAAATTGAAAAAAGAGAGAAAAACGTGAAAAATCCAGAACATGTGTAGGTGGTGCTGCAACGCCACCCCCGAGCCCTCGGGGTAAAATCCGAACAGGGGTACCTGCACTGGCTGTTCTGCCCTCTCCTTTTTTTTCTCGTTTCAAGTTGTTTTCTTCATCCCGAACTCTTTTTCAAGTTCAATACCAATTTCCAACTCCAAATGGGTTTCCAAAATAGAACTTCAACTTGACATAAAACTCCAATAGCTTTTCAAACTAAATTTTTCTTAATGTGCTCTTCAATTATAACATTTCAATTATTTGAACAAGAAATTTGGCTCACACCCAAATTCTAAGACATCTATTATTTTCAACAAAAATAAAAAATAAAAATCATTACCATATCTTCCATATCTAAGTCTTCCAAAGTTATTGTATCTTTCGAGACTATTACATGACTCCATTTAAATGAACGCAGAAGCAGTGGCGAACCCAGGATTTCGAGTCAGCACGGGCAACCGTGGATCGTCGACCGTTGTCAGCAATAAAATATTAAGAGTCCCGTTTGATACCCATTTTTTATTGCAAAAAATGCATTTTGAAATAATAATTTGATGGAGAATGTGTGATTAAAAATAAGAAATTTTTTTGAATTTGCATGTAATATTATTTTATTAAAAAATGTGTAGTTGAAAGAAGAGAAAAAAATATTTTTTGAAAAAAAAGAAAAATCAAACAAGGTCTAAAATTTAAATATAACAATTATTTTGTTCAAACTAAATATATATAATTTTGTTGTAAAAATTAACAATATTCACCAAATGATATTGTGGTCAAGTTTTGTATAATTCAAAGGAAGAGCACAGATTCCAATTTTTACAATTGCATTAAAACCGCTAAAATGTAATATATATTATTCTGGTAAACTTATTATCAAATTCCATAAGTGCCACAATGGTTAAGTGTTCAATATTTTACCATGAGGTCATGGGTTCAAATCATTTCCCTTATTTCATTTAATTTTGGCAAAAAATGTAGACTTAAAAACATTTCACCATAAAACGTTGGGAAATGGATTCGAAACTCAGACCTCTCCTGTGACCATACAACATCTTACCAGTTGAGCTACAAGAAATAAATGGTAGAAAATGAACTTACCAGGTATATAATCTTAAATTTTTATTCATTGTCAAAAAAAAAAACTATTCTGGCGGATCCAGCACGGGCGGCCGCCGGGGCTCGCCTGGTGCTGGGTCCGCCTCTGCTCAGAAGTATTCAAGTGACCTATCGCCTTGACGGAAGGAATTACATGATCTGGTCTCAAGTGGTTCGCACAAAACTCAAGGGAAAATGAAAACTTTAGCACTTGCTTGAACTAGCACCAGACATGGACGATCCCAAATACGAGGCATGGGACGTTGAAGACTCCTTAATCATGTTACATCTATTGGATTCAATGCATCTAGAAGTAAGTGGAAATTACATGTTCTTGACAACTGCAAAGAAGATCAGGGAAACTGTGAAGCGGACATATTCCAGAGCAAAGGACGCTACCTTAGTCTTTGAAATAAAGACTAAGATTCATTCAACTAAGTAAGGTAATCTGTTTGTCACTGATTATTACAATACTTTGAATACCTTATGGTTTGAACTTGATTCATATCATAACATTAAGATGAAGTGCAGTGATGATGCCTCTTTATTATTTAATTTCATCGAAGGAGAAAGGATCTATAAGCTTTTGGCAGGATTAAACATGGAATTTGATTAAGTTCAAGTCCAAGTCCTAGGAAAAGAAGAATTACCACATCTTATTGAGGTCTTTGCTGTAATTAGAGGAGCTAAAGGAAGGAGATCAGTTATGATAAAGGCCCTAGCCCTCAAACAAGAAGGATTTGCTCTATTGTCTACCATTGAGGCCTCCAAACCTAATGGATTTTCCTTATTGTCTATAAATGGGCCTGTGAACAGCCAGAATTATTACAACCTGAAGCAAAACAATCCCGATTGGTTCAGGAATAATGATTTATTCTATAACTATTCAAAAGTGTTGGGTTTTTGATGTAATTGGCAAGTCTGTGAACAAAATGAACTATATTTAATAAGTTTAAAAGTCAAGGAGTAAGTTACAAATAGTAGAAATTGATTTGTATCAGGTCTAGGGTTTGAGATTGGAAAAGAAGGAAAAATGACGCCACAATTTTGCTAGAATGTCACCATGACTTAGCTCGAGCGGCAAAAATCGTAACATTGTCGCTAGCCTGTCACAGGATTTTGCTCGAGCGACAACCCGTCGCTCACCTGTCGCCCAGCTATTCCTCGAGCGGCAGGGTTATCTAAAGAATTTTAATTCGCATTTTGAAGGCTTTTTATCTAGCCCATTCATTCCTTAACCTATAGTATAAATACCAGAACGCCTTTGAACGATTTTTTAAGGTTGAACATTAAGAAAACACATACTCTCCATATTCTCTTCATCAAATTAGATTTCAACCTTCATGCTATGATTTGTTCTTGGGGGTGAAAAAATCAAATCCATGATCCAAATATCAAATTGTTACTTCCTACACATCTGTCAGAGTGCTGAAGATCAAGGGAATGTGACTGGAGTTTCATTTGTTGAAGAACACGGAGTTCTTCATTGATCCACAGGAGATAGACGAATTCATAAAGTTAGGATTTGTGCAGGAGTTTGCAATCGAGGAGGGCTTTGAAAACTGCAGTTGGGAATTGGTGCATGAGCACGAAATTTAGGAAAGCTGTGGAAATTGTAGTCAGGAGGTTATAAAGTACTAGTAGTAGTCGAGTCTGGTGTACTGTAAGTTCTAATTATTTTATAGTGGATTGTTGACCGACAAAGTGCCAGAAGTCTTTACCCAGTTGGGGTTTCTCCATGATCATTCATTGTGTTTGTTTATTGCTTTCTTATAACTGCGGTATTTCAACATAGGAAAAATTGGACTATTTGATTAACCATCTAGAGATAATTAATGGTGACTTGTTGCTAATTAATTATTAAGTTTTAATTCCGCATAGTCACCTATTCACCACTCTCTAGGTGTAGTTTGGGTCGAATCTCGTTATTTCAATTGGTATCAGAGCTACATTTCGATTCCTGAATTATCTAGATGGGCCAATCTCTATCCGTGCCTCCATTTTTTGACGGAAGCAACTATGCTTACTGGAAAGTTCGAATGAGAGCATTCCTTAAAGTATTGGATGAGCATATTTTGATCAGTGTACAAAACGGCTGGATTGCACCTTCATCCACTGTTGCTGGTGTTGTTACACCCACTGATATTTCTCTTTGGACCAATGACCAAGTTGCTTATTGCAACTGGAATAGTAAAGGGATTCATGTTTTATTTATGGTTACGTTTGCATAGGAGTTAAGAACACCAAACTGCAAATGTTAACCTCTAAAATTGAAGAAATTAAAATGAAGGACGAGAATAGTTCGATGAATTCTTTGCGAAGTTTAATAATATAGTTAACTTGAGTTTCAACCTAGGTGAGAAGATCCATGAGTCTAAGATAGTTCAAAAAGTCCTTAGATCCCTACCTAAAAGGTTTAGACATAAGATTCACTGCTATTGAAGAAAGTAAGGACTTAGATGAAGTTAAGATTGTGGAACTCGTAGGATCTCTCCAAACCTATGAACTCACAATTTCTCAACCAAAGAAGGTTAAATCCATAGTCATGAACCATTAGGGAAGAAGAAAGTGAGTTTACTGATACTGAGACCCTTAGGAACGATGAAATAGCTTATTTCGTGAAAAAATTCCAGAAGATGATGAGGAACGGGAAAAAACCTCAAAATAGGAAAATTGATGTTCCTAGTAAATTCTCGAAAGATAAGCGTGAGAAGAAAATCCTAGGACTTCTAGTAAGAAAACTCAGTCTGTTAGATGCCATGAGTGTCCGGATTTTGGTCACTATAGGACTGAATGTCCTAGTTTGAAAAAGAATTTGAATAAAGGAAGGGGTAAGGCATTAGTAGTGACTCTGAGTGATGATGAATCAGATTCGAGTGGTCAGAGTAATACCTCTGGTGGTGAAGATAAACAAAATTTTATGGCCTTCAGGTCTATAGCTAAGATTGAATCTGATAAAAAAAGAGAAAAATTTCAGCATGAAGAACGTAGTGAGAAATCTGAGGAAGATTCTGAGGATGAGATTGATATTCATGAGTCTTATCGAGAGTTATTTGAGTAAAATCAAGAAGTTCAATAAAGCCATATTGAAAAGGTTAATGAAATTGAAAGAGAGTGAGAGACTCATAGGTGACCTTCAAGACTCTACAAAAAATCTGAGTGAGTTGAAACTTGTTAATGAGAACTTAGAAGCTGAAGTTAAATTCTTAACAAGTGATCTTGAAAAATCTAATACTCAACTTCATTCCTTCATGAATGGTACTTGAAAACTAGATAATCTATTAGGAATGAACAAGCCTGCTGGAAATAAGCATGGTCTAGGATATGTTCAAAATGGTAATATTGTTGCTAGTACTTCCAAAACCACATTCGTCAAAGCCACTAACAAGATTAGGAATACTGCTAATCCTGAACCCAAGGGCAAGAATGTCTTATGATCGAGATCTAGAAGACAACATAGGGTCAATCATCTTATAAATCGGCAACAATCATCGAGTAGGTTTGAGCCTAGGTTTCTTCTCACATGTCACCATTGTGGTGCTTTGGGACATACAAGACCTAGGTATCGTAAAATTGTGACTAGAAGTAAAAGTCAGGATATCTCGAGTAAGGTTAACTTCTTCGCCAATCAGTTTAGCTACTTAACTGAAATGATGACTCAGTTAGCTAGAATCACTTCTACTACTAAGAAGGTTTGGGTTAAGAAGAGTGACCTGAAAGGTCATGAGATTGATCATGCTCTTAAAGGTGAGAGCATCCACATACCTCTTTGATTAGGTACTTAGGTGCATGCATATATAGTTCATTGAGTTTGATAAGCGTGTTTTTACATACTTATTTGACTGTCAAAATATGATCAATTATTGATTAAAATGTTGGAATATAGATTAATTCTATGTAATTCATGTTTTACAGGATAAAGTGATGAATGTCATGAAATTAAGAGAAACAAGTGAAAAATGACCAAAATGGAGGAAAATAAAAGTTCAGGGACCAATGTGCAAATAATCTAACTTGTTTCTAACCTTATGATGAAGATTCAAGAGTTTTAGAGGTCAATTGGATGGAAAAAAGAGTCAAATGGGTGAAATATAGCCAAGACATTTTCACATCTCAACTTTCAAGATGAAAAGTTTTGCACCGATTTTCAGCCTCATATTGAGACCAGTTTTTGAAATGGCAAACGATCGAATTCGAAGATGTATTTGAAGTAAAGTTGTATCCCTTTGAGTTAGCTTTCCAACGTATCTTGAATCACCTCAATCGGACATCGGGAGAGGAAGATACGGTCAAAATATTGAAAGTTGTTTGGCGGGAAAACATTATAACCATGCGGCCGCATGGTCATTTACTGAGAATCTAAGGGTAGCAATTCTTTGTTCCATGCGGCCGCATGGGTTTATATCTTGCAGCCGCATAGGTCATTTCTGTGACGAAATTTCTGGTTTCCTTCTATAACTCAAACTCTTTTGGTAATATATCTTGCACGACTTTTCAACCCTAAATACATCCAAAAACACCCCAGAATGCCTCATTCTTCATTCTACGCCATTCATTCATTGATTAGGCTCAAGAAACACATGAGGAACTAAAGATCTTGGTGAAACTACGAAGGAACTCGGTTGGAATTGGTGATTTCATATCTTTCATTCAGTTATTTTGATCTTTCATTGTTAAACAATGCTAAAATTTAGGTTTTCATTCTTATAAATTGATATTGAAATTGGTTTAATTCTTATTAGATTTTTCATACATTCAGTCATACTTTTTCCATTGTTTAATCAAAATATTTGTTGAATTTCAATTTCATGAATATATGTTGAGTTTGATTTAACTTTTATTAAATTAGTCATAGATTCAGTCATACTTTTTCTATCGACGAATTGAATAAATTGTTGAATTGAAATCTCAACTATTTTATTGGTGTGATTCATTTACTACTTTATGCTTGAAGTATATGGTCGATTTATGAATCTAATTTCAATAAAATTGTGTAAACATGTCATAAATCTAGATTCTAGGATTACATTTGTAAAATAAATTGATTTTCGCGATAAATCTTTCGATTAGAGTGTCGGGATGAAAGCCTCTAATTAAGTTAAAAAACTGAATAATTATGTGAATGATCCAATCCAATCGAGGGAATTTCGATCCTTCACTGTTTTAAATTATTGATTTTTAACTTCATTTTTCCAATATTGAATTCAACTATACTCTTGAGAGAACTATCCATCCCTTTTGGATTTTTTAAACATTTTTCCATTTCCCTATGGATACGACACCCTAAAGCTGTACTACAACTACCGCGTTATTCTTTGAGCATAATGAAATTTTGGCGCCATTGTCGGGGAGACGATACAAAATACGCAAGGATCGACTACAAAAGGATGACATTGTTCCTTTTATTTTGTTTTTTGTTAGTTTAATTTTCTTTATTGTATATTTCCTATTTTCACTTTATTTTCTTTTACTTTTTCTTTGAGCAGGTATCGAGGAGAACGAGGACGATCTGCGGACAGACCCGACACAGAGTTTGAACATCTTTTTAACCATGCTTTTGATTCTATATATGTTAAAACTTACACTTCATCACATAACACAATGTCGAACAATGAGTATGATGTACCGTATTGAACTTTGCATGACTATCTGCACCCTATGTGTACATCTACACCTTCATGTATTATGTTTCCACCCAACATGTCACGTGTAGATTTTAAACTTGGAATGATTCAACTTCTTCCTAACTTTCATGGACTTGAGAATGAAAACCCGTATGTCCATGTTAGGGAATTCGAGGAGGTTGTAGCAACCTTCCACAATCAATATGGTACAATGGATGCAATTAAGCTTAAATTCTTCCCATTTTCTCTTAAAGAAAGGGCTAAAAGTTGGTTGTATTCATTGAGACCACGTTCAATTGGAACTTGGGCTGAAATGACCCAAGTATTCTTTAGCAAATACTTTCCCCACCGCAAAACTATTGTGTTGAAAAAGCAAATCTCTTCTTTTATCCAAAAGGAGAGTGAAACTTTATATCAAGCATGGGAAATGTATAAAAAACTCCAAGCTCTTTGCCCCCATCATGGTTATGAGAGTTGACGTATCGTGAGCTATTTTTATGAAGGGTTAACATCAATGGAGCGTCAATTTATAGAGATGATGTATAATGGTGAATTTTTACAGAAATATACTGATGAGGCTATAGAATATTTAGCCGAACTAGCAGAAAAAGCTCACACTTGGACTGACCCTAATGCTACTGATAGCACCAATAGGTCACGAGCCGTAGGAAATCCTTCTAGTGTAGGCGTTTATCATCTTAGGAAAAAACACAATCTTAGAACTAAAGTAGAAGCCCTGACTAGATAAATTGAAAACCTACGCACTAAGAGTTCAAAGCCTACATCTATTGTTGCTCGTGTTGAGTCTTCTAGATCTTGTTATGTGTGTGGTGGAATTGGTCATCCAGCGCAAGAGTGTTCTACTCTCACTGAGATGATGGGGGTTTATGAAGAATATTGCAATGCCTTAAGCATGTATAACAAACCCTATGCTCATTTCTCTGAAAGCTACAACCCAGGGTGATGAAATCATCCCAATTTTAGCTGGAAATTTGAAAACCAGCAACCAGCGAGCTTACAATGCACCCTCATACCAACCCACGTTATCTAGGAATTCCTTAGAAGATACTTTACATGCTTTCATGGAGGCACATGGGAAAACAAATAAAAAATTTGAGACTATGATTCCCCAAATTGTTGAGGATCATAAGGAAATCAAGAATCATAACTCCAAACTAACAAGTGCCTTAGCTGTAGAGGAACGCGGGAAATTTCCAGCTCAATCTCAAATTAATCCTACGGGGCAATACATAACACAAACCTCAAGATCTAATGTAAACAATCGTAGGGAGGTAAATGCCATAACCACTAGGTCAGGGAAAGTCATAGAACAATCCTCTAGACCTATGGAAACTGAAAAAGAGTCTAATGAGCCTGAAGAGAGTAGCCCTAGGGAGGAAGTGATGAAAAATCCAGTGAGAGCACCTTTTCCACTAGCTCTTAAGTCCACCTCAAAATCTGCTGGTCAACATAATGAAGTCTTAGCGCATCCAAAGTAGGTAAAAATCAATTTTCCCTTTTTGCATATAATTTCACATATTCTTACGTAAGCTAAAGTCCTTAAAGATTTATACACTATCAAAAGGAAACATAATGTCAAGAAAACCATTTTCGTGACTGAGCAAGTGAGTGCAGTGACTGAGCAAAGAGTCCCACCTAAGCATAAGGACCATGGTTGTCCTACCGTGTCTTGTATCATTGAGAGTTATGAGTTTAGACAAGCTCTTCTAGATTTAGGGGCTAGTGTCGACCTCATGCCTTATGTTATTTACCGTCATTAGGTTTGGATGAGATGAAGCCTACATCTGTGGCTTTACAATTAGCTGATAGGTCCACTGTTAGATCTAGGGGAATAGTTGAGGATGTCTTGATTCCAATTGATAAATTTTACTATCCCGTGGATTTCTTGGTGTTGGATGTAAAAGATGATGTGAATGTCGACTCTAAAATTCCTATCATTCTTGGTAGACCTTTTCTTGCTATTGCTAATGCTCTGATTAATTGTAGGAATGGTATCATGAAACTTTCATTTGAGAATATGACTTTAGAAGTCAACATTTTTCATGTCACTAAGCAGCTAGAAGAAGATGACGAGTGTCATCAAACACACATGATTGATGCACTCACTCAAGAGGTTGCTGATAGTATGTTCCTTGGACCAGAACAGGAAATTCTAGAATCGGATGGAGTAGACTTCATCATCAATAAACATCTTGAGATAGATGATCAAGTGTCAGGTAATAGTTCTTATTTTACATTGCCAGTTTCTAATGAGAAAACTTTACATTTTGTCTTGCAGGTCCCTACTCCTGATTCTGAGCTCTCCTCTGGTTATCCCACGCATGTATTTGATGGAGGCGGAGGAACATCACCAGTGCTTATGTCCAAGGAACTTAGTGCATTGCAAAGAAGATTGAAACCACACTTATTGGATGCAGGTTAGGAAGGAAACATTGGGTCGAGCCAAAGATAATAAACAAAGACGCTGATTGGGAGCAACCCAAGGGGAGTTCGTTCTTTTTCTTCTGCCTTTTACTTTTGCATTTTTATTCTAGTTAATTTTGTCATTTTCTTTGTTTTACCATTCCATTGAGTGCTTTCGGCTCTTACACTTTAAGTTTATGTTGATTCACTGCACTATTATGTGATATTTAGGATTCCCTTCATTTGTCTTTCATGTTTATTCATTGAGGACAATGCAAAATTTAGTTGGGTGAAAGATTCTGTTGGATTTTGTTGTGAATTTGCATAAGTAATATCATGGAGTTTCAAAATTTTTGAGAATTTGTTTGTAATTGTGCCGGTTATTATGTGATCATTGGGATAAGTATCAGATGTGAATGATGAAATAGTGCATTATTGGATTAGTTTATACATGTTTATGTAAAACTTGACATTTTCTATGCACGTTACTTATGTTTGGCATATTGAGTTAGTGATGCAGTTCATTATGTATAGGATAGTTGAACATAGTAATTTCACCCAAATACCCTCTAGTGTATTATTCCATAATTCAACAATAGGTTAGTTTGGAGATGATTGAACTGTTACAAAGGAACATTGAGATGAGAAGGAATTCTGTGCATGAAACTTTTGTGTGGATTGTCTAAAATCTGATAAGATGAAAACTAGGTGAAAGTTTTAAGTTAGAGGTTAGTTTAGAAACTGGATGTCTAAAAGAACATGGGCATTGCACTAATCTTTGAGTATATTGAAGCATCTTTTCGAGCCTATATAACTCGGGTGATTAAGCCTGTGAGGGTGATTTAAAACCTGATACCCTATGATCATCTGACTTGGGGAGTTATCGGCCTAAGACTCGCTACATGGGTTATATAGAAAGCAAATGAGAAGATATTCAAATAAAAAAAATGAAAAAAATGGAGAAAACATGAAAGAGAGAAAAAAAACATACACTCAATACATTGATTATGCCCCAAGCATCCAGTTGACAAAACTACACCTTTGATGAGAAGCAGTAACTTAGTCTAGTCTTAAGGGTTAAAGCAATCAGAAATATAGGAGAATCTCGACTTGTTGAAATGTGAACTTGTAGGAGTAAGGTCTATCCAAACTACGAGAGAGTAAGGAATAGAATTGAAAAGTTGAACCTATGATGCACCCCGTGAAAAATGAGTGAAAATCATAAGTTTGGGGGTGTGTGTATCTCTCGAGTGAGGAAATGATATATTTGACTACTTTGGGACAAGTGCTGAACCATTCACAATCTTGATATGCTAACATGAGTTTTCACACACACACGTCAGGTTATGCATGTAACAGGTGGAGACTGATTTAATTTTTGCACTGTTGTAATTGTTCATTTGTCTGACTACTATATTTCAAACCTGAGACACGGCATATTGTTAAACCATGTTGTTTGTAGAATTGAGTTATATTGTTGTTTGAGGACAAACAATAGTTCAAGTTTGGGAGAGTTTGATAAGCGTATTTTTACATACTTATTTGACTGTCAAAACATGATCAATTATTGATTAAAATGTTGGAATATAGCTTAATTCTATGTAATTCATGTTTTGCAAGATAAAGTGATTGTCGTGAAATAAGGAGAAACAAGTGAAAAATGACCAAAATGGAGGAAAATAAAAGTTCAGGGACCAATATGCAAATAATCTAAACTTGTTTCTAACCTTATGATGAAGATTCGAGAGTTTTAGAGGTCAATTGGATGAATAAAGGAGTTAAAGGGGTGAAATATAGTCAAAACATTACCACATATCAACTTTCAAGCTGAAAAGTTTTGCACCGATTTTCAGCATCATATTGAGACCAGTTTTTGACATGGCAAACGATCGAATTCGAAGATAGTATTTGAAGGAAAGTTGTATCACTTTGAGTTATCTTTCCAACGCATCTTGAATCACCTCAATCGGATATCGGGAGAGGACAATACGGTCAAAATACTGAAAGTTGTTCGGCGGGAAAACATTATAACCATGCGGCCGCATGGTTATAAAACCATGCAGCCGCATGGTCATCTACCGAGAATCCAAGGGTAGAAATTCTTTGTTCCATGTAGCCGTATGGGTTTATACCTTGTAGCCCATAGATCATTTCTGTGATGAAATTTCTGATTTCCTTCTATGACTCAAACTCTTTTGGTAACATATCTTGCACGACTTTTCAACCCTAAATACATCCCAAAATACCTCAGAACGCCTCATTCTTCATTCTACACCATTCATTCATTGATTTGGCTCAAGAAAAACATGAGAAACTAAAGATCGTGGTGAAGTTACGAAGGAACTCGGTTGGAATTGGTGATTTCATATCTTTTATTCAGTAATTTTGATCTTTTCGTTGTCAAACTATGCTAGAATTTAGGTTTTCATTCTTATAAATTTACATTGAAATTGGTTTAAGTCTTATTAGATTTTTCAAGGATTCAGTCATGTTTTTTTCAATGTTTAATCGAAATATTTGTTGAATTTCAATTTCATGAATATATGTTGAGTTTTATTTAACTTTTATTAAATTAGTCATAGATTCAGTCATGCTTTTTTTTATTGACTAATTGAATTAATTGTTGAATTGAAATATCAACTATTTTATTGGTGTGATTCATTTACTACTTTATACTTGAAGTATATGGTCGATTTGTGATTCTAATTTCAATAAAATTGGTTTTTACGATAAATCTTTCGATTAGAGTGTCGAAATGAAAGCCTCTAATTGAGTTATAAAATTGAATAATTGATGTGAATAATCCAATGCAACCGAGAGAATTTCGATACTTCACTGTTTTAAATTATTGATTTTTAACTTAATTTTTTCAATATTGAATTCAATTACACTCTTGTGAGAACAATCCATCCATTTTGGATCCTTTAAACATTTTTCCATCTCCCTGTGGATATGACACCCCAAAACTGTACTACAACTACCGCGTTATTTTTTGGTTGTAATCAAGTCCATTCATTCTCGCATGCATTATTTGTGTTTTGTTTTGATTTCTTTTTGTGTTTTTATTTTTTTAAAAAAAGTTCTTGTTTTTATTAAATGATAATTAAAAAAAAATTTCTTTGTGCTACTTGACATTTCTTGATGCTCATAAATACTGTATTTGGAATCGAGTTTACATTAATCTGATCTATACTATTACTGTTATTACTTTAGGATTCAAATTATATCAAATGAATGTCAAAAGTGCTTTCTTGAATTGAATACTTCAAGAAGAAGGTTATGTTGAACAACTTAAAGGATTTGTTTATCCTAAATTCCCACATTATGTTTATAAATTGAACAAAGGCTTATATGGCACTAAACAAGCTCCTAGAGTTTGGTATGATAAATTAACTGCATATATTGTGGAACACAATTTTTCTAGAGGTGGTGTAGATAAAACTATCGCCATAGCTCAATTTTATGTTGATGACATAATATTTAGTTTTCCTATAGATTCTCTTGCTCATGAATTTGCTGAATGTATGAAGCAAGAATTTGAAATGAGTATGGTTGGAGAATTAAACTACTTTCTTAGTCTCCAAGTTAAACAAACTGATGAAGGGTTGTTCATATCTCAATCAAAGTACGCTAAAAACTTTGTCAAACGTTTTGTACTAGACAGTAAGAAACACACTAGAACCCCCATGAGTAGTAGTGTCAAGTTAGGTCATGATCCTACAGATACGAGTGTTGATCAGACACTATATAGGAGTATGATAGGTAGTTTACTTTATCTCACTGCAAGTAGACCTGACATAGCCTTTAGTGTTGAAGTATGTACGCACTTTCAGGCTGATCCCAAGTAATCCCACCAAGCACCGTACGATGTATAATTCGATATATCAGTGGAACCTTAGATTATGGAATCATGTACTATCAGCACTCTAATCTTGACCTTGCTAGCTATTTCAATGCCGATTAGGCTAGAATTGCTTATGATAGAAAAAGTACTCATGGAGGATGTTTTATGTTGGTGCTAATCTTGTCGCTTGGATGAGTAAGAAATAAAATTCAATCTCATTATCTAGGGCGGAGGCCGAATATAGAGCCGCTTGAAGTTGCTACACTCAACTGCTTTGGATGAAACAGATGCTGAATAATTATGGAATTGACCAGGGAACTATAACTGTGTTTTGTGATAACACTAGTGTTATCAGTATTTTCAAAAATCCTATTCAACACTCTCAAACCAAATATATTGATATACGATATCATTTTATTCAAGAGCTTGTAGAAACCCGTGTTGTAACTTTTGAGCACATCTCTATAGAAAACCTATTAGCCGATCTATTTACCAAACCATTAGATGGTCCGCGATTTGAATCTCTTAGGACTGCTATTAGTGTTTGTGTACCTCTTTGATTAGGTACGTTGGTGCATGCTCATGCTTTAGCATTGTGTGACATTGATTTATGCATGCATCATATTTGTTTATTTGTTTTCCAGATAGAAAACTCATGCATTTTTTTCACTCTTATTTTTTTGTTATATTTTTTGTTGCTTTGTTTGATTGGTGCATTCATGGTTTAAAAAAATGAAATGAAAATTTGAAAATAAAAATTCAGGAAAGTGTTCTTTTACATTATAATATACAATATACTTGATTTTGTTTGTTGTGATCAAACATGAATTCAGTCGGTGAGCTGTAAAATACTTTCCATTGCTGACTTAGGTTATTTATGGAGTACTTAGTATAGGCATATTCATGCACCATCTTCACTGTACACACTTATGATACCGCGTGTGTGAGATTTGTGATGACAATCACTTGTTAGTAAGGTAATTTTGAACATGAATTGACCTTATTTATTAGATATAATCTCAAGTTTATCCCCGGTTGTAAAAAACTCAATATCTTATGCTCTTTTTCGGAGCCTATTTGACAGAGCAACTAAGCTCGCGGGGTTTCTCATAAGCTGGTCCCTATGGTCAACTGACTTGGGTTAATCAGCCTAAAACTCGTTACATGGGTCATTTTAGTTGCTTAATAAAGGAAATTTTGCACTTAAGATGAGAAAAATAATTGAGCTTCAAATATTAAGAGATATGAGAAAAAAAATTGCTTAAATTCAGGGGGAGAAAAGAAAATTTTCATACAAAATGAGCTTTCATGTATAGGTTCTAAAGTGCTTTACTGGGTTTGACTTTCATAAGTTGAGGAATACCTTTATTGACAGTGGTGTTTAGCATGTCATTTCTCACAAAATTAAGGTTTGGAACCCTACTTCCAAAGGATTAGTCACTTATACAATTTGGGTCACTTATACAATTTACTCCATGTTAACTTGAGTTACGTATGTAGGAAGGGTTACTGTCCATTGCTCATATTTATGCATGGTAACAATGGTATTTTTGGTTTATTGTATGTTATTCTCGATCCCTTGTCATTTGGGATAAAAAGGGAGAGTAGTAGTAGATATTTTGATAGTATATTTTGATGTACTTACTTAAAAAGTTTGATGTACTTAAAAATTTTTGATCAAAAAGTATATAATTTTTGCAGTTAGATAAAGTTTTAATGTTTAGTAATGTCAATGTTTCTTTTGGTATGTTGGTTTACATTGATATTGCATCTTAATTTAGCTGGTATGATTTAATATATCTAATTTTTAGCTGGTATGACTAATGATTAACTGTTTGAATTATGTTTATTCATATTACTGTTTCACGTGCTTTTACACTGGTATTGAGTTGTTTGTTTCAGGAAATAAGTTTACAAAGAAAAATCATAGTTCAGTCAAGACAATTGATTTGATAGTGGTAGGTGTTTTGAATCTATTTTGTTACTACCTTGACTTTAAATGTGTAGTTTTGTCACAAAATATCAAATGGGGAGTTTGTTAGGTTTTTGATGTAATTGACAAGTCTGTAAATAAAATCAACTATATTTAATATGTTGTAAAAGTCAAGGAGTAAGTCACAAATAGTAGAAATTGAGTTCTATTAGGTTTAGGGTTCGAGATTGGAAAAGAAGGAAAAATGGCGCCACAATTTCGCTAGACTGTCACCATGACTTGGCTCGAGCGGCAGAAATAGTAACATTGTCGTTAGCCTTTCGTCAGGACTTCGCTCGAGTGACAACCCATTTCTCACCTATCGCCCAACTTTCGCTCGAGCGACAGGGTTATCCAAAGAATTTTAATTCACATTTTGAAGGTTTTTTATCTGGTCCATTCATCCCTTAACCTACAGTATAAATACCAGAACGCTTCTGTACGATTTGTTAAGGTTGAACATTGAGAAAACACATACTCTACATATCCTCTTCGTCAAATTAGATTTCAACCATCATGTTATGATTTGTTCTTGGTGGTGAAAAAATCAAATCCATAATCTAAATATCAAATTGTTCTTCCTACACATCTATTAGAGTGCTGAAGATCAAGGGAAGGTGACTGAAATTCCAGTTGTTGAAGAACACGGAGTTCTTCATTGATCCACAGGAAATAGACGAATTCATAAAGTCGGGAGTTGGTGCAGGAGAGCTATGGGAATTGCAGTCAGGATGTTAGAAAGTACTAGTGGTAGTCGAGTCTGGTGGACTGTAAGTTCTTCGTTTATAGTGGATTGTTGACTGGCAAAGTGCCCAGAATTTTTATCCAGTTAGGGTTTCTCCGTGATCATGCCTTGTGTTTGTTTATTGC
The DNA here is from genome assembly GCA_035079005.1 of Fraxinus americana. Classification (NCBI taxonomy): domain Eukaryota; kingdom Viridiplantae; phylum Streptophyta; class Magnoliopsida; order Lamiales; family Oleaceae; genus Fraxinus; species Fraxinus americana. The sequence goes on from CM068717.1 coordinate 19,063,551, forward strand.
TTTCATATAATTGCGGTATTTCAATATAGGAAAAATTGGATTGTTTGATTAACCGTCTAGAGATAATTAATAGTGACTTGTTGCTACTTAATTATTAATTTTTAATTCCACATAATTGCCTATTCACCTCCTCTAGGTGTAATTTGGGTCGAATCTCGTTATTTCAAAAAGGACTGAGCAAAAGAACAAAGATTACTGGAAATTGAAAGGAAAAGCACAATCAGACAGAAACTACAACGAAAACTACTATGGTAACAACTCTCAGCCAAATTCTGTAAATCAAAAGCAACGGAATAGACAAGGAAATGTAGATGTTAAAAGGGAAGCATCAGATAAGAAAATTGTATATGTTCGACAAAAAGGAGGTTGAAAAATTAAAAGTCTGCTCACGACAATAGGCAAGCCGATTGGTTCATATTCCTCTGCAAATGCAGGTACCTATTCAGTCCAAGCTCTCTCTGTCACATTAAATAGCAATCATAGCGAAGCATGGCCGATAGATTCAGGACCCACATATCACATTACTAACTCACCACCTTAGTTTTCTTCACACACTCCATGTTCTGGACATCAGAAGATTTGGGTGGTAGGCGGAACTCTAGCTTCCATAGTAGAAACAAGAACTATTTCAATCACTCCATCTATTACTCTTAAATCAGTACTCCATGTGCCTAAATTGTCCATGAGCCTATTATATATTCCAAAGTTAACTAAATATTTGAATTGCAAAGTGGTTTTCTCATCTGACAAGTGCACTTTTCAAGAACCAGCTATGGGGAAGATAATTGAGGTTGCTAAGGAGAAGGATGGGATGTATTACTTGGATACCAGAAGTGGTAAAGCGGGAATGAAAGTACATTTTTCTCATTTATTAGAATCATTATCATCAAATAAAACCCAGATATAGCTCCATCACTATAGGTTAGGGCATCCTTCATTTCATATACTCAGAAAGATGTTTCCTCATTTGTTTTAGGGGAATTGAAGCATCTTATTTTCAATGTGAAGCTTGTCAATATGCCAAACACCAAAGAGTGTCATTTCAACCACTCAATAATAAATTATTGTTTCCTTTTATTATCGTCCACACTGATGTTTGGGGTCCATCTAGAATTGCAAATCTAAATGGTGCTCGATGGTTTGTTACGTTTATTAATGATTGCTCGAGAGTCACTTGGTTATTTCTCGTGAAACACAAATCTGATGAGAGTACAATTATCCCAAGTTTTCTAAGCATGATTCAAAACCAATTCAATGCCAATTCTTTGAAATTTAATTTCTTCTTTTAAAAATTGAATATACTTTTTCTTGAAATTAATATTGTTAATAATTTTTGAAATAAAGGCCTTTTTCAAAGTATTAACATCTTCGTAAGAATGATGATTTGTAAATTTGAAATTAATTTCTAGTCCAAAAATATTTGTAGTTAAGCCTTTTGAATCAGCTTGAAATGGATAAATTTGAATGATAAAATGAGTGACATCTTGGTCAAGTTCTTTGACAAGATAGAATATATTTTTGAAACAAATATTCAAATTGAAAACATGTGCTTTTGATAGTTTGTATTGAATATTTAATTTATTTCCACTGGCACCATAAAGGTGGTCAGTGGTTTTTTTCAAATTATTTTGCAGGAATCAATCATTCTCTAATGCAATTTTGATATGCACCAGAATCAATTAAGACTCTAGTATGTAGTTTGAATTTTTTGTTGACTACAATAGTCATATTGTAGTACCATTTATGAAGTTGAATACGACTAATAACAATAACATTTTCTTTTTCAATTTGCGGAATAATGGAGTTATTTGAAGATTGAGACTCAAACCTCTTCTTCATCAGAGGAGTCAGATTTGGAAATGGTTTGATTCTCTTGTTTTGTTTTCAAGATAACTACTTCCATACGGACATCTTTCATTTGATTTTGTAGAGTAGAGATTTAAGATATTATCTCATTGATTTCTGATCTTAAATCAGAACTGGATGATTTTGAGGATTCAGCTTTAAATCGATTCATAATACTTTGCATACTATAAGGCTCAGCTGAAGATGATTTTGATTTTGTAGGTAGAAGAGAATCAAACTTTTTCTTAAGTTGAGGATTATCAATCTTCTCAACTATTTCTTGAATAAGTTCTTCTTTGTTAGTAAGAACATGTATGGTTTTGCAACCACAAATTTCTTTGGATTGATTTGAAGAGGATGAGAACTTAGAACTGGTCTCAACATCAAAATCTTCTTGATGTTGATAAATTGTCTCTAAATCGGAGTTATAATCAGAAGAATCATCTTCTGAGGAATTGAGTAAATTAAGAAGTTCAAGTTTAACATCTTCATCAATTTGAAGATTGTTAATCTTGCCTTTCATAGGACACTAGTTGAAATAATGTCCCGTTTGCTTGCATTTACATCAAGTAACCTTTGAAGTTTTAGAAAGTCTTTTCTTTGAAAATTGTTTTTAAGAAAAAAAAAATTGAATAGGAAGGTTTTTGAAAATTTCTTTCTTTTTGGAAACTTCTCTTTCTCATATAAGAGGGAAAAATTTTCCGTTTAGATTTTGAAGGAGGAGGAGATATTTTTTTCAAAACCATATTGTTTGCAAAATGATCCAAGTTCTCTATGACCTTTGGATCTTTCAGACTTCATATATATATATATATATATATATATATATATATATATATATATATATATATGTATGTATGTATGTATGTATGTATGTATGTATGTATGTATGTATGTATGTATGTATCTGGAAATCGATTATTATTGTTGTGCAAGTGATTCAATCTTTGTATCCTAAGAGTGATTATCACCAAGATATCACAACCGTCATGAGAGGACAATTTCACTATAGGACATTGTTGTTTCACGAGTCTCAATCAACAAGTCTTCTTACTTTTTGTGTTTTAGTTACTGATCTCAAAAGGTATCCAGAACTAATTTTTCAGCAATCTAAAGTGAATCTTTCTAGTTAGTTTCTAAATCTACGATGGATACTCCAAGTCCTATGCATTCTAAGATATTTGAATTGTTTGATGGGAAAATTCTTAAGAGATCGCAAATGAAATTACAATATTATTTGACAATTCTTAAAGTGGTTGATTTTATTGAATCTGGAAAATATATTTCTGTTATTTCTAATAAACCTACTGAAAAGGAAATAGAAGATTTAGCTGATTGAAAACGTGAGTATTATATGTGCAAAAATTATATTATGAACATTGAGATGCACACATTAGAGTCTTCAGGTTTTTGAGATATACTCAAGATTGGAGGATACACAATGCCAAATTTTCTACTGTACTTGAGGGTTATTATGATGCTAACTGAATTTTCAATACTAAAGAGAGTAAATCTACGACTGGATACGTGTTTTCTTTTGTAGGTCATGTCATATCTTCGAAATATATTAAACAAGCCCGCATTGCAAGATTTACCATAGAGCCTGAGTTTATAGATTTAGAAAAGGTAGGTGACAAAATTGAATGGCTAATAAATTTCCTTTTTGATGTTCTTTTGTGGTCTAAAACACTTCTAGTTATTTGTGTCCATTGTAAAAGTCAAACAGTTATTTCAAGAGCTCAAAATTCATCCTACAATAGAAAGTTTAGAGTATTCATAGGAGGCACAATATTTACATCGACTACTTAAAGATGGGTCATAGCACTGATTATGTGAAGTTAAGTGCGAATATTTATGACCCATTAACCGAAGGTTTAGCCAGAAAGCTAATTTAGTAAACATCGAGGGGATGAAGCTAAAGCCGATTAGAAATTAGTTCAACTATAACTGAAATCCAATATTGCTACTGGAGATTCCATAGACAAGAATCAACGGGATAACAAAGTTATTGGAGTTGTTTGTAGATGCACTACAATGGATTTATTGCAAATGCCTCCCTATGATGTAGTAGTACCAACATTATTGATTGGAGGATGAGCTAAGGCTCTTAATATTTTTTATTCAGTGGAGTGTTTAGATATGATCAACTCTTGAAAGAAATAATCTTTGAGTTTAGAAGTGGGACCACTTCCTATAAGAATTGAGATAAATTATGTAGATCACTCAAAGAAACTAGGAAACTTCATGGCTGAAATGAACACAATGACGAGAATTCAATGATTTTCTTAGAAGTAACGAGCATATGTTGTTGTTTGAGTTTACGCCCATAATTTAGAATTTAAGACATAATTCACTCTACAATTGGTAAACTTGATAGAATATACAATGCCAAGGTTTAAGTCAAATGGCACATAAGCATTCATGATTTTTTCTGTACTCCAAAATAATACTCTCTCCGTCTCAATTATATAGGCTTGTTTTTTTTACACGTATTAAGAAAGCTTCTTTAATGTCTTTAGAAAATTAATTTTTGTCAAGATTTTTCGTAGTTTACCCCTATTTAATTTTCAGTATGTAAAACTAAATTATTGTTGAAACTAATAAATAATTTGAAGAAGGAGAAGAAATGAGAGTTGTTCCATGTTTTCAAGATGTGGAAATGTGTGTATTTGGATGATTTCAAGAAGTTGGCATATTAAGTAGGGAAAATTTAATAAGGGTATATTGGTAAAGGAACACAACAAAATATTTTACATTAGGAAACATGTCTATATATTTGGGATAAGAGAAAAATGAAACTCAACCTATATAATTGGGACGTAGGGAGTATTTATATTATTTTTTTCATGTGAATGATTGTTGATATATATATATATATATATTTTTTTTTTATTTGAAAGAAATGACTAAATTGGAATAGTTGACCGAGTTGTAAAATATATGGAATATCAGCGGTTTAAACACACTTAACCTGTATGTTTAAAAGTCTATGATTGGGCATTAGGCTTCTTTCTTCATATAAATATTTGGGATAACTGCAACTATGGTTCCAAACCTTTTATTTTTTGCAGACTTTATCTAAATTTTTCATTTGTACCACCACAGTCTCAAATAATTCATTTCATTGTCCGAAAAGTTGACTTTTATTAAATATAAAAGGGAAAAATGGTAACTTTATAATTTTAAAATAAAACAATTTAAAAATTAAATTAAAAAAAAAAGTAAAGAAAAAAGGGAACCGGGAACTGTTCATCCCATCCCACCCCACCCCACCCCACCCCACCCTGCTCCACTCCGCCTTACCCACTAAACCAAACCAAATCAATCGACCGCTATAGTCCCTTGTCGTTACCGCCTTCCACTACCGCCACCACCACTCGTCGTCGTCGCCTTCCTTTTATCTTGAACAGTTTAAAACCTATTTGGAAATAATAGTAAAGGAAATTATTTACCTTGAACTCATTCAGTTTTGTTACCCTTCGATAATAGTGACCTGATTTATCTTGTTGGATCTGTTGGCACGTTAATCAACATCTGCCCTGATGTATACAAAAATTAAGAAAGTAAAAGACAATTATAGGATAAGGAACCGATTTGACCCCAAATTTTAGTGGATACTTTAGTTTTTGTTGGAAGGACGAAAACTTTATGGCCATCATTTCCCAAGCTTGGTCGATCGTCTAGTATTTTTTTTGCCAAATCCACAACGGAAGGACTACAATTATCTATCTCAATTATTTTAGGTGTCAGTAATTTTCCAATATTAGATGGGATCTCTACCAAATTGGAGCAATTCCTGAGGATTAGGTGCTCGAGACTTGGAAAATGAGTACTTTTGGCTCTCAAGTGCACCAGATCTCTCCAAAATTAGCAGAAATTTTAGGTTGAGAAATTCCCCATCATTTGGGCAAGGAACAAAAAATTCTCATGTATTCTCAATCAATTCTTTTAGTCTGCGATGGTGGCAGCGAGTGTTGCTGGAGGTGAAAAATGGTGGCGGCGGCGACACGGGGGATGTACTAGTGCGTTGATTTGGTTTGGTTTAGTTTAGTGAATGGTGTAGGGCGGGGGAGGGTAGGGTGATGGGTGGGGGATGTGAACAGTTTCTGTTCCTTTAATATCTTTTCTTTAATTTAATTTTTTTTATGTTAAAATTGCAATGTTACCATTTTATCCCTTTTATAATTGGTCGAAGTCAATTTTTCTATCAATTAACGATCAAATGGATGGAATCCATCAATCTTTCCTTCTACTGCAACGAAATGCAAGGTGTAGGATCGCAATTACAATTATCACTACATTATTTTTTGGACGATTCTAACTTTATTACAATTTAGTTATTTCAATAATACATTACTTTTCATTTATAAATATATATTTAATTGAATGTTAATTATTATACATGCAAGTAAATAAATAAATAATTGAATTGAATAAGAACAATCAAATGTATTCATGAACATGGAATTTAATTAATTTGAATCAATAAATATAGAAAAAGAATCATTTATATACATTTAGACAAATGGTGTGTACGTGAACCAACATGAAATTTAATTAATTTGAATAGCCCCAAATTATACGAACTTAATAATTTATTTAACCCTAAAATAATTGAATAGCCCCCAAAATATATAAAGTGTGCACGAACTTGAAGAATTGGTGTGATAATTAATATTTCTATAAATAAATGTTAATTATTATACATGTATATACATAAATAATTGAATTTTAGTATTTCTAGAATAATTGAATAGCCTCCAAAACATATAAAGCGTACATGAACTTAAAGAATTAATTGATTGAATTATATTAGGGTATATATGAATAACTGTTAATTATTATATATGCACGTAAATAAATCATTGAATTGTATAAAAAATTCATTTCATGTAAATAATTTTTTAACTATTTTTTGTATTCACGCATCTTCAAATATTGTTTTTACAGTAATTATAAAATATTTCAGAATAATGTGCAATGAACGTTTACCTATAACTTGTTTCTACTGAAAATGGCAAGTAACGTGATAGTGTCAGAGGACGTTATTGGATAATTTAGTGGAAAGTAAAATTGAGAGTTTCATTTTTACGAAATACTGCTGAAGTTATTTTTTGGGCTATATACTTCTTGAAAATGATTTTATTTTTACAATTGTTTTATTGAGACATTGTTGTCAAAGTAAAACTCGAGGGTTCTGAAATTTGGTTGTTATGGATATCGTTATATCGTGTGAGTTATTGTCCAAAGATGTCAAAATAGTTAACAGCTAACAAATTAACTTTAGGATATCGTGGTGTCACGAGTCTTACTTGGTCGATAAGTCTTTTTAATTTTTGCATTTTAATTGACTTCAAAATGTATCTACAACTAATTTTCAAACAATTTCCCAATAGTAATCGTCACATCAACAATATTTGTCTACATTAAAATTTGTAGAAATACATGCTTACATAAAATCTAGTAAAATTCATTAAAATATCGATTGCTTGGACAAGAGCGCTGGTGTCCAAAAAGTTATATATAAGAGTTTGATTTTTCCCTAAAATCAGGGATTTGGGATAGGTTAAAAATTATTTTAAAACATAGACACTAATATTTGGATATGCCTTATAAAGTTTGTTAGGTTTTTAATTGTATTGACAATACTTTAGAGAAAATGATTATTATAAAAGAGTTGTAAAAGTCAATGAATCTTTTGGAGGATTGTATAGGTAAACTATGAGTCTTTTGGTTCGAGTATGGAAGAAGAAAAAAGAGTAGCCGAATTTATGTTAGCATATCGCCTAGCTGATGCTTGAGCGAAAAAAGCAAAATTATTGTCGCCCGCCTATTGCTCGAGTGATACACCTCTCACTCGCTTGTTGCTAGCGGCGATCAAGTGACGGTGTTTTTTGAAAAATTCTAGCTCGTATTTTTCAAGAGTTTTATCATATACTACCCAAGTACCTCATATCATAAATATCCAATGCTCAGTACTTTCTTGGTGTGGTTGATCATTATATTACATCCTTATGACATCATTCCAAGATCCAATAACATATTCAAACATTGAGATTAAGCTTTTGATTATTGAGATCAATTAATCACAAATTGGGGAAAACGTCAAATTCAAATAATCCAAAATGCCCACTTCTTAAATATAATCTGGAAAGTACTTTCTCAATAATTTTCAGAAGTTGATGAAGATTAAGGGAGGTTAGACCAAAAATACAGGAAGAATACAAGAACAAGGTGCTCTTGGTGATCTACAGAAGATAAATAATTCCAGAAGATCGGGAACGGGTGTGAGTGAAGCATATTCTAGGGAGTCTTGAAGATTGCAAGAATTAGGTCAGCGAGTCTAGCAGATTTTCTAGGTTTGATCATACTTTAAGTTCTTATTGTCTATAGTGAAAACTACTGGCTTGATCCTAGAGTTTTTACCCAATTAAATGTTTTTTCCATCATCAATGCTTTGTGTTGTTTACATTATTGATTTCATACAAACCGACAATTCAATATAGGGTAGTTAATTCACGTGAACTAAATCTAGAGTAATTAATTATTGTGATTTTTTATAATATTAATCAATGATAATTTTTAATTCCGCATTATTCACCTATTCATCACCATTTAGGTGATTTTAGAGTCGAATTAGTAACTTTCAAGTGGTATCAGAGCCAAATTCAATTCCTAACTCTAGTTTTCATGATGTGTAGTTCATTGTCTTTCCCACCATATTTGATGGTAGTAACTATGTATATTGAAAAGTTAGAATGAGAGTCTTCCTGAAATCTATAGATGAATGTAGTAAATGGTTGAGTTGTCCCTTCTAGCACTGTCAATAATGTTGGCATCCTCACTCCTATAGCTAATTGGTCGAAGATTAATTTAGATGAGTGTAATTGGAGCATTAAGGCTTTACATGCTTTATTTATGGTTGTGTCATCCGAAAAGTTTAGGCGTATATTTATGTGTGAGGTTGTTTAAGAGGTTTGGAATATTTTACAGAGACATATAATGGAACTCAGGCTATTAAGAATCCTAAGTTACAGATGTAGACCATTAGATTTGAAGAGATTAGGATGAAAAATGATGAGACCTTCGATGACTTCTATGCAAGCTTGAAAGACATAGTTAATTCTAACTTTAACTTGGATGAGAGAATTCTTGAGCCTCTAAGATTGTCAGAAAAATCCTAAGATCCTTACTTGAGAGATTTAGGCCTAAAGTTACGGCTATCGAGGAGAGCAATGATCTAGATGCTGTTAAGATTGAATAATTAGTTAGATCTCTCAAAACTTATGAACTCACAATATCTAAACCTAAGAAGAACAAGTCTACAACCTTGAACACTATTAGGGAAAAAGAGTTTGATTCTTCTAATTCAGAATCACTTAATAATAAAGAAATAGCATATTTTTTTAAGAATTTTTAAAAAATGTTTAGAAATAAGTAGAAGACTAAAGAAAGACACAGAGGTGATTCTAGTGAGTCTAGAAAGAGATCTAAATCTGTAAGATGTCGTAAGTGTCAAGGTGTTGACCACTATAGAAGTGAGTGCCCTAATGGTAAGAGAAAACAAGGTAAAGCTATGAATGTAACTTTCATTGATGATGAGTCTAGCTCAGATAATCAAAGTGAGAAGTAAAGTCATGAGGAAAGTGGGAAGTTTATGGCTTTCACTGCTAGAATTAAAAGTGAATCTGATAAGGACAGTGAAAAAATTGAGGAAATAGATAGTGGTGAGCAATCCGATGGAGATTATGAACATGAGGAAGAGATTCGTGAGGCCTATCAAAAATTATTTGAGGAGATTATTTAAGATTAAGAAAGTGAATAAAATCGTGATTAAGAAAGTCAATGAACTTTAGCTAATTAGAGAGAAACCCGTAGCCGACCTTCAGGAATCGACCTTATGCCTCAATGAACTAGATACTGTGAATTAATCTCTAGATTCTAAGATTAACGATTTTACAGGTTAACTTGAGAAGTCCTCTTAGAAGAGTTAGTGAGCTGACCGTTGAAAATAATAAATTAGAAATCTAAGTTATGAACCTTCTGAGCGAACTTGAACATTCCAAGTCTCAACTTCTTGCTTTCTCTAGTGGATCTCAGAAACTGGACAATCTTTTGGGGTTGTAATAATATGTTGGGAACGATGAGAGGTCTAGGATATAAGCGGACCGATTATAACAAGCCTAGTACTTCCAAAACCATTTTTATGCCTACTACAAACCAGCCTATCTATGTTCCTAATCCTGAACTCAAGAACAAGTGTATCGTAGGACAAAGGCATACTAGACATCGTAGGACCTATCAACCTAGGAATGGATATCAGCGACCACATAACTTTGGACCTAGATTTATTCCTACTTGTTTCAATTGTGGTGAGTTAGGACATATAAGACCTAGGTGTAATAAATTCCTGAATAGAAATAAAACTCAGAATTTCACTAAAGTTAGAAATCGAGATTTTGATGGCCGAATTGATTTCCTCACTAATAGAGTGAGTCATTTGACCAAGTTAATGACACGGATGACTCGAAATAAGTCTTCCACTAGATAAGTTTGGGTTAAAAAGAGTGATATGAAATTTTTTGAAATTGATCACGTTGCTCTTAAAGGTAAGAGCGTTTATATACCTAACCGATTAGATATTTTTGATGCATGCATATGATTTTTAATTGTGATTTATTCATTATTGTATGCATCTCATTTTTTAATTTTTTTTTTTACTTTTTAAGTAGTTTGATTTTTATGAATAATAATAATAATAATAATAATAATTGAAATTTTTTTTAAAAAAGAAATTTTTTCTTGTACAAGATATATGATTTGTTTGAACATGTGTGTTGTTATCAAATATGAGTTTAATTCATGTGATGTAGCATATTTTTCTTTCCTTTTTTTAGGTTTATGTAGAGTACTTAATATAGATTTTTTAATATACCAACTGCATTGTACACACTAAGATCTTGTGAGTGAGTCTTGATTGCGCGTGTGAGATTTAGAATGACAATCATCTTTTAGTAAGGTAAACTTGAATATTGATTAACCTTAATTTGGTAGATCTAATCTCTAGTATATCTCCCTAAAATAAAATAAAAAATTGTTTCATCTTATACTCTTCTTCAAACCCTATTAATTCGAACAATTAAGTTTGAAGGGTTTCTCATAACCTGATACTCTATAGTTAACTGAATTGGAGTAATCAGCATGAAACTTGTTATAGAGGTCATCTTAGTTGCTTAATGGAAAAGAGTCTACACATAAGATGTAAAAAAAAAATTGAAAAGAAAAATAGAAATTGTGCGAAAATGTGTATATGTTCAAAGTTAGTGGGAGAAAAGAATAATATACATGAAAAATGAGCTTATTTATAGGTACTAATATACATTATTGGTTTGACTTTCATTAGTAGGGAAATAGACTTATTTAATAGTGATGTTTGGCATGTCATTTCTCACAAATTTAAAGTTTGAAATCTTGATCACAAGGAATTAGTGGCACTTTACACACATGAGTCACTTATACAATTTATTTTATTTAGACTTGAACTCAATATGTGGGAAAATTTACTAATCATTGATTATACTTGTGCATGCTATCAACTGCATTTTTGAGTTATTATATATTTTTGATATAGTTTCCTTCGTCATTTGTGATAAATAGGGAGAAGTTGGCAATTAGATGATGGCATTTGAAATTTAGTAATTGAATTTTATGCATTTTAGTTTTATGCAGTAAGGAGGAGATGATGGTATTAGGAGTTTTGCTTTATTGAGTGCTTAACTTTTTTGAATTTTGATATTTTGTGATATTAATGTCTCAGTTGGTGTTTTGATTAACTTGGTACTACTTCTCAATCGAGCTAGCATATTTATGATAATCTGTTTCTTAGTTCCTGTATCACATGCTTTTACATTTGGTATTTGAATTGTTGATTTCAAGAAACAGGTTTAACAAGAAATGCAAGAGATAGACATTTGGTTTCAATTTGAGTATGGGTAGATTAGTTTTTTTTTACTTGCTTGACTTGTATTTTATATTTTTGCCACAGAATGCCAAAGAGGGAAGTTGTTAGGTTTTTTAGACAAAATGATTATTATAAAAGAATATGATTGTTATAAAAGAGTTGTAAAAGTCAAGGAGTCTCTTGGAGGGTTGTATAAATAAATTAGGAGTCTTCTGGTTCGAGTAGGAATAAGGAGAAATAGTCGCTAAATTTACGCTAGCATGTCGGCCTAGTTGATGCTCGAGTGGAAAAAGTAGAATCATTATTGCCCGCTTATCGCTCGAACGATGTACTTTTCACTTCCCGTCGCTTGCCTACGATCGAGTGACGGTGTTTTTTGAGAAGCCAAAGTTCACGTTTTTCAAGAGTTCTATCTATCATATACTGTCCAAATACCTTCTATTATAAATATTCAATGCCCAGTATGTTTTTGGTATGGTTGATCATTATACTAAATTCTTATAACATCATTCCAAGATCCAAGAACATATTCAAACATTAAGATTAAGCATTTGATTCTTGAGATCAATCAACTGCAAATTGGAAAAAATATCAAATTCAAATAATCCAAAACGCAAACTTCCTAAATATAATCTATAAAGTACTTTCTCAATAATTTTCAGAGGTTGCTGAAGATTAAGGGAGGTTAGACCAAAAATACAAGAATAAGGTGTTTTTGGTGATCTACAAAAGATAGACAATTCCAGAAGATTGGGAGCAGGTGTAAGTGGAGCATATTCCAACAGGTTTTGAAGATTACAGGAATTAGATTAACGAGTCTAGTGGATTTTCTAGGTTGGGTCATATTGTAAATTCTTATTATCTATAATAGAAAATACTGGCTTAATCCCGAAGTTTTTACCTAGTTAAGGTTTTCTCCATCATCAATTATTTGTTTAGTTTACATTATTGATTTCATAGAAGCCAACAATTCAACATAGGGTTGTTAGTTTACGTGAACTGAATTTGGAGTAATTAATTATTGTTAATTGTTACAGTACTAATCAACGATAATATTTAATTCCCCATTACTCACTTATTCACCCCCCCCCCCCCAGGTGATTTTAGGGTCGAACTAGTAACTCTCAAATTTAAAATTACTTCAAAAATTTACATATTGATAATTTTGGATGATTTTTAAGGGATATTTAAATGTAAATTCATAATTGTGTTTTGTTTACTTACGTAGATTGCTGAAGATTCTTGGGTAGTGATGTGAAGTTTTTCAAGTCATTTATTATTATTTTTGTATCTTTATGAGTTTCGAGTCTAAATTCATAAGCTTGAGATACACTAATGAAATTAGAAGAGAAAACAAGAAGAAATCAGTGTGTTTTAAAGCGAAATTCGAAGAGGTGATGTAAAAAGTCAAGAGTCGAGGTCACGAAGATGAACATTAATGAAAAATGAATTAAGTTTGTCTTGCTTAAACAATTCTAAAGCAAGATAAAGCTGAATGGGAGGATTTTGGAGTGGGTATTTCTTGCTTGAACAAGAATACAAAATTTATAGGTCTTTCTCTTAAGAGAGAATTGTGCTTCTTCGGCCAGAAACATTGGCCAGATTTGACTTTGTGGGCTGATCCGCGACTCCAATAGCAAACTTTGGTATATTTTTGGGCGTGTTTAGGTTTTAAAAACCTTCCTCTATAAATATTGAACACACTATTCAAGAAGAGATTTATGGCGAGAAAAACACTATACAAACAAATTGAATTTTTCTCCAAAATTATCATTCAAGCTTTAAATTTAAGCTAATTCGATTAAGTTAGGTTTAATTGATTTTCTAGCTCGATACAAACCTAGTGAGAATGATATTCTACTCATCCTTTATTACTTGTGTACCATACTTTGCACTTACTTGTTTCAAGTGAGCACTAAAATAAATTAATTTACAAATTGTAATACTTCATTTGAATTCCGTTTCAATCCTAGAATTGTGAAATACAAATTAAAGTCGTTTTAAATATAACACCAAAATAACAAAATTGATAAGAAAGATTTTCATTTAATTTAAAGGATCCGAAAAGGATCCCATACCTTTACGCTTTTTGTTAGTGTTCAACACTGATACTTCCTCTAAAGTGAATAGCCAAGAAACATAGAAATTCCAATCACATAACCCCATCATGAATCTCAACATAATTGTCATTTAAATGTATTAAAAATTCATGTTAGAAACATTAAATGAAGAAGTATTAAAATATCCAAATACAAGAACAAGAAGTCTTCTGACATTTCCATTCATATATATATATATGCGCATCAGTTTTGTTTTATATTATTTTTTTTTCAATATATTTCTTTTTCCATTTTTCTAATATTATACAGACGTATCTGTCTCTCTGACTGCTTCAAATAAAACAAAATAAAAGCATATAATATTTTCTACAGTGAGTTAACTTTTAGTAGCTCAGGTATTGTACTTGCATGAGTGATTAATCTAACATGGAAAACTGATCTCTTCTTGATCATCCTCCATAGACAGAAAGACTTCATCCAGATAAGAGAGCTCATCTCCATCATCATCAGTTTCGCAGAAATCGATCCCGTCACAGCTTATATTTGCTTGATGAACTCGATATAGAACCCATTCGTCTGAATCCTATATCGATCAATTAATAGAAAAATAATCAATTGATCATAGTAACAAATTATAATATCGTGATTCAAATGGAAAACCTATGAAAAACTAAGCAAGTATTAACTTTTATTTTAATCGAAGTGCTGATACATAGTTTTTCATAATCTGTGGTGGAGGGATTTGAACTCAGATGTTTTGAGTACAAAGGCGTCCCATGTATTAATTTTAAATATGTATTTTTTTAAACATAAACCAAAGAAATGTTTTTCTAAACAAGAAAAATTAATAGTTGTCTTACTTGAATATGACTTTCTGCTGTTAGGGAAATTTCGCTGAACAAACCATTTTTAAGCAGATGATATTCTTCCATCATCCAATCAGTTTGCTTGTCTGAGCAAACAGCATCCGTACAGAACACAAGATATTTCTTGATTCCAACTTTGTTCCCAGTACTTGTATATATGGCCTCATCGAGGCCTATCTCCTTCCAAAACCCTTTTTCCGTAGATCGGTTTTGCATCTTTCTGCTGAAGAAATACCATTTCCTTTCACTCATAAAAGCCTTATCTATCGTCCAGAACATAAAAAAAATCATTTAAATACAAGATAAAACATATTTCCTAGTGTAAAAATTGATCAAGAATTATTGTTGACAAGAATATAATTTATATAGATGAAATAATCAAAGACTGTCAAATGAAACTAACCATTTAATTCCCATGGATCGGGTAAAAAACAATCAAGATCAGGGATGATATTGGGGTTGCAGGGCATGCTTGAAGCCTTGTGATATAGAAAGTAAACAACAAGTTCTTCATCGGTCGGATCAAAGTAGAAACCGGGAGGCAAAATCGATCTATCTCCCATCACTTCAGTAGGCAAGTAAAGAAAACTAGATTCAGTTGCAGAGTAGATTTTCTGAAATATGCTTTCATACATATACAGAAGAAAAAGGATATATAAAGAGTGAAAATCATATCTGAGACTGAGAGTTCAAAGTCGGCTGGTAATAGGAGAAAGGTATATTAAACTGCTTTTTTATCAGTAAGTGGAAACATGTTGTGTTTGAAGTAACTTTATTGAAAGGTTTTGTCAAATAATAGATTTTATTTCTCTTTATTTTTTGATGTATTGATAACATTCGAATCCAAGCTGACAGCTTAGGTCTTTAGATTGCGGATCAAGGGAATGACTGCAACAAGATGATGATCATATTGAAAACTCACGTAAGTACTATTAACCTTTTTAGGCGTGCACACTGCAAACCGTTCTTTGCGACACATAAAATGTTACTGGAAATGAATAAAAAATAAATTGTCATTCAATTATATTAATTCTGACTTTCATAAACTTGAGTCAATTACAAGAATTGTTTTTTATTACTCTATCTAACCTATGTGTTGGTGCTCAATTAGTCCTAGTTTATTTAAAAAATAAAAATATGAAGACCAGTATAATTATGAAAATGGCAGATGGGTTCCTAACTTTTGGAAAAAGTAAAAATGGATCAGTCCTGAACCTTTATTTAATAATATTTAATTTAACATAGGACCTTGTTTGACTTCATTTTTTCAAAAAATTATTTTTTCAAAACTCATTTTCAACCACACATTTTTCAATAAAATAATTTTGCATGTAAGTCAAAAAAATTTCTTTTTTTAACCACACATTCTTTAAAAATTACTATTCTAAAATGCATTTTTCCCTAAAATGGAGCTCAAACAAGGGCAAAATAAATTGTTACAGGCGTGTCAGTTAAATTTTCAGATGGAAAAAAGTTAAATTATCGTGATTTAAGTGTAAGTAATTGCTTTGTGATCTGAAAACTTAAATAAATAATAAAATGACATATTTTATAAAATTCAACCAATCTTATTTGTTTTTGCTTAACATGGAAAATACTAATAAAAATTATATGAATTAATTATGTGTTCTTTATTTTCTTTATTGAATGACAATAAAACGTTTCATAAAAATATGTAAAATATAGTTGAAGCTCTAATATTTTTAGTCAATAAATGGATAGCTAAATAAAAAAAATTATGTATAAAATTAATTACATCATAAGATGGTTAATAATTGGAATTATTCTACTCTACCAGATTTTGGTTCACAGATTTTGTACAGACCATCTCACATGAGGTGGGTCCCGAGAACCTAGCTCATTAAAAAAAACCCCCCAAAAATGTTAAAACACCCACCCACCCTATCTCACATGGCTGTGCCAGATCTTTTACAGACCTGGCACAGCAGCACAACTCTAATAATTGAACTATTGGACCACTAAAATATAATTATCGTGAAGAGAAACATGGTCTATGCCAAAACCAGGAGTTCAACCTCTTAGACTTGGTTTGATATTGATGTGTATTTAATAGAATCATTTATAACTATAACTGTGTTGAGATGTGGGAGAATTAGATAAATGATAAATATTTGATAACTTTTATTTCAGAATTGCTGCAATTAGAAGGGAGGAAACAATACCTTTTGTTGAAAAACAATCAAGATATCAGAATTGTTCTAATACCAATTGTTGTAAAACAAACCAACGGATTGAGATGTTGAAGTTATATGGTAAATAATAATGAAGTATATGATCAAGCAAAAGAATAATAAAGATAAGAATATGACAGAGAAATTAAGAGATTTTATTGACTCAAGAATAATGGAGAAGAGAGAAAAATTACAATAAATCATATAATTCTAATAATCTATTATCTGATTCTATATTATTATATAGAAAAGCCTAATATTTATATGGAACGTGTAGGGGACATCTAAACCCTCTTTGTAGAGTTGTTGATGAAGTAAGATACCAAAAATTGAGTCGAAAACAAATTTCAACTCCCAATGGGTTTCCAAAATATAACTTCAACTTGATATAAGACTCCAATAGCATTTCAAACTGAATTCTTCTTGATGTGCACTTCAATTAGAATTCTTTAATTATTTTAATAAGGAATTCGGATCACAACCAAATTCTAACAATATCTACATTGACACGAATTTCACCAAGAAATGAACTGGTTTCTTCAACAATAGCCAAAAACTGATTTCTCCAATCAAATACAAAATATTTCACATCTTCCAATAAATCCAAGCACTACTCTATAGAATTACCTCAGATTCCAAAAAATCATAATTATTTTAAATTAATCAAAATGGGTTGTAATACACCCCAAAATGGAATCAAACCCAAAAGCTTTTAAAGAAGGCCCTTGCTAGATTATACACCTTCTACTCCACTTAAAATATACTCAACAAAATTAGAATCTACATACTTGTTCCACTGAGTCCATCTCTAGCAACTGAATACAATGGTACCGCAAGTGATGGTGGCAAAGCGACATTATCCATATCTTCTAAACTCCACTGAGCAATATTCTTCAAATTCGACCATTTATGAGCTCCTAAAGGTATTGTACCAAACTGAAAGTCAACTACGGTACTGAACTTGTGCTGATTGACTCTTCCAAATTCTGTATGTCCCTGCTACATATATAACTAAGACATTTTCTGCCTCTCCAATACATTATGGGCACCCGTACAAACCTTCAAATCTCCACATCCACCAAAGAACTCATAATCCTTTAAATCAAGGATAGATAACGAGATAAAATTCTTCTTCAAATCTAGAACATGTCGAACCTGTCCAAGTATTCTAATTTTCCCGTCCAAAATCTTCAATCTGACTATACCAATTCCAGCAACCCGATAAGATGGGTTGTTTCCCATAACCACGACACATTTGGAAACGGTTTCATGTGTAGTAAACAAGTCATTATTAGGACACATGAAACACACATGTTGAATCAAGAATCCAATAATCTTCCAGTTTAGACTGAATGTCAGAAATAACTAAGACATCTCCATCACTTACAACGTTCTGAGCGAGATCTGCTACGCCTAAAGTATCTGAATATCTACTTACAGTCATCCTTTCTTTATTCTGTAATTTGTAGCAATCCTTCTTTAAGTGCTATTTCTTCTTGTAATAGTTACAAATTTGATTACTGAACTTAGATTTCGATATACCCCTTCCAAAACCACCATGAGCAACCAGACCGCTCCATCTCTGGCCTCAGAAACCAGATACTTCATCTTCTCTTTTGAATACAAAGTATCATACACTTCCTCTATGGTGAGAGTATCACGACTATACAAGATCGTGTCTCTAAATGAAGAAAACGAAACCGGCAACGAACACAATAGGATCAAGGCAAAATCTTTTTCATCATACTCTACTTTCAAAGTTTTCAAATCAGCAACGATCTCCTTAAATATAGCCAGATGATCTTCCAATGATCCTCCTTATGCCATTCGATGAGAGTATAAAGGCTGCTTGAGGTTCAACTTGCTTGTCAGACTTTTAGCATGCACAATTGCTCCAACTTCAACCATAAAGGACCTACTGAATTCTCTTTCAAAACGTCTTGAAGAATAGTATTTGATAGATAAAGATGAATGTGAGAAACTATCGTCTTATCCTTCCGTAATTTCTCCTCTGTGATCAAAGTTACGGGCATCCTGTCAATTCCCAACAACGCATCATCTAAATTTAGTTGTGCGAGTACTGCACACATCTTATCGTGCCATAGTGAAAATCTAGTACTCTGATCCAAAAGTAGAATGTCTACTCCATGAAAGCCATCACGAACAGAAACATCTAACAAATCAAACCATGCGCTCTTACAGAACTGCTGAACCTAGCGCTCTAATACCACTTGTTGTAAAACAACCAAGATACCAAAATTGCTCTAATACCAATTGTTGTGAAACAAACCACCGGATTGAGATGTTGAAGTTATATGGCAAATAATAATGAAGTATATAATCAAGTAAAAGAATAATAAAGACAAGAATATAGCAGAGGAATTAAAAGATATTATTGACTCAAGAATAATGGAGAAGAGAGAAAAATTACAGTAGATTATATAATTCTAGTAATCTATTTTCTCACACTATATTATTATATAGAAGAGCCTAGTATTTATAGGGAACATGTAGGGGATATCCAAACCCTCTTAGTAGAGTAGTTAATGAAGTAGGATACCAAAAAATTGAGTTCAAAATAAATTTCAACTCTCAATGGACTTCCAAAATAGAACTTCAACTTGATATAGGACTCCAATAGCATTTCAAACTGAATTCTTCTTGATGTCCACTTTAATTAGAATTCTTTAATTACTTCAATAAGGAAGTCGGGTCATACCCAAATTCTAACAGCTTTTATGAAATGCATGTTCTTGGGTTTGTGATTTGGGGTTTTAAATAATGACATTTTATAGTTCCTTGAATAAAATATTTCCTAATTTGTTGTGTATTGTGTTTAATAGGTGAAACTCGCGATTTGATAAAGAATTGGAGAAAAATGGTGAAAATGAGCTCAATTGTACGAGAATTAAAGTTCAGGGGCTAAAGTATAAATACTCAAAATTTTGACGGATCTCACGATAAAGATTCGAGAGTATTATGGTTTGGATGAAGAAAAATGTCAAGAGGAATGAAATATAGCCAAAATATTATCACACATCAATTTCTAGTCGAAGAAGTTATGCTCTAAATTTTTAGTCTCATGTGAAAACCCATTTTTGGCATAGCATGTATTCGAATTAGAAAAATATTACTTCTAGAAAAATATTAGGAGGAAAAGTTATGATAAAAATATTGAAAGTTGCTTCGTCAAATTAAGGCGTGCACCCTCACCTGCTTTAAATACTAGAACGTGGGGGGACCTCCATTCGACCTAAATTTCATCATATTATACATATTTTGGAGCCAAACAACATTGCTAGTAAGATTAAATCAAGGCAAATTGCATAGAAATTGAAGATTCTTCATCCGATTTCAAGATTTATGTCAAGAACATAGAAAATTCATAATTTTTTATTATTTCTTAGTTTCGGGTGATATATTTTCAATTCATTTTATGTAATTTTATTATAGATATGCTAGGGTAGAATTATTCATGTATTGGATGGATGATGGAGCCTTTTGATTTATAGCTTTCAATTTAAGGCTTGAGTGATTTTAGTTAATTATTGTGTTCTTGATTAAATATGTATTAATTGTGTGTTGTTTGAATTCTTGATCACCATTTAAATTTTTTGTAGCCTAATTATATGGTCGGAGACTCGCAATATGTAGAACACTACATATTTAACACATGGATAATAGATATTAGGAAAAATATTTATGGCATGTGCAATTGTGTGAAATAATTATGTGATTGAATGAATACTTTTCATATGAATTTGAACTAGAAATAGGATCAAGTCGTGTTAAGTATAGATTTAATATATCTTGGGAGAGGATATTAGATATTAAAGGATTATTAATTTTCTTAAACATATAAATCAAACTACATTACATAAGTTAGAATTAAAACTAGATATCAATTGGTGGATTCTGAAATTCAATACATTCGTTAGGTATTTGATAAAAAAAAAAAAAAAAAAAAAACCTCCTTTTAATTGCTTTCTTAGTTAAAATTGGTATAGAAAATCATTCAAAACTCCTTTGTATTACCACATATCGAATTTGGTAGAATTAGTAAATCGAAATTAAATATTATCCCTCGTGAGATGATAACTCTCAACCCACTTTATCTATTACTTATCAACAATCCTGTGTGCTTACAAGTTTTGTCCGGACAAGTTTTTGGCGACATTGCCGATGAATAACGATTTTAATTTTAGTTTGTTAGTTTATATTAGATTCGATATTTTATTTATTTATTTTTTGTTTGTTTTAGGCTATTTATATTACTACCTAATTTCTTTCTATTTCACTTCTTCTAGGTTGTCAACAGTTTACACAAGATTTTGAAAAAATCGAGCTCCTAAAATTGGATCCCGATATCGGAACATTCAGATAATGTAGAAGAGAACGGAGAGCAGCAATGGTTGAAAATCAGGACCAAAATCAGATTCAGGATCTGAATCAACAACAACTACCAACTCCACAAATACATATTGCTAACAAGGGCCGAATATTAGTAAGGGATTATGTGAATCCAATGCCGGCACCAGTACTACCTCATATCATGTACTCACCCTTCAGACCGGTTAACTTCCACATTCGATCAAATGTCATCAATATCCTACAAAATCATCATAACGATAAGTTCTTCGAGAAAGCTATAGAAAATCCACATGAGCATATTTAGGCTTTTCTCATGTTGTTCGAAGTTATCAATCAAGAAGGTATGTCAACGTATGCATTTCAAATGCGTTTATTCTCTTACACCTTGAAGGAAGGCACAAAAGCATGGCTCTACTCATATCCTGCCGGTTGTTTCGTATTGTGATATGATACAGTATAGAAATTCGATGTGAATTTCTTCTCGCCATCTCGAGTCCATCAAATTCAGAATGAAGTGCATACTTTCAAACAAAGGGATCTTGATACATATTCGAAGGCATGTGAGAGGTTCTAGAGCGCATTTAGGAAGTGTCTAAACATTGACATTCCTATGTAGGCGCATATGTATCTTTTCTACTATGGCATGCGCCCAGAATTTTACAACATGGCAGATGTTTCAGCAGATGGCTCAGTTATAACAAGAAAGGTTGATAATGCATTCGACCTTTATGAGAGGATTGCTGAAAATCAAGCTAATTGGTCGACGAGAGGGACTTTCCAAGGAAAACAGCGGGTATGCATAATATAGACACACTGACAGCATTAGCAGTATAGATGGAAGCGATAACGAAGAAACTTGACATCTTATCCCGGTTGGTTAACATGGTACATCAACCAGCACTGATTTATGTATGTTATAGGGCATATCATATTACTGCCAATTGCCCTCTAGCTTCTACTCACATGGTTCAACCTGCAGAAGTAAGCTATGCACAAAATTTCCACGGGCAACAGAACAACCCCTACCCCCAACAACTATTATACAGGTTTGAACAAGCATCCAAACTTCTCGTGGGTGAACAATCAGGGTTAAGGATATCCGATAAAGGACAATCCACTAGAAATGCAGCAACAAGATAAGAGTGTATCCTTGGAGGATCAACTTATTAAGCATATGCCCACTTATCCCTCACGACTTTCTATCGCGTCCCCCAGGATTCGAACCCAAGACCTCCATCATATGTGAGACTTAAATTGATTCCTGGTACCAATTGGGCAACTATGCAAGCTAACGGCTTGGGTATAGAGACCTGGGTCGTTATAAAGTTGCTTAATTGGTACCAGGATTCAACTTAAATCTCTCATATGATGAAGATCTTGGGTTCGAATCTTGGGGGACATGATAGAAAGCCGTAAGGGATAAGTGGGCATATGCCCACCGAAAGCGGACAGTACGAAAACTAATGGCTTGGGAATAGAGACATGTATCGTTACAAAAAATGTGCATTTTTTGTAACAACCCGACCTCATGCCGGAGCCATTATCATATCATACGTATTGTCCACTCTGAGATAGCCTTGCCCAATTGGTACTAGGATTCAACTTAAGTCTCCTTTATGATGGAGGTCTTGGGTTCGAATCTTAGAGGATGCGTCAGAAAGTTGTGAGGAGTAAGATGGGCCTAAGCTCTCCCATAACGGACATACATATGATATGATAACGGCTCCGGCGCGAGGTCGGGTCGTTACACCACCCATCCTATTCCCTTAAACTCTGTTAAGACAACCAAAAGAGGAATAGGTTTAGGCCATCACAGTTAAGAGTGGTGTTCAGTTGCTAAGGATAAGTGCAAGGAAAAATGAGACCGAGAGTGAACAAGTACCTACCATGGTCTAGGAACAAGTGGAGCAGTTTCAATAATCAACAATGAAGGAGCAACAAAAGCTTTCAGACAGTCCAAGGTGAAATCAATCGTTCATGTCAACTCACTCACACCTACAGTCCCATCTCTTTAAGTTTGCAAAACACCGAGTTGGAGAGGCAATTAACAAAATTTATAGAAATCTTAACAAAGTTTCATGTCAACATTCCCTTCATTTACGCAATCCTTCAAATCCTAAATTATTCCAAATTTCTAAAGGAAGTGTTGACAAAGAAGAGAAAGTTGCTCGAACATGAAGCAACGGCCTGAACTGAAGAGTGCAATGCAATCATACAGCACAGGCTCCCGACCAAACTAAAAGACCCAGAAAGTTTCAATTACCTTGCTCTATAGGAAGTTTAAAAATATTAATGCTTTAGTTGATTTTGGAGCATGAATTAATTTAATTCTTTTGCGTCTTTACAAGAAACTAGGATTGGGAATTCAAAGGCATCTTCAATAATCCTGTAATTGGCGGACACAACATTGAATCACACCTATGTAATATCTCATCAAGACTGGGAATTTTTTTTTCCCAGCGAATTTCATCATTCTAGAGATAGAAGAAGCACATCAGATGACAGTGATTTCGGAAAGACCATTCCTATCAATTAGCTGTGCTTTGCCAGATTTTGAAACAAATGATCTAATTTTGAGGGTGGAAGATAAGCAACAAAGCTTCACCAAGGATAATCCATTCAGGTAATCAGCGTATTTTAAGGATTTTCAAAAGGTGGAAATAGAAGAAAAGGATGATGATGCAAGTCATCGTTGCAAAAAGGATGTAGGAGGACTAGTTGGAACACAGAATGATCAAACTGGGAACTATCAGCTGTGGAGAGTAAAGGATGAGGCTAAAAAATTCACTTTTTAAGCCTCCATGATTAGCCAAAACAACAAAAGTCAAGCTAAAAACCATAAATAAATGCTTATTGGGAAGCAACTCAATTTTCTTTCCCTTTTATTTATTTTGCTTTTGGGATTTTGGATAGAAGTTTAATTTTGTTTTTATAGGTATCACCATCCATACCCCGTCTCCCTTTAGGCCTATAAAATTATTGTTGGTTATGAGATATTTCGGCTAAGTAATAGTTGTTTCAGGTAATATGATCTCTAATATTTGATTTTTCAAGAACGTGATATCGCGAAACACTCAAATCAACATTGACAAAGAGAACAAGGTGATTCAAATGGACAAGCTCTTGCACTTCATGCCATATCATTCGCCATCTCCTCATAAATCCGAGGAGTATTTTCTTCCTTTTTTCCCACCCCTCTTTATGCTTAGTTATACTCTAAGACATTGGAAACAATATCTATTTTAAGTTTGGGATAGAATCATTGAGTTTTTGCTGTTATTTGTTATTGTGTGTTTTATTATGAGAAAAGTTTTTAAAAAATCGAATAATTTGAAAAATTCCAAAAAAATATTTTCTTGCATCATTTGTGTATTTGTGTGGGTTAGATGGCTTAGTAGGCAATGATGAAAATATTTGAGATCATGTGTTAAATTATGAATGGTGAATATGTTGCATGTTTAGTTTGATTGATGCTTTTTCTACATGAAACTTGATATTATTTACACATGAATTGAGTTAGACATTATGAAAGATCAAGTTGATCATATATTGATGGGTTGAATTAGTGGACCGTAGGTGCTAAATCCAAACCATTAAATTATGTATTCTTTGGCCAATTTAGCATAGTTTGGGTAATTTTACTGTTGTAGGGAGATAGGCATATGAATGAACATTCCATATGTCAATTTTCTAAGATCAATGGGATAAAATAAGGCGAAAGTCTTAAGTTAAGTGTTGATTGTTTTGAATGGGTGTTTAATGAGGGAATTGCACTTATCAAGATAGAAAAAAATGTTTGAAAACATCTCTTCGTAACTTTTATGATTTGAGTTATCAAGTCTATAAAGGTGTCTAAAACTTGTTACCCTAAATTTATCTGGGAGTCATCGGCCAAAAGCTCGCTATATCGATCATTTAGAAAGTTTAATGGAGAGAATGGAGCAAGAAAATAAATAGATAATCTAAAAAAGTAGGTGCATGAAATAAAAGACGCACCACTTACCATGGTTACGTACCAAACACTTGCTTGAGAAAATTGACTTTTGATCAACGACTATTAGCCTAATTGAAAATAATTGGAGAATCTTTGTTTGTTGAAGTATTGACTTTCAATTAGTGAAATATATCTAAACTAGAGAGATGATGATAAGAATAATGATTTAACTTTAGATAGCATACTTGAAAATAGCGAAGAAAAAATAAGTTTGGGGATGTGTAAATTGTGACAAAAAGATAAATTTGAACATTAAGGGTCGGGAATAAAATTACTTGTAAATTCACGATGTTCGACTTAATCTTTCACATACACACATCAATTTTGCATTGGAAAACTAGATTTTGACTTTGGTAATGTAACCTTGAAGCTATTTATTTATTTAATATTATTATTTCCATCCTGAGGTAAAATGTCAGGTTATCGAGCAAAAACTTTTACATGTTTGTATGTTTGTTTCAAGTTAAGATATTGTTTTGTTTGAGGACAAACAAATGTTCAAATTTTGGGGTTTGATAAGTGTATTTTATACACTTATTCGAGACTTTAAATAATGACATTTTGTAATTCTTTTAATAAAAAAATCACCTAATTTGTTATGTACTATGTTGAAGAGGTAAAACTCATGATTTAATGAAAAATTGGAGACAAATGGTGATAAGTAGCTCAATTGTAAGATATCCAAAGTTTGGGGGCTAAAGTGCAAATACTCAAAAATTGTGATGGACCTCATGACTAAGATTTGAGAGTGTAATGGGTCAATTGGATGAAGAAAGATATCAAATGGATGAAATATAGTCAAGCTATTATCACACAACAAGCTACAGCCGAAAAAGTTATGCTATAAATTTTCAGTCTCATATTGAAACCCATTTTTATCAGAGAAAACATTCGAATTTGAAATATTTTATTTCTAGAAGAATTGTATCCCTTTGAGTTATCTTTCTAACTCATTTTGAATAATTTCAATTGAATATTGGGAGATAAAATTATGGTAAAAATACTAAAAGCTTCCACGTTAGAGAAATTAAGTCGCACACCATGGCTTGCAGGCGAAGACGAAGCGCGCGCCTCAACCGAAAGCTAGGTGCACACAGTATAAAAAGGGGAAAAATCTGATTTTCCTTATTTTTATTTTGGTAACAATTCTATGCAACATTTTTGACATCCTTTAAATACCGAAACTCGACCAGAACATGGGGAACCTCCATTCGACCTAAATTTCATCATATTCTACATATTTTAGAGCCAAAGAACAAGGCTTTCAAGATTAAATCAAGGTAAATTCCATAGAAATTGAAGTTTCTTCATCCGGTTTCAAAATTTAAGTTAAGAATGTGGAAAATTCCTATTTTCTTACTATTTCTTATTTACGTGTAATGTCTGTTCAATTCTTTTTATGCAATTTTATTGTAGATATGCTAGGCTAGAATAATTCTTATTGGATGGATGATGGAGCCT
Source organism: Fraxinus americana (assembly GCA_035079005.1). Taxonomy (NCBI): domain Eukaryota; kingdom Viridiplantae; phylum Streptophyta; class Magnoliopsida; order Lamiales; family Oleaceae; genus Fraxinus; species Fraxinus americana. The sequence goes on from CM068717.1 coordinate 19,090,301, forward strand.
TGTGTGATTTTAGTTAATTATTGTGTTCTTGATTATTTATAGTTTTCAATTCAAAACTTGAGTAATTTCAGTTAATTATTTATAGTTTTCAATTCAAGACTTTAGTGATTTCAGTTAGTTATTTATAGTTTTCTATTCAAGGCTTGAGTGATTTTAGTTAATTATTGTGTTCTTGATTAAATATGCATTAATCGTGTGTTGTTTGAATGCTGGATCACCATTTAAATAATTCGTTGCATATTTGTAGGGTTGGGAGACTTACAATAGGTAGACCAATGCGTATTTAATACGTGGGTAATACATATTAGAAAAAAATATTTTTGGCATGTGTAATTTGTGAAATAATCATGTGATTGAATGAATGATTTCATATGAATTCGAATTAGGAATATGATTGGGTCGTATTAAGTATAGATTTAATACATATTGGGAGAGAATATTAGATATTAAAGGATTATTAATTGTTATAAACATATAAATCAAGCTAAATTACATAAGTCGAGAATTGAAATAAGCCCTTGTTTGATCCCCATTTTTTTCCAAAATATGTCTCTCTTTTTCTTTTCAATCACACATTTTTCAATAAAATAATATTAAACGCAAATTTGAAATTTTTCCTTATTTTTTAACCACACATTCTCATTAATTTACTATTCCAAAACACATTTAAAAAAAAAAAGGTGAGGCTCAAACAGGCCCTAAATATCAATTGGTGGTTTTTGAAATTAAATACATTCATTATGTATTTGATAAAAACTTCATTTTAATTGCTTTCTTAGTTAAAGTTGGTATGAAAAATCATCCAAAACTCAATTTTGGTTGGATTTTTTTTTTTTTGAAAAATATTGTTTCATTTATCCCACGCGTTTTTATTGGAAAAATATTATTTTTTAATTTACATATTTTTATTGGAAAAATATTGCTTCCTTTATTGTATGTGTTTTTTATACTATTTCCATCTTTAAGAATATTGTTAGAGTTTTGATATGTCCCCTATATATAGTTGGCTCTTCTTTATAAATTATTTTATTACTGAAAGTTAGAATCATAAATTATTTTATTACTGAAAGTTAGAATCATTGTGTAGGAATATAATTATTATATTTTTTCTCTATTATAGTTGTTGAATAAAATCTCTAATTCATCTACCAAATTGAATTCTTGTCTTTATGTTCATCTTGTTGTGATTAATAATTCATATTGTGCCTTATAACCTCGTTTCATTAGGAACAAGTGGTATCGGAGCTTTGATTTGATTTGTTCGAGGTTTCTTGTTCATGATGGTAACTATAAAATATGACATTCAACTTTTAGATTGGGGCACTAGATTCTCGTTGTGGCAGATGAAAATGTGAGTTGTACGCATGCAAATAGATTTGGATGATGCATTATTGTGATTTGATAAGATGTCCACAATTTCGACGACAGATGAGAAACAACGTAAGGATCGAAAGCAACTTTCACAAATTCATTCATTTTTCGAATAATATTCTTCATGACATTTTGAAGGAAAAACGATAGCTGCGTTGTGGTTGAAGTTGGAGCAATTCTGCCTGACTAAGAGTCTAACCAGCAAATTGAAGCTAAAACAGTGTTTGTATTCGCATCGCATGATGAAGGCGAATCGTTGGAAGATCACCCGACTATTTTTAAGGAAATCGTCGTTGATTTGGAAACTTTAGATGTAAAGTATAATGTAGAAGATTTGGCCTTAATTCTTTTGTAATCGTTCCCCACTTCTTTTAGAGACACATTTTTTTATAGTTGTGATACTCTCATTATTGAGATGCATATGATGCTTTGTTAGCAAAGGAGAAGATGAAGCATATGGTTGGATCTCAGGCTAGATATAGAGATGGCATTGTTATTCATAGTGGTCACGTAAGAGCAGGTCAAAATCTAATTTTAATAATCAAGTTTGCTTTTATTGTAAAAATAAATGGCATATCAAGAGGGATTGCAACAAGTGTAGAATGAAGAAAAATTGGCTGTAAATCATAAGAGAAAGCAATTAGAAACTACAACTGAAGTCGACATCGCAGAGAACTACTTGAGCGATGGAGATGTGTTAGCTATTTCTGATGGCGAGTCCAAACTTGACGAGGATAGATTTTGGATGTATCTTGTGCTTTCCATGTGTCTTAATCGGGATTTGCTTTCAATATATGAAACAGTTTCGACAGTTGTCCTGGTCATGGGAAATAACGCACATTGTCGGGTAGCTGGTATTGATAGAGTCAGACTTAAACTGGTGGATGGGACAGTTAGAACACTTGATCATGTTTGACGTGTTCTAGATTTGAAGAAAATCTCATCACATTGAGCATTATTGATTTAAAAGAGTGCAAGTTCTTTGATGGAGGTGGATCTTTAAGGGTTTGCAAAGGTGTATATATTGTATTGGAAAGGCAGAAAGAGTCACAGTTATACGTTTTGCAAGGTTGTTTAGAATTCGTGAAGAACAATCAGCAAATATTTAGTACCGTGGTTGATATTCAGTTTGGTATAATACCGTTAGGATTTGGTTTGGGGTCCATGTTAAAGAATACTGCTCAGTTGAGTTCGGAGGATATGGGTAATGTCGCTTTGCTACCACTTGCGGTACCATCGTATTCAATTATTAGGGACATATCCAATGAAGATAGGTATGCAGATTTTATTGCACATTCTTTAAGTGTATTTGAAGGTGTTGAGTCTAGCAATGGACATTCTACAAAAACATCTGGTGCTGATTCTATTTTAGGATGTGTTTCGGCCTTGTCTGGTAAATTTTAAATCATTTATGAGTTTTGGTTGAACCCAAAGTAATTCTGCGAAGCAGTGCTTTGACTCGTTTATCCTAATTGGATATTGTGGAAGGATTAGAGAATTTTTGGTTCGCTAGAGAAGTTAGTTTAGTTCTTGTTGAAGAGTTGAGTTCATTCCTTGCAATCGGATTTTTTTTCCAGGTGGGGAAATTTTGGAGCTTCGTTTATTGTAGTTGAATTTGTGTCAATGTGGAGATTGTTGGTCTTGTTATTTTTTCTTTTATTCCACGCGTTTTATTAGGGAAATATTGTTTCATTTATTCCATACGTTTTTATTGGAAAAATATTGTTTCCTTTATTCCATACTTTTTTAATAATATTTCCATTTTTAAGAATATTGTTAGGGTTTTGATATGTTCCATATATATAGTTAGTTCTTCTTTACAAATCGTTTTATTACTGAAAGTTAGAATCATTGTATAGAAACACAATTATTGTATTTTCTCTTTATTATAGTTGTTGAATAAAATCTCCAATTCATGTGCCAAATTAAATTCTTGTCTTTGTGATCATTTTGTTGTTGTGATTAATACATCATATCGTGCGGTACAGCTTCGTTCCGCCCCCAACACATGTGAGAGACCAGTGCTAAATGTTTGGCCACATATATAACAATCTTGTGAAGGAGCAAAGAGCAAAATTATGTTGGCACATACATTACAAGCAGATTTTTTAACTGACCTATTCGTTTATTTACTACAAATATTAGAGTTCTCTTCCTATTTTAATTTATTGTTTTATTATCATTTGATATGAAAATAAAGAAAAGTAAATTTATTTTTTATCATTCTTTTTTTTTTTTTTTTGTATATAAGTCATTTTGTTATTTATTTTCATTAATTTTTATTCAATTTCTTTCACGTCAAGAAGCAACTACACAACTAAAAGCACCAGAATTTCCTTCTTATAATTTAGCCCCCGTTTGGCACCCATTTTTTTCTCATTCTCATCCTCATTCTTTTTCTCTTTCTTTATTTCAACCACACATTCTATCAATAAAATAATATTACACATAAACCTAAAAATTCTCCTTACTTTTTAACCACACATTCTTCCATCAATCACTATTCAAAAACACATTTTTCAATTAAAATGGGTGTCAAACACCCCTTAAAGTCAATGGGATTGTAATGATATATTTAGTACGCTAAATTTATTATTATTATTATTATTATTGTTATTATTATATATAAAACTTTTGGAATCATTTGTACTTTATTCAAACTGCAGTCTTTCCTAATTATAAGTGAGGGCATGTGGGCGTCTTTTTTTAAATAAATAAAAATAGTACCAATTGCGTACATAAACACTTTGGCTAGGGATGTCCGTCTAAAAAATTAAACGCTAAGAGCATCTCCAATAAATTCTCTATTTTTAAAGAGTATATTCTATCATTTGAAGAGTATCTATAAATTTAGAGAGTTAAAATTTTGAAATTACTCCAACAAACTCTTTATATTTAACACTTAATTTTACTCCTTTCAAAAAATATTTATTATTTTTATTTATCTTTTATTTTAACTAACTTTTCTTTAGGTTATTTTATTGTTTTCCTACATTGAAAATTGAAACACTTTGAATACATTTAATTATAGAGAGTGAGTTTGGTCAAACTCACTTTCTAAATTAAAATATTGATTTAAAGAGTATCTTGCAGCATGATTTTAAATGTTGACTCTTTAAAGTAGAGAGTATCTCATATTTAAAAAGTCTTTTGGAGATGCTCGAAGAATCATTCGCTCGTTTAAAGGGTTAAAAAACCATTTGTGCATGAAATCTGACGTTCTACCTACCAAATTTCTACCTAATTTATGAAGACAAAATCATTAAATCATTTCACTTCACATACATTTTCTCTTTTACATATTTTACCAACGAAAATGGAAACATCAATTTTCTTTATGCATGTGTCTTTCGTTTATTAAATACTACGTTGATAGAAGTTAAAGTTGTTGGTCAGAAAAAAAGGACAAAAAAGTAATCCCCAAAAATTAGGACAGCAAAGCAGCGTTTAAACTTTAGACTGTTAAGTTTTCTTTTTCCACAATACAATCATAACTTGCTGAAGATACGTAAAAACAGCAGCCAGATATATGTTGCCACACATGTCTGATAGAAAGTGATAGCTAACCTTATGTGATGCAGTCCGAAAAACGGGGATATTCTTACTTATTTTATTTTAATTAAAGTTTGGACAAATCAACAGGCTTTTAAATTATTAATAATCTTCTTCTTGTTTTTGCTACATCGGTTCAGTATTAGAGACGAGTTGTTCATGAAATTTAGATGGTAAAAGTCATACAACACAATGAGTTGGCACAACTGTGCCTACTAGTGATCATGTTGGCATAACTGATAGAGATGGAACGACTTAGTTGACAAATAGCTGTGTTGAAGTAACAAGTGTATGGTTTTCTATCACAATGGCCTAACGGTCTCATAGGGGTAATGGTTGACAAGTTTCCGGTGGAGAATCCTACTCCAAAGATAGCGCTTTCGTCCATCTCAAATTTCGATGGCAAGTGGATGTTAGTTTAAATGAAGATATGATTTGGTGGCAATGTTTGATAGTGCTGTAAATTTGGTTGAAGAGTATGATAGCGCCACAATTTTTAATTAAAAAGTTAAAGATAATTATCTTTTTGATTTTGGTGATGACAGTTACTTCTACATATTGAAATAATCATGGTCTACATGGATGGCACGTTAGCCTTGACTAGGTTCCATCGTGTGCCCACGTGTTAGGGGCCGAATACCTATGTCTTGGTCATCGAGTCTTCGGTCCAATAGAATGCCTCGATTTGGTCTCAAAGACGAACGGAAAACTTAGTACAAATTCTAACAAAAGTAACCGAGAGGTTAGTGCACAGAATCCTTGCGTGTAAACAATGGATTTCTAGACAAGTGTCACAAAACTACAAACATCCATGAAACTTTGAAAATGGGACTTAATCATGATGATATCGAAGAGATTTGGAAGGCTTAAGGAGATTTATACTACTATCGAATATTGAACCGATGTAGCAAAAAAAGAAGAAGATTATCAATAATTTAAATTATTGATAATCTTCTTCTATTTTTATAGAACAGCTTTCAAGTCTCCTATTGGCATGTCTCCATATTGGATGATTTTCAACAAAGCATGTCACTTACCAGCTGAGCTTGAGCATAAGGAGTACTGGGCTATGAAATCAGTCGGGAAGACATAATCCTTAAAATCAATGAGCTCAACGAATTTAGGTTGGCGGCATATGAGAATGCCAAATTATTCAAAAAAAAAAAAAAATGGACCAAGAGATGGCACGATAGGTACATCAAGGAAAAATAGTTTAAGATTTGTCAATAGCATTCTCGCCTCAAACTCTTCCCAGGCAAGCTGAGGTCTAGGTGGTCATTGTCCATTCAGCATTGTAGCTGTATTTCCACATGGCGCAATAGAGGTAGTGTCTCAAGATCACTTGAGGAGGTTAAAGGTCAACAGGCAATGTTTGAAAGCTTATTGGGGAGGTGACTACTCCAATAAGAAGATAATCATGCCTCTTCAGGTGCGAAGTAGCCTAAACAATAAAATCGAGCTACATACTATAAACAAGCGCTTATAAAGTGGCAATCCAACTCCATTCCCTTTTATTTTATTCAGTTTTGATGCATTAGAATATGAATTTTCTATGCTTTGGTGTGTTAGGAGTAGTTCAATGTCATTCATCCATCACTTAGGTAGTAAGAGTCAATGCATGAGACACGTGAGTTTCAAATGTGTTTTGCATGAGTTTTTGGGTGTTAAGACCATATTTAGGCGAGTTGGAGTGAAAATCAGGCGTTTCGAGACAAAAATGAAGCTTTTAGAGGTTTAATCGATCATGAGTGTGTTAGTCGGGGAAAAGAGTGAATTTCGTAAAATCTTCGCTCCCACACCACTTTCACATTTTTCAACTGTTGTTAGGGACATTTCAAGCATAGTTGAGTGATAATTTTGAAAAATTGAGTTTGGAGTGAAATACGAGGTTTTCAAGCTAAGGTTAACCAACATGTGTTTTTTGAGGTTGTTATCGAGTTTCAAAAATTTTAGAGTTTACACACTCTTTTTTTACTTCTCAAAACAGTTTTGGTATGAAATATGAAATTCGGGGGTAGTCGAGAGGCTCGATAAAGGATAATTATGGAAGCTGGGAAAAATTTCTTATGCTGATGAATTGGGCGCGCGCCCTGACCTACAAGTCGTGCGCGGACCTACCAAGCACAAGGCCTCGACTGAGGCCACCTGGATCAACTGAGGCGCACGCACTTTGGTCTGATTAAGGGGTTTTAAACCCCTCAACCTGTTTTCACTCCACACACAAAGTCGGTTTTTTTACCTCCACTATGTACACAAAAATTGCCCCTTTCACCAACACATTTCAAATCACTCACTAATTTGCATTGGGCATCCAAGATTAGGTGCATTACAACATAAAAATACAAGAGTTCTTCACTTCCATCCACTCAATTTCAAAGATTTTATATAAAATGGCTAAACTTTGCAAAGTTTGAATTTTTTTTGCCATTCTTCTTGATTCTCTTTGAACATTGTTCAAAGTTTGTTCTAAATGGAGATTGGGCTTTGTGATTTTTGGCACCGGAACGGAAAGACACCCCTACGACCTCCATGGGAAAAGGTAAAGCCTCCAAATCCAATATCACGGCACGGACCCGTGTAGATGGCGAAGACATGAGGAGATTTTGATCGTCGGATCATAAGGCTATATTTGACACCGTCTTGTCCAGAAGGAAGATGTAGCCTGAAAGACAAGTAATATTGGAGGATTTTGATGGCTATGAGATCGAGGTCCTTACGCATAACGGGATGGACACATGATTGTAGAAACCACGAGAGGTCTATCCCATTTGGGTACAGAAATTCCATGCATACTTCAATCGTGAGATCGACAATCTTGGGTTAGAACATGAGCCTTACACATGGGTGCGAGACAAATGGGTGTTGTTTTCTCTTGAGGTGATTGATGAGTTTTATGGTTTGAATTGGGAAAGTGTTGTCCCGATACCTATGGAGCACAATATGGCCACAGTTGCCTAATTGCTTTAAGGGAGAGCGGATGCGAGACCAGTGGATGATGAATTTGAGTACGACAAGTTAACCCACTCTCTTACTGTTTTGATGAAGTTCATTTGTAACAATATCGAGCCCACCTCCTATTTGACCACATTCAACTTTGCAAAAGCGGGGCTGCTATATCACTTGGCCTGGGGCTTGAAGACCAACTTGGGCACTTTCATCTATAATCAGATTTACGAGTTTACGTCCGAACTAGAGCGTCGCAGACGTTCATTTTTTCCAGCCTCTTAAGTGGGATTTGCAGCGCTTCTGGGGTATGACTTTTCCCAGTGGAGCAGTCAGCCCTGACCAGTGTTATTATTAATTATAAGACATTAGATAATTCTTGGAGCGTGATCATATAGAGTAGACAGCGTCAGAAGTAGTAGGAGGCCGCTGAAGGCCACGAAGAGGTCGTCCAGTTCCCACACCCCCTCATATCCGGACCTGTGTTAATTCGAGGAAATATTTTTGTTTCCTTTTCTTTGTTTGGCAAGTAATTGATTGGTATCTTTTTGACATTCTATATGATATGGAAGTGCCTTGAACGTACAAAGCTATCTATTATCATTGTTTCAGAATACAAGAAAGAATTTTACATTCAAGAAGCGAGGATTCATTGTTTAGGTTGAAGAAAGAGTGAGGATTTGGAGTAATTGAAGTTCTTCATCGTATTCCTTGTCTCAGGTGATGTCTTTTCTTAATCTTTTGTGTACTTTTCAGATGGCAATGCTAGGCTAAACAATTCTATGTATTGGATAGATGACAAAACCCATTAATTTATAGTTTTTAATTCAAAACTTATCATTTTTTAGTTAATTCTCGTGTTTGTGATTTAATATGTATTACATTGTGTTTTTTGAATGTTTGCATACCATTGAGATAATTAAATTGCTTATTCGTAAACTCACAATAGGTAGGACACTGCATATTTAACACACGGACAATAGATATTAGGAATAATATTTATTGTGCAATCGCGTGTGATAATCCTATGATTGAATGAGTGCTTTGCATATGAATTCACACTAAGATTAGGATCGGAGTGTGTTAAGCTTAGGTTTGGTATATCTTGAAAAAGAATATTAAATATTAACTAATTATCGACCATCCAAACACGTTAATCACACTAATTAACATAAGTCGAGAGTTAGAACTAGACATCTATAGGTGGAGTCGAAAATCAAATATATTCGCCTCGTTATTTGATAAAACACCAATCGTTTATACCACACGTGATCGCACCATAAATATTATTCCTAATATCTATTGTTTCCTTTTCTTTGTTTGGCAAGTAATTGATTGGTATCTTATTGAAATTCTATATGATATGGAAGTGCCATGAACGTACAAAGCTATCTATTATCATTGTTTCAGAATACAAGAAAGAATTTTACATTCAAGAAGCGAGAATTCATCGTTTAGGTTGAACAAAAAGTGAAGATTTGGAGTAATTGAAGTTCTTCATCGTATTCCTTGTCTCAGGTGATGTCTTTTCTTATTCTTTTGTGTAATTTTCATATGGCAATGCTAGGCTAAACAATTCTATGTATTGGATAGATGGCAAAACCTATTAATTTATAGCTTTTAATTCAAGACTTATCATTTTTTAGTTAATTCTCGTGTTTGTAATTTAATATGTATTACATTATTTTTGCGAATGTTTGCAGACCATTGAGACAAATAAATTGCTTATTCGTAAACTCACAATAGGTAGAACATTGCATATTTAACACACGAGCAATAGATATTGGGAATAATATTTATGGTGCGATCGCGTGTGATAATTATATGATTTTCTTGCGTATGAATTCACACTAGGAATATGATCGGAGTGTGTTAAGCTTAAGTTTGGCATATCTTGAAAAAAAATATTAAATATTAACTGATTATCAATCAGCCAAACACGCTAATCACACTAATTAACATAAGTCGAGAGTTAGAACTAGACATCAATAGGTGGAGTCGGAAATCAAATATATTAGAAGAAGAATAATAATAACTCTATTTTGTATTACTACTTATTTGATGAAACGACAATCATTTATAGCTTTCATAGTTTAAAATTAGAAGAAGAATAATAATAACTCTATTTTGTATTACTACTTATCGAATTTGGTAATAACTTAAATACTAATATTGAATGTTATTCTTCATGGGACGATATTCGTATTCACTTCATTATTAATTGTCAACGATCTCGTATGCTTGCAAGATTTTCTCGAACAAGCATGCTCTATATCGGAAGTGAATATTGATGGTAATACATTAATTCTTTGCTAGTATGCAGATGATATAATGTCTACATAAAACAACCTAAGATTATTTGATGAGTCAAGAGAATTATGATAAAAGAACTCGAGATGATTGGTATCAAACTAATGGAATATTATCATAGCATCAAGTGGAAGCAAAAAAAAAACGTTGAATCTTTTTATCTCAAGAAGCTTATGAAAAAAAAGTTCTTGAAAGGTTCAAAATTTGATGAAGGAGAGAAAGTTGATTCGACTCTTCATAAGAGTATTGTTGGAAGTTTGACGTAATTAACATGTACAACGCTTGAATTTTTTTTTTTTTAATTGGTCTTGTTAGTCGATACATAGAATCTCCTACAACTACACTTTGAAGGCTATGAAAAGAATTTTGCGATACATCAAAAGTACTATTCGCTATGATTTGTGTTTGTTCGTATACAGATGATTTCAAGCTTGTGGATAATAGTAATAATGATTAGGCCGGATATATTGATAATAGAAAAAGTAAGAGTGATCGTGTATTCTTTATGGGAGCTACGACTTTTACATGGTCACAAAGAAGTAATTGATTTTTACATTTTCAAGTTATAAAATAGAGTATATTGTTTTTACATCTTGTGTTTGTTAAGAAATTTGGTTGAGAAATTTATTAAAGGAAGTTAATTTACATTAAAGTGATTTTACCAAAAGAACTGCTAATAACAAGACAACATTGTCATTGCCTGAAGATCCAATTTTTCGTGATCGAAGCAAGCAGATTGAGACAAAGTTTCATTTTATTCGAGATTGTGTTGACAAGCAATGTGCGGAATTGAAGTTCATAAAATCTCAAGACCAAATTGCAAATAATCTCACCGAGCCACTAAGATTATTGCATTTTCAAACTTTCAAAATTTGCTTGGAGTTCAAATAAATGAAGTTTAAGGATGGGAGTTGAACATATAAACTTCATTTAGGTAAGTTAGTTCAAGTGTCTTTTGGTATTATACATGTAATAAATGTGATCCATGTATTCTAATTCATGAATGCATGTACAATGGCTCATGCATTAGTTGATTCAAGTATTCTGAGTTTTGTTAGGAATAACTGACATTTAATAGTCAATACAGTTGACTAGATTAGATAGATATTTGCGAAGCTTATAAAAGGCTAGTCATGTAATTTTTTTTGTAAGTCATTTTTTAGTATAGACAAAGTGATTGTTATCTTGAATATTATCTTCTCTTCTTAATTTTTGTAAGTCATTAGATGTTTTATTTTTGAGGAAATGTGCACATGATATTCTTACATTATCCAATCTATTTGTTTCTCTAAGAGAACATTATCAGTGTAAAACACAAAAATTTCTTGATTTCCACTGTGTTTCCAACTCATGTACACATTAACCCTTCAACTCCTATCTCCTTTGTTAGAGTAATTAATTCAACATGACACTACTACATGGAAACCAACCATCTAACGGTATCCATAGTGGAAGACAATAGCACATGCTGATACTGGAATGCATTTTTAATTTGTTAGGCCACATGTCAAGTTGTTAGACATAATAGTCTCTCTTTGTATGCTTTGTATGTATAGCTATCTCTGTGTATATAAGTTGGATTGAATGTAAAACAATTGTGTTGAAAATTATTCAATCATTTGTTTATTCAGACATGGTATCGGAGCCATAAAATGGCTAACGCTGATGCAAATAACCAGTCTGCTCCAAGCAATACAACCTTCACCCAAGTCAGTATGAATCAAGTCTTACCTGTTAGGATAAATCTCACTCATACACCACCTGTTAAACTTGACAGAAATAATTTTTTGCTATGGAAAAATATGATTATGACTATAATCAAATGACATAATCTTGAAGGCTATTTACTTGGCACAATGAATTGTCCACCGGAATTCCTAAGCACACAGACGACCACAAATGGAGAAAAAGCAGTAGAAATGGTCCAAAATCCTGAGCACAACAAATGGATCTCTGCTGACCAACTGTTAATGGGCTAGTCGTACTCATCCATGACACCAAAAATAGCTATGAGAGTCATGGGATGTACCAGTTCAAATGCATTGTGGACTACAGTAGAAGAAAGTTATGATATACTAAACAAATCAAGGGTTATTTTTCTTATCGGAGAGCTGCAGAGAACAAGGAAAGGATCCACCTCCATTAAGCATCTAGCTGATAACCTACAGATTGCTGGAAAGACAGATGATCATAGTGATCTTGTTACTCAAGTCTTGTCAGGTTTGGATGAAGAGTATACACCCATTGTAGTGCAGATCAACAGTAGGGAAAGCATATCATGGCATGAGTTATCCTCTGTGTTGATGACTTTTGAAAGCAGGCTGGAGTATTTGAATTAAGTCAAGAATAATCTCACATCACTTCATGTTGGACAATCAAGTGTGCAACTTGTTCTGAGAGTAGGTTCAGGAAGTGGTAGAAGTTTTAGAGGAACTAACAGTGGCAAAACAATGAGTTTCAAAGGCAAAATAAGAGCAAGAGGCAGAACAGGTAGGCCAAATGAAAACAGGGGACCCTGTCAGATTTGTGGATTAAACAATCATACTGCCAGCTGGTATTTTAACAGGTACAATGATGGATACATGGAAAGCAGACCTAACAATAAAAATCCTCAGAATAGCAACTCAAATCCTATTGCATATGTGGCTTCACCAAAAACTCTCGAAGACCAAGCTTGGTGTGCTGATTCTAGTGCAAGTAGTCATATCACACCTGACAAAGGTAAGCTGAGTACTGTTAAGAGGTATGAAGGTAATGAGAAACTACTAGTTGGTGATGGAAACTCTTTATAGATTTTACACATTGGCAGAGGAAACATTCCATCACAAAATATTAGATCTCTTTCACTAAATAATTTACTATATGTCCTTGTGATCAAGAAGAATTTAATTAGTGTTTCACAGCTTACAAATGATAACAATGTATTCATCGAATTTTACTCTGATTGATGTGTTGTTAAGGAGCTAAAAACCAGGAAGATTCTGCTACAGGGAGTGCTTAAGGATGGACTATATCAACTGAAGTCACCAAGACCCAGTTCCAAACTCACAACCAAAGAGTCACACCATCAAAATAACTCCAACAGCTTCTCAGTAATGTCCGGTTGTGATGCACCAACCAAAAGAGTCAAAGTGTTAGAAACAGAACCTAATATGTAGTATAGGATATTAGGCCACCCTTCAAATCATGTGTTGAGTCAAGTACTAAAGTCATGTAATAAGTTCACAAAAGTTAATGAAATTCCAAGTTTCTGTGAATCTTGCCAATTTGGAAAGTCTCATGCACTACCGTTTAATACTTCTACTTCACATGCTTCAAGTCCATTAGATCTAGTTCACACTGATGTCTGTGGACCTGTACCAGTTATTCCTACCTCAGGATTCAGGTACTATATCATCTTTATTGATGATCATAGCAGGTTCACTAGGATATATCCCATGAAACATAAATCTGAGGCACTAAATATCTTCACTCAATTCAAAATTCTAGTAGAAAACAAGTTTGAAAGGAAGATAAAAACATTGCAATCTGACTGGGAAAGAGAGTTCAGAAACTTCATCAAAATTGCCTCAGAATCTGGAATAGAACTTAGGTACTCCTGTCTTTACACATCTATGCAAAACGGTAGGGCGGAGAGAAAGCACAGGTATATTACAGAAACTGGACTTACCCTTTTAGCTCAAGCACAAACCCCCTTACATTATTGGTGGGAATCTTTTAAATCAGCTACCTATCTAATTAATAGACTACCAACTCTTGTGCTTCAACACGAGTCCCTTTTTCAAGTTCTATATGAGAAAAACTTTGACTACAGCACACTTAAAACCATTGGTTGTGCCTGTTATCCATGTCTTAGACCTTATCAAAAGCACAAATTCAACTTCCATTCACAAAAATATGTGTTTCTTGGCTATGGTGACTCACATAAGGGATAAAAGTGCCTGAGTTCAAGCGGTAGAATTTATATCTCTAGACATGTGATTTTCAATAAATAACTGTTTCCTTTTAAATCTGGCTTCCCGAACAAACATTCTCAACCTCGGACTTCTGAGTGCCCTTTGATTTTTCTTCCATTTAACATTGAGTTGGGCCACAGAATAATACCTTAGAGGGATGTTGATATAATTCATCCTAATGCACCAACTGCAGCAGACTTCTCTATCACAGAACCCAATCTTGAGGAAGAGCATGAGTTAAGTGAAGGGAGTAATGTTGAAGTGCATCAAGATGAAATAATTGATCAGTAGAATATTGGCATTAACCAGGGTGAATCTGGTGTTGAAGAAGTAAAAAATGAGTCGAATCTTCATCATCATATCACAACAGAGGTAACTAGACATCACATGGTTACTAGGAGCAAGGCTAGAATCTTCAAGCCAAAAGTCTACATTAGCCAAGCACAAGACAAAGCAGTAGAAACTAAAACTTCAATTATCGAAGATGCATTACAGAATGACTGTTGGAATAAGTCAATGCAGGATGAGTAAAATGCTCTAATGAAAAAAAAAGACATGGACATTAGTACCTCCCAAAGCTGGAATGAAGATAATAGGAAGCAAATGCGTATTCAAGCTGAAGAATAGCTCTGAGGGCAAGGTACACAGATATAAAGCAAGGCTGATAGCCAAGGATTTCTTCACACCTGGAGTTGATTATGGTGAAACTTCAGCCCTGTTTTCAAAGCATCACCTTGAAAATCATCTTAACTCTGGCCATTTCAAGGGATTGGGATATCAGACGGGTTGATGTCAATAATGCCTTCTTGAATGGGAAACTAAATGAGATAATGTATATACATCAGCCACAAGGTTTTTTGGACAAAAGAAATCCTAATTTCGTGTATAAGTTGGAAAGAACCTTGTATGGACTAAAGCAGGCTCCAAGAGCGTGGCATGAGAAACTCAAAAACACCCTGTTGACATGGAACTTTAACCAGTCTAAAGCGGATAATTCACTCTTTTTCCTAGTTGACAGTGCAGGTGTGTTGTTCTTATTGGTCTACGTAGATGATATAATCATAACATGAAGCAACAATCAAAAAGTACAAGAGGTAATTGATAAGTTGAACACTTGTTTTGCTCGTAAGGATTTGGGAAAACTTAATCATTTCTTGGGTATAGAAGTGCATAGAGACTCAACAAGACTATATCTAACTTAAACAAAATATACCATTGATCTACTCAAGAAGTTTAGCTATGAGCATCTTAAACCAAGCTCAACCCCAATGGCAGTTAGTAATTTAGTCTAAAAAACTGATGGAAAGGTCATGGAGGATCCAACTTTGTATAGAAGTGCAATAGGAAGTTTTCAACATCTGACACATACCAGACTAGCTATCGCCTTTTGTGTAAACAGAATAAGCCAATTTTTTCAAACTCCCACAAATATTCATTGGAAGGCGCTAAAGAGAGTGTTCATGTACTTCAAGGGAACACTACATCATGGTCTTGCCATTAATAAAAGTGACAACCTTGACATTAATTCATTTGCTGATTCTGACTGGGTGTCGTGTCCAAGTGATAGGGGGTCTACAGAAAGGTATTGTATATGTCTTGGAGACAATCTAGTATCTTGGAGTTCTAAGAAACAATAAATTGTAGCGAGGCCGACTACTGAGACTGAATATCAAGCTTTGGCTTACAGTGTATTTGAGATACCATGGATTCAATCTTTAATACTGGAACTGAACATACCACATAGGACAATTCCAAGAACTTGGTATGATAACTTGAGCGTGAGTGCTCTGGCATCAAATCCAGTCTACCATGCACTCACCAAACATATTGAACTTGATGTTCATTTTGTACGTGATAAAATAGTAAGAGGCGAACTGGAAATCAATTAATACCATCATCAGATCAGACAGCAGATTTGTTGACAAAGCCTCTCACTCACTCTAGATTTTTGTTTCTAAGAGACAACCTTGGAGTTGTTGAAACCAACTCTATCTTGAGAAGGGGTGTTAGAGTAATGAATTCAACATGACACTACTACATGGCAGCCCACCATCTAACTGTATCCATAGTGGAAGACAATAGCACATGCTGATACTAGAATGCATTTTTAATGTGTTAGGCCACATGTCAAGTTGTTAGACAGAATATTCTCTCTTTGTATGCTTTGTATGTATAGCTATCTTTGTGTATATAAACTGGATTGAATGTAAAACAATTGTGCTGAAAATTATTCAATCATTCGTTTATTCAGACCTCCTTCCAACACCTATTTTTTTGTTCGATTTTGCAACTTTCTGCTGAAGAAATATCATTGCCTTTCACACAAAAATGCCTTGTATAGAGTTCGTATATGAAAAAAATAATTACAAATCATTTAATTATAACACTGGATTATCATATAATAATTAAAGGTAGCAAAAGAAATAAATGAAAATTAATTACATACTAATTTAAGTATACCATTTAATTCGCGGGGATCCTATTGACAATAGATATCTGATCAACAAATCTTACTCACCTAGTTATGATTTTCACTTTCTAAACTTACTAAGTTTGATACTCAAACTTGAACAAGAAGATAAATAGATATTTAAATTACATGCCTTTTACTTCAAAAGAGACTATTTATAGATTTCTCTCCAAGATTTGGGGTAATTTGGTTATTTTGAGAGAATAACAAATGGTACTCCTTATTGGCTCTATAATAATTGATTTGGTTAAAAATCATGCTTTGTTCATTGACCCACATGTTTTTCATCGATAGCTTGTAGCTAGCTTTGATTAGGGAATGGTTTGTAAGCTTTGTGCTAGCCTTTTGTGTTTTATTCCCTCTCACTTGCGTATTACACTTCGCAAGTTGCTGGCTAAGTTAATAAATTGAATTTCGAGGATCTAACCAATAGTCCCACAAATCCAATTTTATTATTTGTATTAAATCTAGGTCTTTAATTGTAAAATACTATGAGGTCGTGAACCTCACCGATTGTTTGCCTGTTTATTTATTTAGCAATTAATGTTCGGGGCCAGGTGGAACATTGTTTTAGTTTTTTAATGCCAATGCATGCGTGATTTTAAAAAATGTTCCTCAAGCTTTCTCCATTCATCTCATGCACTGTATGCTTGCTAATGATCGTTCATTTTTTTGTCTTTTTGCATTCAATGGCTAAGATTGTGTAACATTTTGGATGACAAGTCCGTTGGGATTATATTGTTGTGATATGCTTCTTTTAACACTATATATGTGCGCTATGTTATCATTTGTCTTCATTTTCTTAATCATTGAAGATGTATTTTGACATCTTATTTATTGTTGATGGAGACAAGTTTTTTTTATCTCCCTGGAATATTTTTATATGTTTTCATTAATTATTCACCTTCCTTAGTGATTCTTCTATATTCTCTTGATGAATCATTTTTAGGCCTCATACCACTACCTTATGCAACTAGACAATGTTTTAGAATTGCCCTAATTTTCCATATGCCATGCTAAAATCACATATTTGTGATTCTGATTCCATCGCATATGATTCATAGGTTGGCAAAGAATGGTTCGGAAGCCGGCTAGTCTACCATGCTCCCTCATTTTCCTCAAATATGCATCTATGAAGGATCGCCATGCTAGACATAGTTTTAGCTATTATGATAACCCTTATTCATTTCCTTTCTAACAAACAGGATCAACCTCTAGAGGCTGCCTTCAAAGGGATCAAATTTCTCTAGAGGCTGCCTTCAAGGGGATCAAATTTATTCTCGATCTTTCCATTTTCTTTTGATTCAAGAAGCTTTTGCAGTAATATTGGATATGTAGGGTGGTTTAATTCACAAAATATGCCTTTCGACTATGCAATAATTTTATTTTAGATAATATACATTTTGGCTATGTAATATATATAGCTCGCATGCGTCATTTGCCATGTAGCTTCTCTTTCGATTAATGAGAATTTTCACATTTTCGTACTTTTTGCTTTAACAATATTATTCACCTTTGTTTTAGGATTGTATAGTAAATAATTAACAAATTTGATTGGCTTCACACAACAAAAATTCAAAAGTGTTCTTTTGCAAATAAAATGAATACTAAATTTATTGAGTTCGCTCGAAAAGAATTTGTTGCCATTTCATTGATAATACATTTTCAAGTACATGCCATTCCAATGATGTTTAAAGGGTTCGCAATATTTTCTCGCGAACTTTTATATTCTTGCTCCCATAACTTCGATTATAGTATAAGATCCTTCCAATTTTTGACCAAGCGAGTTGGAACTCATTTCTTTGTATGCAACAAATACGTTTTTAGGACTAAGTTCCCCACTCTCAAGTTTTTGTTGCAAATGTTTGACTAGAAATATGGCTAATTGACGCAAAACCCTTACCTCTTAGACATGTTGCACAAAACCACCACCTATTGAAAGTAGCGGAAAAGGTCCCTTTTGAAACTTTTAGTGCCGAATACCCCCTGTAGTCAATTTCCTCAATAAAAAGTTGTGAAATGACTAATGTACCCTCCTATTTAAATAAAACAAAAGAAAAGAAGAAAAAATAGAAAACTAATTGCAATTATTACTTAATTGTTTTTAAAAAGTACAATCGAGCACAAATAAATTAGGGACAATTCTTCTTATTCCTCGCTAACCCACCCCGTATCGTATCCCATCCCCATACCCCAAAATCCAAACCCAATAAAGCGGCCACCTTCCACCGCTACAGCCACCACCTTCCATCATCACAAACCCAAAGCTCAAACACAAAGCAAGAAACAAAAAATGAAAAAACAATTCCATAAAATGAATCAATCTCAAAAAATAAATCCAATGACTGGAGAGAGAAAGCAAAGAAAAAGATAGAGACCAGATAGAGTTTTTTGGTTGGGCTAATGGGTTTTCTAAAGAGATCCATGGCTTTGATTTTTCATTGTGAAAATTGTTCAAAAAAATTCTTGTCTTGGAAAAAAATTAAGTAGCAGAAAACCCCTTCTTGAAGGAAAGGGCAAGTAATTTCTTATTTTTGTCACTTGTTCCTTTTCTTCTCGTAAGATTTTAAATATTTTGGGCCGTATTTTATGTTTAAAATATGATGACTTTTAGATTATTGGAATGCATTATAACAAGAATTTGTAAGGCAAAGGTGTTGTTGAAGTTGTCGACGGTGGCTTTTCTTCACCTAGTGCGAAGTTCAATAAAAATGAAAGCTTTACAAACTATGAACCCATATGTGTTGGATATAAGGAGTCTGAGTCCCTCTACTTCCACTTTTCCTCTTTTAACACCACCACCCAACAAAAGCCACGGTACTATCCTCCGCCATTGCGGACGATAGAAGAAAAGCTGACTTCGTGGCTAACTTGGGTCGTGTACACAATGCTACTGCTTTGGAGTTGACTAATGGGGCTTCTAAGAATTTCAATCTTGGGATTGAAGATTGGGAAACTTGTTGTATTCTCTGGTGGATTTCTACAGATGATGTTGGCAAGTCTTCGTTGAGCTCAATTTTGGTAGGCATAAAACTCGAATGAGACCCAAGAAAATGTGGGATGGGGGTTTTCACAAGTTGATTAAGCCATTTCACCAATTTTCTCAATCATTTTGTGCTTTCCCATTGCAATTATTGGATTTATTTTTTTAGATTGATTCATTTTGTAGAATTTCATCATTTTTTGTTTCTTGCTTTATGTTTGAGCTCTGGATTTGAATGTCATAATGGAAGGTGGTGGTTGTCACGGTGGAAGGTGGTCACTTTATTGGGTTTGGTTTTTAGGGTGCGGAGATGGGATGGGGTATGGAGTTGGGTTAGGGAAAGAGAAGAATTATTCCTACTTTATTTGAGCTCGTTTGGACATTTTTAAAACATTTGGGGGGCTATAATCTCAATTATTTTTTTAATTTTTCTCCTTCTATTTTTTTAAATATGAGGGTATATTAGTCATTTCACAACTTTTTATTGACAAAAAGGACGATAGGGGGAATTCAACACTAAAGGTTTTTAACAGAGACCTTTTGTGCTATTTTCAGTGAATGGGGGATTTTGCACAACATGTCTAATAGGTAGGCTGATTTTGCATCAATCGGCCTTAAAGTATCTTTTTATCTTTTCTTTGTATTCTACAAGCTTAATTTGAGAATCATCTCACTTTTCCTCCAAGAGGTCTAGGCTCTCTTTCATAGATTTTTCATTTTGCTCATCGCAATATCCTATTCTTCTTGCTGAATTAACACAAAATTCCACCGGTACCATGCCCTCAATTCCATAAGCTAGGGAGAAGGGGATTTCTCCGGTCGAGGCTTTTGTGGTGGTTCGATACACCCATAGGATCTGTGTAATTCATCGGTTCATAGCCCTTCATTGAGTCGAGCTTCTTCTTTTTTTATTTTTTAATGTTTTATCGACATCCTCCACTTGCCCTTTAGCTTGAGAGTAATATGGAGTGAAATAGTGCATGTGAATCCCTAACATTGCTTTCAACTTTTTTTCCTTTAGAATTGTCTTCCATTGATTTGGGTACTCCAGACCGACATATAATGTTTTTTCATATGAATTTGTTAGCCTCGTTAATATTTACAATAGGTTCCGCTTCTACCACTTGGTGAAATAATCCAATGCCGCTATCATGAATATGATATTGGATCTCCCCTTGGGCAGTGGTCTTGCGAAGTTGATTCCTCATTTGGCAAAGGTCCAAGGACCACTATTGGTTATTAGCTCTTGTATAGGTTATCATGGAATAAGTGCGGACATTTGACACTTTTCACATTTTCTGGCAAAGTTTATTTGCATCCTTCTTCATTTTAGGTCAATTATATCCTTGTTTCAAGACCTTTTAAGCTAGGGAGTGTGTGTGCTAGCGTTGGTTAACACATACGCTTTCATGGATCTTCTTCATTACATATGAAGTCATGTCTTCTCTTATGCATCTAAGTATAAGAAGTGTGTACCCTCGCTTGAATAAGATATCAAATTCTAGTATATATCTAACAACTCTTATTTACGATTTCTTTGCTGCCTTTTTATCTTGCATCCATAGAATTTCGTCGTTTTTTTTGGCCAACCAATTTGGTAACAGCTTTACAAGACTGTATTAAACATCTCTGTCTCTTTTGAACTTGTCGGTTTTGACAAGGCATCTGCGTGCTCATTTTCCTCTCTGGGAATTTGGGTGATTTTAAACTTGTAGAAACACCGAAGTAATCTTATGGCTCTTGCGTGATATGCAGCTATTGTTCTGTCCTTGACCGTGAATGTCTCGTTTATTTGGTTTACCACCAAATGTAACTCAATTTTATTTCAATATTTCAAGCGTGTACTTCTTTTGCTAGTCGTAGGCTCACCAATAGTGCTTCGTACTTAGCCACATTATTGGTAGCTTTAAACGCGAACATTAATGAACAATTCAAATTATGTCATTTCGGGCTCATCAAGATTATGCCTGCTCTAGAGCTAATATCTCCCTAACAATCCATCCGCCGACAAGTTTTACGTTCCCTGTTCAGGCTCTTTTTAAGGGACGCAAACATCGACAATTCTACAATAAAGTTAGCTAATCTTAGTGCTTTGATTGCAGATCATCCTTTATAGCATATCTCAAATCGTCCCAACTCTACTACCCATTTCATTAATCTACGTGACGCATCAGGCTTTTTCGGTACTTGTTTTAGTGGGAAATTTTTTAATATTTCGATGCTATAGCTCTGAAAATAGGGTCATAGCTATCGCGACGTTGTAACTAAGGAAATGGATAGCTTTTCCATATTTGAATATCTTACCTCAAATAGAGTAGAGTGGTAATTGTTGCCCTTCATCTTTTACCAGTACCGAGCTGACTGCCACCTTGAATACTGCCTGATATAGCACTAATCTTTCCTCGCTTTCGTGTTTAGCTAATATGTGTGATTTCTATAGGTAATCTTTTAGGGTTTGGAATGTATGTTCGCATTCGCTGCTCCATTAGAAAATTTTTCCTCCTTTCAACACTTGGAAAAAAGGCGAACATTTGTCTTTTGCTTGAGATACAAACCCACTCAGGATGGCGACTCTTCTTGTTAGGCTTAGAACTTCTTTTGGTTTAGATGAGAATCGTATTTTTATGAGGGCTTGAATTTTGTTGGGATTCGCTTCAATACCTTGCTGATTAACCATAGATCCAAGGAATCTTTTGGATTCTACTCCATATGTTCATTTTAGTAGATTAAGTTTCATCCTGTATTTTTTCCAATTGTTTCGAGTGGTCTCCAGACGGTTTGCATATCATCAATGTATACTTTCATTAATTTTCCTATTTGGTTTGCAAACATTTCGTTCACTGGCCTTTAATATATGGCCCTTGCATTTATTAACCCAAACGGCATTACTTTATAGCAGTATAGTCCCTCATCTATCATGAATGTGGTATGTTCCTCGTCAGGCCGATACATAGGGATCTAATTGTATCCCGAATATGCATCCATAAAGTTTAACAGCTTGTGTCTCGCAATTTCATCCACCAACTAATCAATTCTGGAGAGTGGAAAAGTGTCTTTAGGATAAGCTTTATTCAAGTTCGTAAAATCTTGACAAGTTCATCATTTTCCATTGATCTTTGGTACTAGGACCGGATTACATACCCAAATTGGGTAGCAGCTTCACTGATAAAGCCATTTTCTAATAGCTTATCCATCGGACTCTTTAGTGACTAAGCCATTTTCTAATAGGTTATCCACCGGACTCTTTAGTGACTTGTAGTTTTCGACGTTCACTAGCACCTTTGTGTCTTAGGCTTGATCTTAGGTTCAAACTTCAAGACGTGACATACAACTTTGATATCGATCCCTATCATGTTTGCATGATTCCGGGCGAACGCATCTAGGTTTGCGGCTAGGAAGATTTTTAGCAAGCCTTTCACAGGATTCCTTAACTCCTTACTGACTTTCACAGATTTACTCGAATTTTCTAAGTAAATGGAAAATTTTTCTATCTTTCCGATCGATGTCGCTTCTAATGTGCACTCAGTTATGCAAGGGTTTATATAGTAATCAATTCCTAGTTTATCCTTGATGTGACTTGTTTCATCTATCGCAACAATATTCTTAGGAGCTATCAAGCCTCCTTTTTTGTTGCTTTTATAGTTCATGAGCAAGATTCCTTGATTTTACTTTAAATACATTTCACATTTATTCGTAGAATACCTCACACGCGAATGATGGAGGGAGACGACAATGTTCACCTGTTTCAGGGCAGGTTGTACAAGGATTTCGTCTTATTCGGATTTAACCTTAGTAATGTCAAAATTTATATATCCTTGGTATGCCTTGGTTCTTTTTCTATTTTCACTAATAGAGTGGTCTGTCCACAAAGGACTGGGCCTCCTCTAGTGAAGTGGTTAGAATCCGACACAAGGATCCAAGGGTTACTTTTTTGCATTCGGGTGAATGTTTCAACGAATAGCATTTTTTTGTACTTTCATTGTCCATGAGTACGCAGTGAAAAAATTCATCTACTATTATTGCCTGGATCACGACTACTTTATCTTTAATCCCTGAAATTTCAATTCTAAGTTCGATAGATGTAATTGAAGAGGTTAAGGACTGTATATTACCTATAAACTTAACGTTTCCTAGATACTTGAGTTCCAAGCTTTGTATCTCTGTACATAGAGTTGCACGTTTTGTCATTAATTCTTTCAGAACTTCGTTCATCTTTCAGATAGTCTTCATGCCGAATTTACTCGTGCATTAGTTTGAACAATGCTGATCTCTGGATTCTCATTGTTAGGCTCTCCAAATTATGCTTGATTTTTTCTAGTTTGTTACATTTACTTAGATCTCACGTATTTCTTAGCTAGAATGTGGAAATTTGTGGTCTACTTTATTCTAGTTCCCACAGACTATGCCAATTTATTGATGATAGAAATTTGATCAACAAATTCTACTCATCTAGCTATGATTTTCACTTTCTAAACACACTAGTTTTGATGCACAAACTGGAGCAAGACGAGAAATAGCTATTTGAGAGGAATATATTTGAATTGCACGTATGTCTCTTCAAGAGCTTGAAATTTAGGACTCGGTAAATTTCTTCAAGTATGTATTTATCAAATGTCCTTATGAGCATGCTCTATATCAAAAGTGAATATTAATGGTGATACATTAATAGTCTGCTAATATGTAGATGATCTAACTTTTACATGAAATAACCTAAGATTATTTGATGAGTCAAGAGAATTATGATAATAGAGTTCAAGATAATTGGTATCGAACTAATGGATTAGTATCATCATCGAATGGATGCAAAAGAAATGTTTGAATCTTTTTATCTCAAGAAGCTTATGCTAAAAAATGTTCTTGAAATGTTCAAAATTTGATGAAGGAGAAAAAGTTTATTCGACTCTTCATAAGAGTATTGTTGGAAGTTTGATGTATTCAGCATGTACAAGGCTTGTTTTTTTTAATTGGTATTGTTAGTTGATACATAGAATCTCCTACAACTACACATTGAATGCTGTGAAAATAATTTTGTGATACATCAAAAGTACTATTCGCTATGCTTTGTGTCTGTTCATACAAGGATGATTTCAAGCTTGTGGATTATAGTAATAATGATTGGGCCAGAGACATAGATCGTAGAAAAAGTAAGAGTGGTCATGTATGTTGACCTATGATTGATTTCATCCTCAATATTTTGATTATAACAAACAAGATTAATATTGTTTCTAATAATTGATTTTGAGAGATGATAGTTCAATGTTAAAATCTATCGAGTATTGGCAAAATCAACACATCATAAATCGAACTCGAAATGAATAGTAAAGTGAAAGTTAAGCATTCAAGTCAAATCATTCGAGTCGAGAGCTTAAAAGATCAAAATCAAGACTATTAAATCGGGCTCATTAAGAAGGTCAAGATCGAAGTCAAGCATTAAGTCAAACAATGAAAGAAACTTCGAAGCATGATCAAAGACTAAGCTTTCGAGATCATATGTAAATGTTTATATTTTGATCTTTAGTAATGAATGAAAAATAGCTCAAAAATTATTTTGTGCAAAAAAAATTAGTTTCACTACCACTTGCATAAAATTTTTTGATAAAAAGTAAAATTGATTTTCAAAATGATATTTGAACTTATATCATATTTTCATTCAAAAAAAAAAAGTCAACGGTCAACTGGACCGTCCGGTTTGACAGAAAAACTACTGTCAATCTGGACGTCCGGTTCATTCCCAACGGTCATTTATGAGTGTAAATAAAGTGAGTGTTATCTTGAATATTATCTTCTCCTCTTTATTTTTATTTAGATGTTTTATTTTTGGAGAAATTAGCAAATGATAATCTTCCATTATCCAATCTGTTTGTGTCTCTAAGCGAACATTATCAGTGCAAAACACAAATTTCTTGATTTCCACTCTGTTTTCCAACTCATGTAAACGTTAACTTTTCAACTTATATCTCCTTCCAAAACCTATTTTTTGTTGCTCGATTTTGCAACTTTCTGCTGAAGAAATACCATTGTCTTTCACATATAAATGCCTTGTATAGAAGTTCAAATATGAAAAAAAAAGAATTAAAAATAATATAATTATTATTGATAAAACATAGGATTATCATGTAACAATCAAAGGTGGCCAAAAGAAATAAACGAAAGTCAATTACATATTAATATAAGTATACTATTTAATTCGCGAGGATCCAATGAATCATAATCTAGATGACGGGATGATATTGGGATTGTAGGGCATGCTTGCAAACTTGTGATAGAGAAAATAAACAATAAGCTCTTCGTCGGATAAAAGTAGAAACCTGGAGGCAAAATAGATCTTCTATCTCTTATCCTTGCAGTATGTGATTAGTAATGGCTGCAGAATGGATGTTTTTGAATATGTTGTGATATATATATGGAGGAGGAGGAGGAGCAGAAGAAGAAGAAGAAGAAGAAAAAGAAGAGCATTGATATTGAGAGAAGCATAATTAAAGAATGTACATTATATCTAAGAGATAGAAGGTGGCTGATAATGGGAGAAAGTAACGATAAACATCTTTTTATGAGTAAATGGAAATAATTTGTGTTTGAAGTAATAATAGGTGAAAAATTAGATTTGTTGATTCTTGCCAATTTCGTGATTTGGACACTTTTTGAATAACTCCTTGAATCTATCCCAAGCCTCATGATATGATTTTTCATCAAATTGTTGAACAGCTTCATTATAGCAACTTTGGCTAGTGAAAAATATTTATTGGAAAACTTTCTTGCCAAGTCATACCAAGTAGTGATACTAGCATGTGGTATAGAATCCAACAATACTACAGCTCTATCTCTTAATAGTATCATACCTTACCCCTGAATTTGAAATTCTCGGCACTTTGTAGAAATCAAGAAATATAGATATTCGAATTTTCATGTGTTTTCCCATATAACTGAAGATTGTTGTTGAAAAGTGTTAGAATCCTAACAAGAATTATATATGCTTTGATATCATTTGTTAGGAATAGAAGGTGATATTATATGGCACAATATGAAGTAGCAATCGCAACACAAGAAGCACAAGAAATTTGGCAGAGGAATGGAGAATTCAATATAGTATAGAGAAAGAATACAATAAATATTGTATTTCTAACTTATCTAACTTGTTCTAACCATGAAGAAGAGCCAACTATACATAGGGTTACATGTCAAACCTCAATAATAGTCTTAAAGATGGAAATAACATAAAGATTCGTGTGGAATAAAGAAAATATTTTTGGATCTAACAAGAGCGATGCTCGAGCAAGTGGCAGGTGCGCCACTTGAGCACCAATAGACGGTAGGCGGGCGTTAGCTCTCTGCAGAAAATTTCGGCATGTCGCTCCAGCAGTAAGCTAGCGGCTAACTAACGACAATGTGGCGTCTTTTCCTCCTTGGTCCATACTTTAACCTCTTCAAAATTCAATTCAACAAATCCACAAATACCTAATGAAATTTGGGTCAAACTTTAATAAATCTCTACATTGAGCTAAATTCCGATGCAATTAGGACACAGTTCCGTCTTTAACAAGAGCGATACGTAATTCTTAACAATTGTCTTAATTTCTAACCAATTGGTATCAGAGCCAAGTTTCGATAGTTCCTAGGAGAGCTAGTTCAGTTTCATATTAGAGTGAGATTTGATGAACTTAGGGTCCGTTTGATAGTAATGGTGGAAAATGAGTGGAAAGAAAACGAATTTCAGAAAAAGTAATTGCTTAAAACTTGTTTTCCAGGAAATTGTTAATTATGTGTATTTGATTGGTATAATTTTCCACCCGAGAAAATTTTGAAATTTTGGATTTTTTTTTTTTTTTCACATTTGGTTTTGTTTAACATGAAAATTGTCCATTAAAATGATAATTTTTTCACAGTTAGTTATAAAATTTATTTCCATTTCCAAAAAGTAAAACAAAAAAGAATATTTCCTAGAAAATCATTTTTCATCGAAGTTTAGTGTTCGTTTGATTTTGTTTTACATGAAAATTGTCCATTAAAGTGAATTTTTTTTTACAATTAATTATGAAATTTGTTGACATTGCAAAAAAAAAAGATGGAATTCCATTTTCCCACCAAAAAGGTGGGAAAATTTTTTTTTTTTTTTTTTTTTTTTTTTTTTTTTGTGGAAAAATGATTTCATGAAATTGGAGGAAAAGGGCGCGTGAGGTGAGGAGGGAGAAAACAATTGGCTAGGAAAATGTTGTCCATCAAACACCACATTTTGTGGAAAATGGAAAAAAATAAACTCTATCAAACATGGCCTTAGATTGTGGTTTGATTTTCGACATGGCAATATGAAGTTTGATATTCAACTTTTGGGTCACAACAAGATTTTTGTTATGGCAAATGTTTTGTTTGGACGTTGGAGGAGAAGCTACATAAAGATCGTAAGGGACGGAGAAGGTTACATTTATATGTATTGCTTGGTTCCACAGAATTTAAGGACTCGGGTGGATTTTGAGTTTGGTTCAGCACCATTGGGGTTTGGTATAGGGTCCATATGAAAAAGTACATCTCAGTCAAGTTCAGATTTTATTTACTTTTATCAAAATCTACTAAAAATTTGAATTTTGTGTGAACCAAACAGGGTATTATCTTCTAATATGGACTCTTATCTCCACGTAATGCATGATTGACAAATTTTCAGTGGTACATGAAATGAGATATTTTTGGTTGCCCTTTCACTTTCTTGACCACCCCTTTTGTATTTTACAGTACATCTTTAACAACCAAAAAGAAAACAACTTGCTTTATGCATGTCATTGATTAAATATATCACATTGGAAAAAGTTAAAGTATTCATTAGGACAACTAACCATATCGTTCTAGTGCTTTTTCAAGATCCAATTATAACTATGTGATGATTTATAAAAACCAGCCAAATATATGTCACCACACGCTTCTGTTAGAAAGTGATAGCTTGGGTTGTGTGGACAAAATCTTATCAAACTTCCTATTATTGCAAATATAGATGTCCAAGATTGTAATGTTGAAATATTATCCTTCAAGCGAATGGAGAAGGGAACAAAAAGGAAGAATCGAGAACACCAAAATATGGTAGAAAAGCTCAAACATGAGATCGTCGTTTTCAAAAAATATTTGTCCCCTCTAAGATTTAATTGGTGCTTAAATGGACTCTTGGCAAATGATTTTTAAGATTAATCAAGCCGTAAAAAAAGAATAAACACTTACACTTGTGATTTTCTTCCAAAACTTGAAGAACGTAGAGGGGTTTTGAATATGTAAGAGAATAATTATAGTTTCGTTGTAATATAGAATGGATATTGTTTTAAGTATATTGAATGTGTTTAAAAATGAAAAACTATCATCTATTTACAGTTTTTTATCAACACATCACGAAATAGTTCCAATTCTTCATGAAAAGTTTTCACCGAAAGTCGGCAGAATTCAAATTCGGAAACCAGCCTTAACGGCTCGTTTCCAAGCCCATGCGGCCACATTGGCATTTTGCATTCGGTCGTATGGTTAAGGCTTTTTAGCCTCGGCTCCTACAAATGGGTGCCACGTGACTGCATGGCCCCTAAGTTACACTTGAATATTGGAACTTGCTGTTTTTAAAATTTGACTTTCACCATTTAAAGAAACGCATTCATAAGTTACACTTACATTAAACTAGAAAACAAAAAATCGAAAAGATTTTTAGTTAGGAGTGGATATATAAGGCTTGACCTCTAACCAATTAAGTCAGAAATTCGAAAAGATTAACAAATATATGGATCGGTGTTAACCGTAACAAAAACTAAGCCCCTCTAATTTGGTGCACCTAAAAATCAGATTTTTAATAGATTTTGATAACTATTGATAAAATGTGTAGTTAAAAAGTTGATAAAAGTTGGGAATCTCGTACAACGTGTTGTTAAAATTAATTTTTGATTTTAACTTAATTTTTAAATAAATTTTAAACCACACCAAACACGGCCTAAATCTATATCTCATTTGTCATTTTCTGTTTCATGACACCATACGCCTAGAGGTGTCAAGACGGACGGGCCGACCATGACCCGTAAAAATCGGCCCGTGAAAATCGGGACCGCGGGCCGACCCGTGACCCGTGCGGGGGTTCACGGGCCAAGGAGGTGTAACCCGCGGGCTTCGCGGGTTGCACCCCCACGGGCCGCGGTTAACCCGCGGCCCGTAAAAAAAAATTGAAAAAAAAAATAAAACAAAAATTAAAAAAAAGGGGGGGAGATTATTTTTACAATACTCTCTCATTAGTTATTATACATTTATACTTCATAGTTCATACTTGTTACTACCTTACTACAATTACAATTATTCAATTGCAAATATCATCATCATCTTGATTATATTTCTTTCTTCTCGATTCTCACTAGTCACTACTAAATTTTTTAATCCTACTATATTATGGATTCTCGCAATTCTTTTTCTCAAAATCCTATTTTCAATAATAGTTGCTCTCCAATAAATTTAGAAGATGATAATGTTGTAGATGTTTGCAAAGTTATAAATAATTCATGTAACATTAAATTTGAATTCTATGTAAAAATTTCTTGATATAATTATGAATTTATCATTTTGTTCAATTCTTAGTTTACATTTAATAAAAAGATATAATTTTTGCTATAAATATGAAAATTTCTATATTTTTATAATTTTATTTATACAATCATACGAGCCAAAATCGGAACGAACCGCGACCCGTGACCCGCATGGGCTCGACCCGGATGGGTCAGCAGGCGGGCCTGAGTTGTAGTCCAAAATTGTGGGCCGACCCGTAACCGGCCCGGAACCCGCAGCGGGCGGGCTTTTTTTCAAGCGGGCCGTTACCGGGCTTACATGTTGGCGGGCCGACTCGGCCCGGACCACCCGGATTGACACCTCTACATACGCCTCGTTATAAGCATTGTACGCTCCTCGCAATTGTCTTTGCTACCTTCTTCGGAGTAGGTTCAAAAACTAGTTTTTGAAATGTCACAGCCCTCATCTACTTCAATGTGTATATTCGAATACATATCTTTACCTATTGTAGGTCCCGTGCCGATGGAACAAAGTTGACGTGTAATGGCCGCCTCCCAACTTGAATTGGCAGGCCAATTATCTTTGCGATTCACTGAGCCAATGTCCAATCTCATGTTGGTCAGCAGGGGCGAACCTGGGGGGTGGCCTGGGGGGGAAGGTGCCCCCCCACCCCACCCCCCAAAAAAAAAAATTTTTTTTGAATTTTTTTTTTTTTTAAATATGAAAGGGAAAGAAATCAACATTCATTTCAAACCAATGTTTTGAGTCTCCTCTTCTCATTTTCTCTCCTCGTCTTCATGGTAAAATTAAGGTTGTATATTGTTAAATGGATACGAGAATGGTTGTGATAATACTGAATGACTGAACAAGAATAGTTCAAAACTCCAAATATCATTTATCTTTGTTTAAATGATTTATAGTTACTCTCAAAGAGTGGAAATTGCATTGCCAAATGAAAACAGTGAAAAGTCTGTCTCCATTCTATAGCCATTTCAAGTTCAATTGCAACAAAAAATTCTAAGATCTGACCCAAGGAAAAAGCTAGTAGGCAAGGCTTTCGTGAGCTATAGTGCTGAAACCAGTACTAAACGAAATAATTAGTGTAAAATGATTGTATACTTGGATTAGATCAATGAATAGGAATAGAAGAATTCTTAGTTGAATTTAG
Source organism: Fraxinus americana (assembly GCA_035079005.1). Classification (NCBI taxonomy): domain Eukaryota; kingdom Viridiplantae; phylum Streptophyta; class Magnoliopsida; order Lamiales; family Oleaceae; genus Fraxinus; species Fraxinus americana. The sequence goes on from CM068717.1 coordinate 19,121,563, forward strand.
CTACGTTCTTGTAATGCATGAGATTCACGAGCGAAATTCTCAGTTGAAGTGACATTTTTAAGGAAATTTCGAGAGCCTTTTAGCCTAGGAGAATCTAGTCCGACTGAATGTAATCAGAAGAAAGAGTTATGCAATATGATTGAACTTGAATGAGCAAGGATTGTTTCTCGGGTATTTGATGCATCGAAAATAAGTCTGGCTTTTACCATTTCCTAGTCCCTTGTTGATTTACTTGTTGTATCTGTTAAATAAGTTTCAGAATTTAAGAAATGTACATATAAATCTGTGACTTGGATTCTATCAAAGTTTGTGTAACTTTTGATGACCAAAATTGTATACTCAATTTCTTTGTTGATTTGAATTACGAAACTACATTAAATTTTTCTCTATTTCCCACTTTAATTATGGAACGTTATCAAAATATGAGAATACGTAGCGAACAATTCTAATAAAATATCTCTTACTTTAATTTTTTCGTCACTTTTTGAAAGTTTGATTGTGCCCCCCCCCCAACATAAAAAGTCTACGTCCGCCCCTGTTGGTCAGGTCTTATTGAATCTGCAATTGAATTTCTATTCACCAGACTGGTAATTTCTCATTCATTTCTCACAAGATGTTGACTTACCAGAGGCCGAAGGCACTTCGTGTATCATCTCCTCTGTTGCAAATTCTATATGTTAACTGTCTGCGAGCACGAGTCACTGATACCATCTACACATCAACCTTAGAATTATCCTCATTTTCATGGTTAGTCATTTATGTAGTTACATTTCATTTGAAACTTTATAGAAACAGGTTGAAATATAATAATATACCATAATATATTTAGAAAGCTTGTCTAGAAAATTCATGAAACTAGTCTCAACACCTTTTTTGAACATGCTAATAGCGTAGCAAGACTTCAAGATAAAGTTATGGTCAGCTCGATAAATGTATTTTATACGTTTATTTAGGCTCTTAAATTTAGTTAATATTAATTATTTGGAAGAGTTTCTATTCAAAATGGTATAGCTTGTTTTATTTAGATAAAACTCTAATTTGTCGTTTAATCAAATAAAAGGAAAAGTTTTGATATTGGAACTTAAAGAATGAAATTCCAGAGTTACCGAGAAGTTTGGACCTAATTGGAAGCTTTGAAAGTTCAAATTACAAGTTTAATGGACCAAATTGTCACTTTAGAGAAGTTTGGGGACCAACTTGAACATTCTTAACACTTTGGGTCAAATTTGAGGTAAGTTGTAGGACTTAATTTAGTTGATATGCAGATGTAGAGACCAAAGCCGTATAAAAACATGAGACAGAGGACTGAATTGGAGTCATTTAATAATGGAAGGACTTTGTCTATAATTTTTGGCACCCGAGGTGCACGTGGGCTGTCCTTGTGCGAAAATTGAATGCCCTCTGCTATGCTCTGCAGATATTTGATTGGACAATTTACAAAACCATCTTGGAAATATCTTGGGCTGTCCTTGTGCGAAAATTGAATGCCCTTTGCTATTACTTTTTGGATAATTCCACTTGTACATTATGTCATCCATAATGGATGACATAATGTACAAGTGGAATTATCCTATTGGAGGGTGTGTCGGTGGGTCAGCACACCTTTTAATAATATACTGTCACTTGTACATTATGTCATTCATTATGAATGCCATAATGTACAAATAGCACAACCCTTACTTTTTAGAATCATGCTGCTCTGCCAGCCTGTAAAAGGCCCGGCAGAGCAAATTGTTAGATAGGGGTGAGTTTTTAACATTTTGGGAGGGGGGAGGGGTTTTTAGTGAGGTGAGTCCTCGTGTGAGTGCTCAACTATCCCAGGCCTTTTACAGGAGACCTGGCATAAGAGCTTAATTCTACTTTTTAAGTTAAGTGCTACTGTTTTATTAATGACAGAAATTTGAAAAAAAAAAGTGACACTCAAGAAAGTGATAAAATAACAATCAAAATTTTGAAATCAGTTCAATAAATGACAAAAATTTTAAAAAGGGACAAAATTTAAAAAAGTGATTTACTTGGGATGATTTCGGGCTGGATTCACTTACCGAATTTGAGCGGCTCCATGTCACAGCCATATAACTTGTCACAACTCAACACTCCTTTAATAGAGAACTTTTCCTTACACTAGAAAAAGAGAGAATGATCTCTTTTCTTGTAACAAAAGTAACAAACAATAAAAAAAGTAACAGAACAAAAAAGTGACACGCTTAAAAAATTGATGTTTGGCACTCATAAAAGTGACATATTAAAAACAAAAAACAAAAAAGTAAATAAAAAAATGTGACAAACACTTACATAAGTGACAAAAATTCAAAATAAGTGACAATACTAAAATAAAGTGACAAAACATTGATCAAAATCTTAGAATCAGTTCAACAAAGTGACATAAATTAAAAATAATAACAAAATCTCAAGAAAGTGACACACTAAAAGTAACAAAAAATGTTTATAGTTTCTTTCCAATTCCTCCTTTTAATTTATAATATTGATTGTTGCTGACTCTATTTTATGCTCTTGATTAAAAAAAAAAAGGTGACATAGCTTGTGAGTTCTATGCAAATCATTTATTATTGAATACTTTCCAGTGGCATTTACGTGTCCTTGCTTCATCACATCGCAATCGTTAATATCCTCAACAAGACTACACTTACGCATAGATCAAGCAACAAAGTTAAATTCATTAATTTCCGGTTGCGTCTTCACTCTTATCTTCTTCGCAATGTTTTGAAAATGTGTCAAGTGCTTTTTGGTATACTATTTCAAAATTGTCGACAATACATCAATAGAAACATTAATCTTGTTTTTCCTTTTCAAATAATCCAGCAAATCACACAATCCAAAACTGCTTGACTGTGTCCTTTATATGGGATAGAATCCAATCATCTCAATCTAGTTCCAACTTGACACTGGAAAAAGAGATGAAGATAACACCACCACATTGAAGACGAGAGTAAGTATTATAAGATCATTTCTGTCTATTGCCTTTCTAATGGAGCCATACATGGAATTTACTGCTCATACTATGAACTTTCAAGTATTATGTTTTTTGGGCTTTACTTAGACCAAGGGCTCTTCTTAGGAGAAACAGATTTTGCAACTCTGTTTTCAATTAGAATGTGATTATATACTTGAATATTCAAAAAGACTTTATTTGGTGCAAATCTATATGCATAATTTTCAAAACAAAATACTAATAAGATATTTGACTAATGCAAACACACCTAAGATGAACATAAAGTTTAAATACCCGTCAATGGAACATCAAATGTGCGAGTAAATAGCTGAAGAATTAGACATAAATTCAAGTGGAACAAAGTGAACCAGGAATTGGCTGTTTTCTAAAGCTTGTTGTATTCATCGAGCTCATTGTAATAAACGTCCCACACACACTTTACGCATCCTTTACCGTAATAGTCCCTCGACAATGGCTTTTCCGGCAGCTGTTCAACGACACAATATTTGATTTTGACTGAGTTTTCTAATCCCTTCTCCATCTCATCTTTGCTTACAATATTGGGCTCTTAAATGTCCTTATAGGCCATTGCACTGTTTTAAATTAAGGTCAAATTATGGGTAACACAAAAGGGCTTTTGGTAATTGAATATGAATTGATATGGAGCTGTGAAGAAAACAAAAGTTAAGCATATTAATTACAGTCATGTGAGGTTTATTTTTTTTTAATGTATTGATCTAATTTTTTCCATTTTTAGAGTATTTGGCTTAATTTCCTCAATTTGATTTTGGCTATCACGGCCAAGAGCCTCTGATCCCAGTTTCCGACTACGTTTTAAAAACTTAATTTTTATCTGCATTTTGTACGTTCCTAGCACGGTTTTGAGACTCTTTTAGGCTTATATAAATTAGTAAACCATCATAATATATCTTCTACAACATATAACACCTCTTAACATCATGAATCATGATATAACAATTCTTGAGAGCAAAAAATACAAGAAATTCTTCAAGTCCTAGATGAAGGGAAAATGGCATAATGATGCTAATACCCAATGGGCTAAATGAGTCAGCCCAGCTGGAATAAAAGCCCAGCCCAAAAATCTGTTGGTTTTTTAAATGGTGCAAGAAGAAAAACGTGTTATGAGAAAACTGAAGTTGTGCTTTCACTTACCGCTTAAATGAACGGTCAGGATGTCACCAAGTGTAACCTCCATAACCATTGGATTGGGGACCTTATGGAGACTCTTATAAAGGTCGTTTCTAGGGTTTGCACAGGAACACAATTTACAAGACTTCTCTCACATTTTCTCTTGAGCTTCCTACGCTGCTTCTTCGAGAATCTTCTCCTTCTTCAATTGAAATCAAAAAATCCTCTTTTGATTTCTTCTTTCTTCACTCGTTATTGTTATCTTGTGTGATTACATTTAGTGGTTGTTGGTTCTTGTGTGAACCGTGTGCTTTTGTAGAAGGAGAGATCTCATTTGTGATATATTGGGTTTGTCTGAGTGCTCAATCCCATTTGTAATCTACATTGGGGGCTGATTTGTATAATAACTGTGGTTATTACTCTAGTTTGAGGCACTGATATGAGAATCTTGACCTGTGGGCAATCTCCGTTCATTTGTTCGAATAAAAGTTAAGATTTCTTTCTTTTATACAGTTTACTTTTGTGTTTTACATTTAGTTCATGTTGTTCTTAGTTTTCAGTCATTTGGAATGGTTTATTAAAGATTTATTTCAGTTTCCTTAAGTTCAGATTCTTGAGTTCGTTTTGGTAGTTTTCTTCATCTATTTTCAGTTCTTGGATTCTTGAATATATATTTTATACCAAGTTTTTCGTACCTATTGGCATATATATCGTTGATGTCTTGAGCTAATGTTGTGAACTCCTCCCAACACTAGATGAATTGAAAGAGGAGGAAGGTCCTTCCACAATCATTGAAAAGATTCAAGATTAAGGGTTGTACTATTGTGAAAAATATTAAAACACACCCATTGAAAATGAACCTGCAAGTCGATCCCCTGTTTACAGGCGAAAACTAAAAATATGCAAGGATAATAAAAGCTCGCAAAAAAGAGAAGATAGCCATTCTCCCCGAATTCCTTGTTAGCAAAAACCATTATTAAGGCACATGTAAAGTATGTACTTAAAGCATGACTTAAGAATATAAGATACATACTACGCATTAATACATACCAGATTAGTTTTCAACCTGCCACTGAGTGACCTCCACCTGTTACTTTTTAGAATGACATATTTCCCCCAAAAGATTCAAAGGAAATATATAAATATTATTGCCTAAGATTAGGAAGGCGTGCAATTCAAATATTTCCCTCTAAAATGGTCATTTCTCTTATTGCTGTCGTTTGAGCACCAAAGCTGAAGAGTTTAGGAGGAGAAAATCCTAGTTAGGTGAGAGGAATTTGTTAATTAGAATTTTATAGATAACAAATTGACGCTTCCATGGAAAACTGAGCAAAGAAAACAAAGAATTTATCCATTATAATTAAGAAATCACTGAAATATGTATAAAAAAAAGAAAAAGAAAAAAAAAAGAGCCAAGCGGAATTCAATCCAATGGAGATTAAGGCGCTGGAGGTTGGGAATAGAAAAGATCGGCTATGATCTAGTTAGCGTGCATGTTCAAAGCAGTAACATAAGGATACTACGGTGTTGTTACGATTACGAGAGGATCTGTCATGTAATACCCAAACTTCACTTTACACACTCGGCCAATAAGATTCATGTATTACTTGCCATTGCCATTGCATCTATAGTTTGAAATGATTTTCTCATATAATAGTGCGTTGGGTCATTGTAGTTCAAGATCTCTATATGGTGTTAGTCTTCGATCTCCCAACATAGGTGGTGAATCTTACATTGAAGTATGGTAGAAATTTTGGTTAATCTAAATGTTGGATATTGATGTGATAAACGACTGTGACCTTGAAAGGGGCGGAAGCATTATCGATAAAGTTGCTTTTATTTCTGTTAATCGTGATTGACCTAAACGCCTAAGTCTTTAATATATTTAGGACATGAGCATGAAATGAAATTATCACAATACGATAATATAATGTTCATGTGACATTATAAATATTGAGGTACAAATTGTTCAAGTCGGTTGAGAATCGTGGCACCAATCGGGTAAGAAATCGAATGAACGGTTAAGAAATTAACTCTTTAAATTATTTTAGGATCCTATGACAAATTAGGCTATAGACATACTAAGATAGGCCAAATACACTTGGTTTTCTACTACAATGATGGGTGTAAAATCAGATTTTTACTACAAAGGACACCTCACGTTTGGAAACACCTCATGCTTGGTGACTTATCATTTTAACCTTCAATTCCTTTGACCTTAAGGCTTCCATCACGTCTTCTAACCCCTTAGTACTTCATATAGGATAGATATATATCTTATAAGCCAATATGTATCCAAATAGGGAAAGTGAAAAGTCAAATATTGCTAGAAAAAGCCACTTCCTGCTTCACACGTGTCATGCTTGGCTGCCTACCATATTTTCTTAATTTCTAAGAAAGAGTCATTACCCCCAACCACTTTTAAGACTATATATGCCTCATACTATGGTATTTAGCCTTTCAAGTTATCTCCAAATGACCCCATGTGAAAGAGAAATCAAAGGAAACAGAGCGAAGCAGAAACAAGAAGCTGAAAACTAAACTTCTAAATATGTGAGTTTAACTCACGGTTTTGAAGGTTATTTTCAATGTTTTTGAAGGTGTTACAATCTCTTGAGCCCCTGAAATTGCTTTATTTTTTGATGGGGTTAGTGTTTGGGATGTTATTATTGCAAAAATAGAGAAAAATTGTTGGAGACATATTGAATAAAACAAGTGAGGACATGAATTTCATAGTTACTGGATTCTGCCTATTCAACCTTTAATTTAGGATAATACATAGGAAATAACTTGTAGCTATATATATGAATGTCTTTATATGAAATTTAGAAGATTTGAAAGGATTTCTAATATCCTAGAATTTGATTGATGGCATGCTAATACAATGGAAATGGAAATTGAAAACGGTCAATAGGAGATTGCTTGGTTTTGTGTTCGGTAAAAAGGGACTGATTTTCAAGTTGTTTACCTTCTACTTATGGTAACTTAATAACATATTTACCTTTACTTATATGTTGTATAAGTTTGTTAAAAGTTCAAAGGAATGAGTGTGATTGAAGGTGTGAAAAGATGGATGAAACCGAACATGGCAGCAACTAAAACATGAAAACAAGTTATGTCCATTTGCATGTTTAATGTAGTTTCAACATTTACAAGTTCATTAATTATCTCTTAGGCCTGGAAAATAGATTTTAAGGAATGTTAGGTTGTTGGCAACAATTGGATGACGTTGATATTCATAATTGGACTCGAGAAATAGTAAGATTTATGTGACTAGTTTGCAATACGATCGATAATTTGAAATGATAATATTATCTAAATCAGTGTGGCATAAATAAACGTAGTACATGATTGTGTGTGTTAAGATTATCAAATTGGGGATTGTGTTTAACATTAAATAGTAATACAGGTGGTTTTTCGAGTTAAGTGAGAAAGGAAATCGATCTACACTCCGTGATCCATCTAAGGATCCGTTGATCCATCTAAGGATCCGTTGTCAAGCGTTGGGATTCTAGATGTGGCTTCTACGGGTTCAAGAGGTGGCTCACATCCTTTGGCGTAGCACTTTGTCCCGCATAGCACTTAGTTCCCGATTTTCGGCTGGCAATCGAGCTCTGATACCACTTCTGTCGCACCCCATTCCTACAGTATACTAACTTAGTGTGGAAATACCGTCAGTGACTTGACCTAGACATCCAAATTCACCCACATCTCTTTTTGTTTTTTTTTTAAATGAAGACATTTCTGAAAGTATATCCAAAACTAAAGATTATAAAATCATAACCCAACGTATTTATCCTACGATTATAAAAGTATTTACATACTACTTCAAAAGTCATACAGGATCCCAATATATAATACAACTGGAGTCCACAAAATAATTCTACAGGTCGTCATCCATATATATAAAACTTCGGAATCCCGTAAGAGCTCCACAGTCAGCCATATCTCCTAAGAAGTTCCATGCTCACCTACAATGCAAGAACTACATAAGTCAATGCTTAGTAAGCGAGAATCATGCAGGTCATGAGTATGAGTGATAATAGTATATGACACCATGCCCTTTACTTTCAACAATATGCAAAAGACGTATCATGTTCAGATAATCATCAAAGTCGACTCGAAATAATCTCATTTGAAATCTTTCATTGGGCCCTTGACACACCTAATATGCACCAGATAGATCTCTGTACGATATCAATATCAATAATCAATAATCAAGTGGCCAATCTAACATCTACACCGGTGAGTGGACCATCCTCTTATGATCACTAGAGGCTCATCCCCTAACTGCCCATATGATCACCCAAGAAGTATCCCACCCAGCAGCGCAGATAATTAGAGTATCACAAAGGCACAATCGAGTGGTCCGCCCTCCCGTGATTACCAAAGGCCCATCTCCTATCCACCTTTGTAATCAACCAGGAAGTATCACCCGTGGTGCCAAAACATATCACATAAGCATGCCTCACATGCCTCAGTGCCCTAGTAATGGTCAATAAAACATTTTATAAGAAAACCTCAATTTTACAATCAGGTTGTGCATGCTAGATTTTCAACAATGGGTGTATGTCGTGCATGTACATGAAAATGCTCGTGAGTAATATACTCAATGATCATAACCGTTAAATGATACACAATAAGCTCCTTATCAAAGTTATGTAAATATTACAACACTACCATACTATATTCTTGCATCGTAGTTGCAAATGAATTTTCACTTACCTTTTTGTTCTTGTGTGTGTGAGCTTCTATAAGGTGTAAATCAATTCTCTTTCCCACTTAAAGTCAGCAAATCACCTGTATTACCATTTAATATTAACACAATCTTAAATTTGATAATCGTAATGCACACACAATCCCGTGCTACGTCTATTCATGCCAAAATACTTTAGATGACATTAACAATTCAAGTTATCGATTGCATTGCAAACTAGTCCCAAAATACACTATTTCACGGGTCCAATTATGAACGTCAACGTCATTCAATCGTTGTTTAACCACCTAAAAATCCTTAAAATGTATTTTTCATACCTAAGATACAACTAATGGACATGTAAAGGTTGAATCTAAGCTAAATACACAAATGGCCAGAATCTGTTTTCAACTTTCCATTGCTGTCCAAGTATTTTTCCAATCCTTTTTCACCCCCTTAACATTATCCAAAACTTCCCAAATTTTTACCACATTTATATAACATGTAGGTAAAGGTAATCATGCCATAAATTAATCACAAATGAAGGATTTACAGCTTTGAAATCATTCCTTTTTCAAACACCAAATCAAACACCTTTCTCCTCATGACTGTTTTGAGTTTTACTTGAACAAGACTTTCAAAATTTGGATTCCAACGTATTAAAGATCATTTCTATACTTCTAATACATGTATAAAAACATTTATATCAACAAATATAAGTTATACCTTAGGGATTACTTAAAATAAAAGGTTAAACCCTTCAAATCTATCAATCCCCCATTCTGCCCAGGTTATGTTCTCTCAAATTCTCCTAATTAATTGTCCTTATCTTTGCCATCATAAAACATGAAAACACCCCTAACATGATCTCAATCAAGTACAGAGATTCAAGAGATTATTAAACTCTCAAAAACAATAAAGATATACCTCAAAACAGTGAACAACTTTAGCTGTCCAGAAATTCCAGCTTTCTGTTTTCTAACTCTCTTTGGCTCTCTTGCTTTCTTTTTCACTTGGGTTCATTTGGGGGGATAAAATACCTTAAGTTGGGGTATTTATAGAGTCTTAAAGGGTTGGGGTCGTGAATCTTGCTTAGAGACTAAGAAACTACCTCATGCAGCCAGGTTGACATGTGTTAAAGCAAGAGGTGGCTTCCTGCAACAACATTTGACGTTTCCCTCATCATATTTGGATCCATATGTGACTTATAAGGTATATATCTATCCTATATGAAGTATCAAGGGGCTGGAAGACGTGGTGGAAGCCTTAATGTTGAAGGAATTGGCTGTTAAAATGACAAGTCTCCCAACCATGAGATGTCCAAGCATGAGGTGTTTTCTTGCAGCCATACTTGACTCTTCCTTTCCTTCTTTGGATCCTTATGTGATTAATAAGACACATGTCTATCCAATATAAGGTGACAAGACTTTAGAAGACGTGCTAGCAGCCTTAAGGTTGAAGGAATTTGAGGTTAACTTGACAACTCACCACATGCTAAGTAGGATGTGTCTTCTTCCAGTTACATTCTGACCTTGTACCAATCATTGGACGGTTTGTATGAGATTTAGAGATAATATATAACATATTTGAAGTCTTAAAGAAGTGGTAAACGTTGCTAATGCTTAAGGGTGAAGGAATCTACCATTACAAAGGCAAATCAACAAGTAGGAGGTGGCTAAGCATGAGGTGTCCCTTGTAGTAGAAATCTGATTTCACCTCTATCCTTGTAGGTACAAATCAAGTGTTAGCTTATTTTAATGTCTTTACAATCCATCCTACCTGCTCTAAGATCCCAAAATCTTTTATAGCTTTAATTCCTTAACCGTTCATTTAATCACTTACCCGATTGACACCCGATTATCGGTCGATTTCAACAATTTGCACCTCAACATTTATAACGTCGTATAAAACCCATATTATGGTGTAGTGATCATGTTCCTTCATGCTTCATGTCCTAAATAGGTCAATTACCTATCTAGGGTTTATGATGATCACGATCAAGCGAACGGAAAGTTTAAAACTTTATCGATACTAATTCCGAATTTTGTAAAATTCTCATTGCTTAGCAAACTAATCTCCAATACCTAACTTAACCTAATTTTTCTACTATAACTCAATGTAAAACTCACCGCTTAAGTCGAGTAGTCGAAGACTAACACCATATAAAAGTTTTAGCACCTCGACTATCAACTGTATCAATTAAAAGACAGCAATCAGGAAATTTAATGCAATTGAAATTATCATGCATGAAATGCATGAATCCTATTGGCCAAATGTAATGTGAAATTCGGGGTATTACATATGTGGTTGAAATTGTTTACTGTAGAAAACAATGTTTATAAAAATGGTAGACAAAGAAGGGCTAAATACGAAAACAATACCAACTAAATATTATTTAATACTATATTCAATAATAAAAGTACAAATTACATAAATTTTCTGAAATTGTCTTCCTTCTTTCTTCAAATGTAAAGTGATTTTCAATGTAGATGATATACTAATCAAACTCTTGTTCAAATGCTTAAAAGATGTCCAAAATAAGTGAAAAATATAATAAAGAACATGATTTTTGGGTAGCAAGAACGATGACCGAAGAAAATAAAATGGACAATTATGATTTTGAAGACCTAAAATTGAAGAAGATAAAAAGGGGAAGAAGATGGAGGAGAAATGTCGAGATGAAATCATGAAAATTGATGGTTTTTGAAACCTAAAATTGAAGAAGATAAAATGGAGAAGAAGGTGAAGGAGAAATGACGGGATGAAAGGATGAAAATTGAGGATTTTTGAATTGATAATTGAAGCCTTGAAGGAGAATTGTATCATTTTGTCAACTAAAATATTTTACTTTATTTTTTTGTTTTTATTTTTGGTCAAATGTCATTTCACCAAAGACGTGATATACATTGTCCGATTAGGCTAAATTCCAAATTCCCCTATTTCGAATCTAGAATATATAACATACATCTGAACTCCGATACCATAGATCTGAACTCGGACGACGATCGGTCGGTGACGGCAGACTCTAAATGACGAACAGTGCCAAGCTGATGCCACCGAAGCCCTCTCCGCTGCCGCCTATCGTGCCCCTCAGAATACAGGTCATCTCTGTCATTTCCCCCCAAATTCCTAATGGCAGAGCATTTGACATCGACATGTAGGACGGAGAAAGGATCCATGTAACTGCGCTTTCTACTTCAAGATCGACGCGTGCCCATCGATCCCAAAGCGATACAGGAACATTTTGAGGTAAAGCCGGTTTTCGGAGAGAGAAGTTCTAGTGATTCCTATTTTTGTTTTAATTGATGTTAGTAATATGTTGCGGAAACGATTTACCTTAAATAAGCTATATTAGAGGGTTATTAGTTGATAGTAGTGATTTTGACAAAGTTTAACTTAATATGGTTATGTTTTTTTTTTAGTTGAGTATGAGGTTGAACAGGGTTTCTTTGTATTTTTTGACAAAGGTATTTACTGTTTTTAACTCTAGTTTTGTTTTAGGATTATTTTCTTTGGTTGACTAAAGTTGTTTTTGGGATCTAGCTGTCACATTAGATTTTTTCCCCTATATTGGGATGACTAAATTTGAGAAATCTAAATTTACATTTGGTTTTTAACTTTTATTGAGGATTACTGGGTCACTGTATCGTTTCTTCATTTTCTATGACCTTTCTCGTTTGCTTTTCTGGCAAATTTAAGATTCAAACTGGTCTCACGGTTTATTTCATGATGATGATTTATCCTATGAGATTATATGGGTGTTTTATCTGCTCATGATATCTTTCTGTGGATGGTGCATTGTGGGATTTAGTGGCACGGTTATTTTCTTTTTGTTGATGTTGTAGGATTTTTATGAAGACTCTTGTTTGAGGAACTCAACGAGTATGGAGAGATTGAAAACTTGAACATTTGCGACAATTTGGCTGACCACATGGCAAGTTCCCTGGATTCGTTCATGTGGTATTCTATTGGCATTTTCAGTCTTGTTGCTTTTTGATAAATTAAGGGTCCCTTTGATACGCAAAGGTGGAAATGAATTCAAATTCCATATTAGTTGGAAAACAAAAACCCACCAAATCCATATGAATTTTTTTCCATGTAAACAAAGAAAATGCAGATTAAACTGGTTGTACTTTGGAATTCGATTTCCATTTTCACGTTGCAATCAAACGGTCAAAGTGGAATTCGTTTTTTTCGGATGTGACATTTTCCATGTAAAATATGGCAATCAAACAGGGCCTAATATTCTTATCCTGTATTTTGGCAGGTTGGCAATGTTATGTTCAGTTCGGACAGAGAGGAAGAGCATACTCATTTCCTGTACTTCTGAGATATTAATCGCTCCCTTGTGTTTGTATCAGGTATGTGGTTTTCTAGCATTAGATTATCGCCAACAGGGTTTTAGCTTTGTCTCTCTCACAATTCATTAGACAAAACACTGTAGTTAAGGAAATTTGCTGAAGAAACTAGGTTGGTAACAGTAACACTTATCTACCACTGGATCATAAGCTGCTATATAGTAAAAGGAACTGAACAAGAAGATACTGCCTCTTCATTGTCCGAGACTGTCCATGCGCACACATAAAGAAAAAGGGAAACAACTTTGCTTCTGTGGTTGGGACAAGCAAACCATGGTACACTTCAATCTATTTGATATTGTCTATTTGTATATAAATCTATAACCATAAATCTGAATTAGAAAACTTTTAACTTGCAAGGTTGGCGATGGACCTATCGCTGGATCATCCGCATATGCTGAAACAAAAAGTTGCCCTAGTTTTTCTCTTTGCAGGTCTGTTGTCATACTTTTCAATTCATGTAACACAAAATCTAAGTTCTAAAGTACAAGAGTTTACTCTATGTTTTGTGTGGATTCAAACTCATAATAAAATTATTATTTTTTTGCAGTCCAAATATATTTCATTAGGTGTAAATATTTAATTTTGGTAGGTCAATGTTTAGTGAGTTGCTGTAGCAGAAAAAATTGTAGAATTAATTTTTAAAAAAAATGTAAAATGACCTATGGCAACGGCCTAAAAATATTGCAAAAGAAGGATAAAAGGAAAGACAGCATGCAAAAAATGTTCCTGTGACGAGAAGACAAAAGCAAATGTAACATTCATTGAATGTTGCAAAAAAGTGTAAAGGCCACAGTAAATAAATGTTACAAAGTGTATAAAGGCAATGGTTAGCGAATGTTGCAAAAACATATAAAGCCGATGGGCAAAGAACGTTGCAAAAAAGTGTAAAGGCGACGGTCAATAAATGTTACAAAGTGTGTGAAGGCAATGGTTAGTGAATGTTGCAAAAACATATAAAGATGATGGCAAAGAACGTTTCAAAAAGTTAACAACATTAATTAAACATTGTAAAAAGCTAATAGCAATGTTCACTGAAAGCCTTTTGCTACGTTTTTTTGAAAGTTACCGTATCTTTCAACTCTACGGCAACATTGAAACCTGCAACATACGTCTCAATGTTGCGAAATGTCACAACGTTTTTTTATCATTGTAAAATGATGTTTTTGTTGTAGTGTTATATCTTGTAATTTTTGTGAACAAATTATGAGAAGATAGACTTCTGCTGCTAGGATTACAATGAAATCTTGTTGACTCTTTAATAATAAATTTCTCATTTTATATTAAATTCTTGTAGTTGTTGATTGCTTTTTATTATTTTGATTTGACGTCTTATTATCTAGCTAAACTTAAGATTTTTGGGATTCATTATTATACAAAAGTTAAATCTTGTTTATAGCTCAAATAATAAACATCACCAACTCATACAAGAGATAAAAATACTTTTACAATTAGTGCAATCTTTTGCAATATTCTAGTTTTGCATGCCATTTTTCTAATCGAATATTTCGTGGAGATATGGTTGGATTATAGGAAAAAATTGGTTCAACTTATCTCGAAAGAGAAAGTTATCACATAAGTAATACCTATTGTCAACATAAAATAAGAACTGATTTAGGGATGACAAAAAAACCCGACAAACCCGATACCCGCGGGGACCCGCCCCGAACGGGGAAAGGAAAACCCGCTTAAACGGGTAACGGGGCGGGGATGGGGCGGGGAATTATTCCCCGAGGCGGGGACGGGGCGGGGACGGGTAACGGGGTCCCCGCCCCGCCCCGCCCCGTTAAAAAAAAAATTTTTTTTTTTTTTTAAGAATTCAATACTTTAAGTGAACATTTTCGTTAGTTCTAATAGAAAATAGCAACTAAAATTATTTGTTTAAATATAATGAATATGGACAATAAAAATAAATTATCAAAAACTAAAAAAAAAAAAAAAAAATTTAAACGGGGAATTAAACGGGGAATAAACCCACCCCCGCCCCGCCCCGCCCCGCCCCGCCCGCGCCCCGCCTTAAACGGGGAACGGGGCGGGGACGGGAAATGAATTTCTTAACGGGGCGGGGGACGGGGAGGGCATCCCCGCCCCCGCCCCGCCCCGCCCCGCCCCGTCCCGTCCCGTTGCCATCCCTAAACTGATTATAAATGTATAATTGAGGACCAAAGTAGGTTAACAATGATGGACTCGTTTGATTGAAGTTATGTACGCGTTCAACTTCAAATGTTACCAGCCTATAGACGATGGGCAAGTTGAAGACATCCCATTTTTTACATCTCAAACTTTTAGATGAGGAGATTTAACTATAGAAAAACAAAAAATACACAGAATAAAAGTAAAATAAAGCAAGAAAATCAATAATTTGCAAAAATAAAAATAAAATAAAATTCAGCTCTTCTGTTCGATAGTTCTTTATTCAGTACACAACACAAGCTTGTATGTATATTGATGCAAATAGATTCATATAAAAACTATACCATGTCAAACTTGATATTGCTCTAGTTGAACATCTTTAGTCTTCAAAGGAACATATTCTCCAAGATACCCTCCAAGATGATCTGCTAATGACGACTTATCGATGTTTTCGTGGTGATACGACTTGCAGATGAAGTAGATGATTGTCTGCATGATGAGGCCTAACAGGAGAATAATTGACAGCAAAAATACGCATAAAACTCCATACCCTATTCTGTTTACAAGTCCAATATCTCCCTTCCTAATAACCAAGCGATTTTCGAAAAGCATCTGAATTCCTAATAAGCATAGGCCTAATACAAGAAAAACACAAAAAGAAACTACCATTTTTCCTTTGATTAGAGCCTGACTTTTTGCCATGGCATTAAGGCCATAACTTTCTTCCAAAACCGAAATCACGGTTGCCAGATGCCATATTAGACTGATATATACCGATCCAATCAAGTACACTATTAACCAAAGTAAGGCAAAACTCACTATAGCATTCTTTGATGGTACAAACAAAAAAAGACCCATGATTAAGATCAAGACTGCAATGAAATTGTATGCAAAAAGAATAATAAAATTCCATATGAAAGTAACCATCAGCCTCTTCCAAACCTTTGGAACCACACTCATGACCTTTCTAAAGCTAATTTCTTTGGCAGTATAAATACAGGCTATTGTATAAACCACAGCAGATGTAGAAAGGAGGGCAAGAATGATAAAGAAAATCACGTAGCCAATTTTGAACAGAATAAAGGCCGTCCATTCGGATGATAAAATACTCGAAATATTCTTATATGTAGAGGTGCCCTCTGGAGTTCTATCCAATATGTATTCATCGTGCATGATATCTGCAAACAGAAGCTCTGAAATTTGGATGTGGGCTAAGTAGATGAAGGATAGAGGGAGGATTAAGGCTATGGTTATTTGGCAGAATATTTTTCTCCATGAAGCAACTATATTGAATGATTCTTTGAAGATTCCAAAGAACCCCATAAACTGTATTTCTTCTTGTTCCCTGTCCATGATTTTCACAGAACTTTTAGAGAATATGGATTTTGGATTGGAGGTTGAGGGGAATTGGCACATATATGTGAAGATGGGGTGGGTGATAGACTTTGAATAGTTGGATTTGGCCTTTGGTCTTGGGTCAAACGGGAAATGGACGATTTCTTCGTAGAAATTTCACCACCATTATTGTTTGTTTTTGTGTCATTAGTCTTTGTCAAGAATGGCGTGGACAAGAAATCTGCACATCTTAAAGAAATGGGCGACTTGTCAACATGATTCCGCGTGCTCTACGATAATAAAAAATAAAATAAAATAAAAAAATATGACTGCAATTATTATTTTAAAATTTGACTTTTTCAACCCCAAAAATCTAGTCAAAATGGTAATTCATATTATATTATTTATGATGACAAATACATTTCTTGTAGCCTTCGCAGTAATTGATCATATTTATTTTAGTGATGGTCCAAAACCCTTGGGCGACCCATCATATTCTCTTTACGTGAAAGTTTGTATTTAGCATTAATAATGTAAAATCTAAAAATTCTAGAATTGTATATAATATTTATTTAGGGTTATACAGGACATAACAATTAAAATAATAGTTTACATACAAATGATGTGACGAGATTAAATTGAATTAAAATCTCATCAATTAAATAATTTTTTCACTTATATTTTAACGCATCGTGATTATGTGAAACATTATGTAAATAATTATGTACAATAAGTATGAACCACGTCCAAGTCCAGTAGTAGGAGGTGTAAACACCAAAAGTAATTTTTTGCTGATTATAATCAAATCTTTCAATCAAAGAACTAAACACCAAAAGTAATTTTTCAATCATCAAAATTAATTCCACCCCAAATAAGGTTGGTGGGCTCGGTATAAACATGTTGTACCCCAACATAAACGGGAACATCGACGTTGGAGAGAAGAATACTGGCGATAAGAATTGCTGTAACGAAGATAATATTTCGGGAGATTGGTCAACTTCAAGATTAGTATCTTATGTGGAAATGGATAATAGTGAATGAAAATGGATCTTTATGGATAGTCTTTATTCATGTAAATATAATAGTTGCGAAGGAGACAATGATATCACATATATATATATATATATATATATATATATATATATATATATATATATATATATATATATATATATATATATATATATTTTATTATTTTATCCCGTTAATCTTGGATTGGACTAAGTTTTATTTTGATGTTGGTGGTTGCTGCAATGGGTTATTAGGCAATGGACACATGATTTTCCACAATGGGGTGTCCAATTGAGGATCAACTTATAATCAGAAAAACAAAAATGAAAAAATCTTTGTTTGAAAAGTTTGGGTATAATCAGCAAAAAAAATGAAAAATTTAGGACTGCAGCTGCAATCATCACTTTTAAATTTTGGCTGAATTTAACGTCTCTACTAACGGATTTGGACAGTGGGTGATTTGCACCTCAATGGTCAAATATAAGGATTTTCAGTCAATTTAAAAGGATATTAGGTATCTCACAAGAGGTCCAACATATAGATGGTTTTGCGCCAATAAACATTTATTTTTCCGTGTTGATCTTTATTACATCTTTCTTTACACTTAGGGTCCGTTTGATAGCATGAAATTTCATGAAAAAGTAAAACTAATTTCATTTTGATCGTTTGATTGTAACGTGAAAATGGAAATTGAATTCCAAAATACAATCACTTTAAGCTACATTTTCTTTATTTTCATGGAAAACGAATTCCTATTGATTGATGAGTTTTTATTTTACAACTAATATGGAATTGAAATTCCTTTCTACCTTTGTCTATCAAACGGATCCTTAAAATAATAATTTTATTGGCCGTCTAAGGTCCCTCCTTGGTGAGGGTCCCCAAAAAAAATATTATAAGTTAGAAATAATGAAAAAAAAAATTCTCAAAAAAACTTAAATTCTTCAAAGCGTAAAAATATTTTTTTTATACATTCGTGACTTTCCATTTTATTCATTTTCTTTTTTTTCCTTGTTTTCGGGTTTACTCTTCAGTTTCTCTTTCTTTTTTTATGTATGTCAATTCTTTTGTTTATCACTTGACCTTTTAGCTTTTGTTTTATTTTCTCGATGTGTTTGGTCGTCCTCAATTTCTCACTTCCAAATTTATCCCTCTACGAATTCTCCAACTTACTTTTATGATATTTTACAATAATACTGAAAGTATAATTTTTCAACAAAGCATTTATCAATACGTAGTATTGATGTGGCACATGATGAAATATTCTAAAATATATTTGATTGAAAAAGTGGACATTTCAAATGAAAGGGTAATTGGCGCAAAACGTCTCTACCTATAACGGATTTTGTGGAAAACGTCTCTACGTTTGATTTTTTTCGTGCAGAACGTCCCTACCTTTGCATTTTCTTGCGCAAAACATCCTTCCGTCCAATTCCCGTTAGAATCCACCGTTAAATCCAAAAAAAAAAAAAAATAGATTTTTATTTTCAAAACAGAAGGGTAAAACCATCCAAATACCCCTAACTTCCATCCATTCACTTCTATCCCGCCCTTTTCTTTTTCAAATGTTATGCATACCTAAAAAGTGTAAGTAATATGAAAATTAATTTGGATGATGTTGTAAAAAATAAGGAAAAATGCTGGAAATCATTGTATTTTTGGTTCATCGTGACTGCCGTAAATCTTTAAAAAAAATTTGGAATGGTATATGAGGATTGAATGTGGTCGATAAAAGATGATGAACATGAACGGGTATTTTTCCCAATTTAGCATGAAATTGCCTTTACCAAAAATATCCCCACCTTTATATTGTGTTGGCGCAAAACACCCCTACATTTACATTGTCTTTGCGTAAAACATCCCTACTTTTATTAAAAATTGTGCAGAACGTCCCTACCAGATACAACCCACAAACTTGTTTATATGACCTACAACTCACCGTCCCTAACACCCATTTTGAACACAACAAAACCAATAATCAACAACCAAGCTCAATAACCTGACCTAGCAATTACAGTACTCAACAATCAAACTCTGGTTTCCAGCGTTCCAAACAATCCCATATTCCCCCATATCTTCCATTCCGATACCAAAACCTAATAAACTACAAATCCCAAAACGGTAAAATATCAAAACCCTAATTTCACTCTATGAAATTCACCTTTTCTTGGGCAAAATTATAGTTTTCATCAATGAATAAGAGACTCCGAGAGCTCAAACCCTTAGTCCCCACACTCGCCTCCTGCATTGGCTAATCCCTCATCAAACACTTAGCTTGTTGCAATAATACTGTCAAATCTCAATCCCTGAAACTCCTTCAATCGTGGTTGACTTCTCAAAAGCAAGAAATCCCTGAAAAGGATATTCAGAAGCTTTGGAAAGGGCTTTTTTACTGTTTCTGGCACTCTGACAAAGTTTCGAATCAGTTAGCCCTTGTTAATAGAGTTACATCCCTTTTTTTGATCTTTGAATACTCGGTTTTGCTGTAGTATTTTAGTAAATTTTTTTTTACTCTTCGGCGGGAGTGGCCTGGGATTGATCGCTTGAGGTTAGACAAATTTTACTTGCTTATACGTAGGTTTATGAGGGTTTTGGTTTTGCGAAATGAAGTGAAAATGGAAGTTAGAGGTGTTTGGACGGTTTTATCCTTCTATTTGGAAAATAAAAATCTTTTTTTATTTAACGGTGCATTCTAACGGGAATTGGACGGAATGACGTTTTGCGCAAGAAAATGCAAAGGTAGGGACGTTCCGTACAAAAAAATCAAACATATGGACGTTTTCCACAAAACTCGTCATAGGTAGGGATGTTTTGCGTCAATTACACCAAATGAAAGAACATGAGTTTTGAACTTTTTATTTTTCAATAGGCTTTTGTCTTTAAATACTAAAAAAATTCCAATAGTAAGGTGAGTCAGTCAATACTACTATATTTCAAAACTTTCACAATGAAATATTTTATTCATAAATTTTAGTTTGATTTTCCCTATAAGGCGAGTCGTCAATATCACTGTTTAAGAAACTTGAGTGAGTTCTTATTGCGAGAAGTAATCATTGTATCTTAAAAGATAAGTGCCGACGTCACTAGTGTCACTAATCTACTTAAATCGGAGTGCTCATATTGCAGAATGTAATCGTCGTATTTGAAAGACTAGTGTTCAAAAATCGTTAGCACCTGTTTGGATCTTAGAGCTTGTTTGGTAGAGATTTTTGGGGGAAAATTTGATTTTGAATAGTGATATGGTGGGAAATATGTGGTTGAAAAAAAAGAAAAAATTATTGATGTGATGGAAAATATTATTTTATTGAAAAATGTGTTTTTGAAAATGAGAATTAATTTGAGAATCAATTCTCAAATGAAAAACAAACACCCCCTTAAAGTGAAAAAGTCAGATTCTTGCCTCAATCTAATTCATTTTCATATATTTCTTCTTTTTATTTTATCGAATTTGAAATTCGATAAAAGGCTAAGGCCCCGTTCGAGAGGGATTAAAAGTCAATTAAAATTGAAAATATGGCCGTTATTGGGTCCCACTCGTCTAATAAAAGTCAACAATAACGGCTATATTTTCAATTTTAATCCGATTTTAATCCCTCCCATACAAGGCCTAAATGTGATAATATAATTGAAGCACAATAATGTTTCCAACATATTACATTGTATTCCTTTTTGATTAACGTATGATATAATTCATGGTGAGGGTCCCCCCCTTGATGGTCCTTTCGTGCGTGCCGTAAAGTCTTGGAATCCGAGTCAATGGTTAACAAATGAAAGTTGATTTGGTCAATTAAGGGACCATACAATACGCGTTAAGGAAATCCATTTCTTTTCACACGTCATTTTCTTAATTAATAGCTTTTTTGTTTTCTAACTCAAGAAAAATGAAAAGATAGGAAAAGTCAACGGTACTTATCATGATTTCTATGTCAAGAAGTCGAATTATTTTGATAGGAAAATAACAGCAGTAGTCCCCACACTTCGACAGATATTTTATCGGGTCACCATACTTCAAAGTCGAGCATTGACATTCTCGATTTTTCATTTTACCACCACTTTCGTCCTTGATGGTCAATTTTACCCTTGTCTAACTCCTGCGTTTTTTATTGTTTCCTCCGGAGACTTCAATATTTTTTCCCTTTTTTTCTCATTCTTGTTTATTATTTAGCCCCTGTTTGTCTACCATTTTTCAAAAAATTGTTTTCTACAGTAATCAATCTCTACCACACATTCAAATAATAAAATATTCTACACATAAATAGATAAAATTTCTTTTAATTTCAACCACACATTTTCGAAAAAATACTATTCATTACACCATTTTCTTCTCAATAATGGTTAACAAATAGGCACTTAATCGTTTCTTTAAAGAGAATGGTAATATTTACTTTTATATATATAAAAAATAGTTTTTAAATTAAAGACAAGGATAAAATTGTCCTATAGAGTATATAGTTCTTAGGGTGTGTTTGATAACACCCATTTTCCAGAGTATATAGATCTTAGGGTGAGTTTGATAACACCCATTTTCCATGGAAAATGGAATTTCTTTTCCTTTTTCACCTAAATGTGTTGTTTGATGGCCACTTTTGCCATGGAAATTACCACTTTTTTTTTTTTTTCCTTTCACGCGTCTACTTCCAGGCGTGAAAGGAATGGATTTTCCCACCTTTTATGTGGGAAAACAATTTCTGGATCTGTCTGACTTTTTTTTTTTTTAACAATAGAAACAAATTTCATAACCAAGTGTAAAAAAAAAATTTCACTTTCATGGACAATTTTGATGCAAACGAATACTAAACTTTAATAAAAAAAGATTTTTTAGAAAACATTTTATTTTTGTTGTTTTTTTTTTTTTTTACTTTTTGACAATGGAAACAAATTTTATAACCAAATATGGAAAAAATTATCAATTTAATGAGCTATTTTCATGTAAAAAAAAGCTAAACGAATAGAAAATTTAAAAAATTTTCGGGTGGAAAATTATACCAATCAAATACACTTGAAATCATTTTTCCTGCAAAACATTTTCTAAGCAAATCTTTTCCCCGTAAAACATTTTCTTTCCACCCATTTTCCACCCTTGCAATCAAACGCACCCTTAGTACTAACTAAAACGAAATATTGCGGATGTAAATGTTAAGTTTTGAAGATACGGGACAGCAAGATTCAAAACGAATCAAAGTTTTGGGACCTCCACAACTATTTTCCGAATTTAAAATTGAATATATCTGCTTACTAATAGCTACGGTTTAATAGATTGGCTTAGACGGGTTGTGACGTATTTTTAAATTAAATCACTTATAAATAGGTTGACAAAATTTTAAGTCTAAACTAAACATTTATATCACCCAAATAAAATAAAATAAAAAATCAAACAATAATTTGCGGTTTAGTAAGATTTTAAACGACAATTTCATCGTATAAATATTATTTTCATTTTTCTTTAGTCAATTAATTCATGGATTCTAATTTGAATATTAGTTTATAAACAAGGAGTATAGTTTAGGGACCCTGGTTTAATTTAGAGAAACTAAAAGAGAATAGTTTAATTACTTTCGTTTGAGCGATGAGAATTTTGCGGTGCGGATTTTTGTTCTCAGAGTTTAAAAATGATTTTCTGTGTCTGGCATTTATAGCACAAAAATGAATGAGACATGAGTGACGCAGACATGACGCTATCAAATTAGAGCCACTAATTAGTAATTTATCAACTCTCTAGATTCAAAGCTCAAAAAATAAACTTTAGAAAACTATCTATTTTAACTTTTCAAATTTATTTATTATTGCTTTATAATGACCGTATTTAATAACTTACATATTTCAATATTTTATTTCTTAAATTAATCGAATCATATTTGAATTGATTGGCTTTTAGTATAGGGATAAACAAATAATCAAATTCAACCTACCGAACCAGAACCAAAACAAATGATTTGGTTTTGATCATGCTAAATGTTTTAACGATTTTGGTTATTGGAATTGGGGGAGTGCAAAACTGAACCAACCCGATCGGTTTGAGTTGGTTTTTTTATTGTTTTTACACAGGGTTGGGTGGGTTAGCTATGTAGGCGGATTGTGTTGAGTCGGGTTATGAATTAACTCAAGAAAATCGAATGAACCCACCCAACTCGCCACCCACTTTAAAAAAAATAAAAATAAAAATAAATTACCTAAAAAGTAAAAGGAACCTAAAAAGTATGAGTGGATACTGTAACTCTAATTAGTTTGATGTATTTTAGAGGAGGAGTTTACTCCCCTTCCCACAAGAAATGTAGTATAATTTTTCCATATTATGTTAAATGTATTTTATTCTTTGTAAGCTCGACCAATGAGGATTGGATATGATAATAAATAATTTTATTTATTTATTTCTTATTTAATCTTGTCTATTCAAATTTAGTATAATAGACAATTGGATGATTTTAATTTTTGTTGACAAGTTGTTCAAAACCGACCAACCCAACCCGACCCGACCCGACCGATACTTGATTGAATTGAATTTCAATATTTACATGTGTTGGGTTTCAACCTTTACATGAGTTGGGTTGGGTTAAATTTTGATTAAACATATCATGTTGGGTTGAGTTTGGTTTGGCTTGAGGCAAAAATTGACCCAACCCAACTCATACCCACCCCTAACTGGAACCTAGAACCGGAACAAAGAACCTTAAAGAACCCTACTTAATTTCCGTACTCTTTTTGTATGGATCTCATTTCTTTTTTCTTTTTACAAATTACACTTCAAAAATTCAAATTTAGAGTATCTTTGATACACATTAAAATGGAAAGAATGCATTTTTTGTGATATGATGGTGATTGGTGAATATGTAGTTGAAAAATAAGAAACATTTATTGATGTGATGGAAAATATTATTTTATTGAAAAATGTGTGGTGAAAATGAGTAGAAAAATGAGAATGTGGCTCAAACATGGACTTAATTGTTTATTTCTGGTTCTAGTTCGGTTTATTATTACAAAAGGAATAAATCAATGCTTAAGAATAAGCTCTAGAAATCTATCTAATTTAACTTTTTAAATTATTTTATTCTTACTTTGTAATGATTAAATTTAATAAATTATAAATTTAAGTACTCTAATTCTTAAGATATTTAAATCATATTTGAATTGATGGACTATTAGCATAAGAGTGGACAAAGAACCAAATCGAATTAGAACAGAATCAAATGATTTGGTTCGTTGTGCTAAATTTTTTAATGACTTTTGGTTCTTAGAACCTCTATTGAAACTAAGAACATTAAAGAGCCGTGATTAATTCGATATTTTTTACATGGAGCTCATTTCTTTTTTCTTTCAACAAATTACACTTAAAAAAAATTCAAATTTAATTGTTTATTTTTATGTACGAATTAAATGAGTATGTGGTATTTGTTTTTAATTCGTTTATGAATGGATGAACTTTAATTCAATTTCATTTATAATTTAAAAGTTGTTATTATTGAAGAACCAAACAAAATCAAATCAGAATCGAATAATTTGGTTTTGGTTTGTTCCATTATTACAAATGGAACACATGTTTCCATTATTGAAAAATCATTGATTCTTGGTGCGATTCAACTTTCTTGGAATCATAATAACATAAAACCACGTTCACCCCCACGTTAACATATGGATCTATGTGTTAAATAAAATATTAGGAAAATTAATAAATGATTTTTCTTTAAAAAATGCAAAATGAAAATTAAATAGAGAGCATTATTTGATTGAATTTAATTTTACTCTCTTAATTCAATTATTAAATAAATGCAGTATTTTATAATTTTAGATGTTTGGTATGTATTATTAGAATTGTTGAATTTTTTTAAAATGATTAAAAATTTAAAATTAAAAAAAACGTTTTTTTACGCCTAAGCTTCGCCTAGGCCTGCCTAGGCTCGTAAAGCTGGAAGCTTGGCCTCCACGCCTAGCCACGCTTTACGCTTTTTAGAACATTGGTTTTAAGGGATTTAAAAATTTGTGGGTGATGTCAAAAATAATTTTACATTAATTGTAAAACGTAAAGTCGTGATTGTTTATTTTACATGTAATATTATTTTATTGAAAATATTTAATTATAAATAAGAGAAAAAATGTCCATATTTTTTGAATAAAAAAGAGTGTGCATCTAACCTTTTCTTTTTCCTTTCAATTTTTCTCCATTTCTTCACGCAATGGCCATATCTTTTACTTCCAGAATCATGCCTTTTTGGTCCATCTGTGAGTGTGCATCTAACCTTTTCTTTTTCCTCTATGAAAGGGTACTTAAAATTAGATGTTATCTGGTTGTGCATAACTGAAAATAGTAGATATGTTTTGCTGTTATAGCATATCTACATATGGATATTGCGTATTTTAACATAATCTCATGATACCCAATTAATTTCATGCTCTAAATCAATTTATTATAGCATCAAAGCGTTATTTCTGTAAGAGAAGAAAAACTTGATTTTATGTACTCTTGTAGTTAGTATGTTTTTTGTTATTAAATGCATTGAAGTTCACCCATTCATTGTTTCACTTTTGTAACCATCGTTAGACTTCAATTTTTTATTCAATTGAGGCACTCCATCTTATCAGATTAATGAATATGATGATGTGGTATGAAAAATTTGGTTTGTTCATATATTCTAAGAAAAATGCTATTCATCCCCAGCGGGGATGCATCCCCAAATGATTGGTTAAATGATAGGTGAAATTAAATGACTTATTTAATTTCACCTATCATTTAATGCCACATTAACGCCACATAGACTGGTGATGCATCCCCACTGAGGATGAATAACATTTCTCATATTCTAACCACTTACATATAAACTATATTTTTTCAGTATAATTATAATACACTTACAAATTATGTCAAAACCTTCCTCATTTTCTTTCATTTTTTTCCTTAAAACAACACACTATTTAATACACAACTTCACCAACGGCACGTGCATCGCACGTGTGTCAAACTAGTCTTTAGAAGAAATGGAGATTCAAGATGAAGTGAGATACGTCTACATGTCTAGTATTGTCTAATGCAACACCATATATCGTTCAAAATGTTGGCTTTATCGAAAATCCTAAATAGTCTAGGTCACTAGGTGTATCTTCTCTTTAGTTTTTATTCTCTTGCATTTCCCTAAATTATTTTCAATCCAAGCAAAAATTCTATTAAAGGCTAGAGGTTGCTTACAAATCTGTAAAGAATACCTACTACTCTTGAAAAGACCAATTTCATCAGCTACCCACTTGAAAAAGGAAAAAAATGTACTCATGTGCTCTTCATAATTCATGTAGCTGCCTTAATAATTCAAACTTGAGATAACTCTATTACATATTCACCAAAAAATTGAGACGTGTCATAGTTCATTGACTAAACAAGGAAAAAGAAATAAAAGAAGCCGCTCAAATTAAGTTATTTTGCCTTTGAAAATTGAAAGGTAGCTAGGAGGCCGACGACAGTAACTTATAATTCCAAATTTTTATTTTTTTTTCACCAAAATCAAAGTGATATAGAAAATGTGTTTTGGATTACATTTATAGTCTATTTTCATTGTGTCACATTGATTTGGAATGGGTTCGAAGTTATTTATGGTTTTACAACTTTTTTGCAAATTTGATTGTGTCATCAACTCGAAATGTCTGTTTCACATATAATTCATTTTATAAATCCTTGAAGAAGAAATCATCGATAGAACGGTCCCATATGCTTAGATACGACCACCATTAAAATGAACACACGTACCTCCAGTGTAACATTCTATTAAAAGTTATGTTATTTAGTATTATAAGTGTAACAAGATAATTCTAGGTTACAGTAAGTATCGTTAAATAAGAAGAAAAATTAAAAGAATCACGTGATTAAGCCTTTCATTGAATCTATCACATGGTGACATGTAGATCAATGTCCTAATTACAGTAGTACTAAGTATCATTATTCTTCTATTATATAATATGTTTTTGGTACGGCCTTGCTTGGGGGGATTAGCTTTTCCTCTACCTATTTTGGAGTAAACTGGGAAGTAAGGATTTGTCTAGCTCGTTCGAGGGGAGCAATAACCTCCGACCTCTGATGAGAAACAAAGTAAAGCGGAAAGGTACCTTGTATTTATTTCCTCTCAGAATAAATAGCAGAGAACATCAACAAATTCCACAGAAATAGGAATGCAGACACAACGTTCACAAGTTAGTTGTAACTATCCAACAATTAGGCTAGACTCATTCAAATAACTATCTGGGAACTGATTTTTAAGGATTTCGCAATCTTCCCAAGTTGCTTCAACTGGAGATGAACCTTGCCAATGGACCAAAACTTGTCGTCTCTTGCCCTTCGTTTGTCTGTCTAGAATTTCTTGTGGCAGATGAATTAATTTCTCCCCAACTTAATCCATGACAGGAAGCTGTGTTAGGACTGATTGATCACCAATTTTCTTCTTCAATAATGAAACATAGAGCACTGGGTGTAATTTTGAGGACACAGGCAATTCCAACTTATAGGCCACCTTACCAATCTTCCCTAGTACCTTGAAAGGACCATAGTATTTTGCAGAGAGTTTCAGATTCTGTCTCTTAGCTAATGATAATTGTCTATAAGGCTGAAGTTTCAGAAATACCCAATCACCCTCTGAAAATTCCTTCTCCCGGTGCTTTGAATCATATACTCTTTTCATTCTTGCTTGTGCCTGTTTGATGTTGTCTCGTGCAGCCTGGATAACTTGGTCACAATTCTTGAGCTCATCGTCCACTGCAGCTACTCTTGCTGTACCAGGAACATAAGTCAAAAGAGAAGGAGGAGCTCTTCCATATACCACTTCAAAGGGAGTGCTTTTGACAGATGAGTGCCAACTTGTAGCAAAACTCTGCCCATGTGAGCCATTTAGTCCACTGCTTGGGTTGTGAGCTCGTGAAGCACTGCAAATACATCTCTATTGTTCTATTTACCACTTCAGTCTGGCCATCCATTTGAGGGTGCTAACTAGAACTGAAGTTGAAATCTGTCCCTTGAAGATGAAATAACTCTTGCCAAAATAAACTGATGAACAATGAGTCTCTATCACAAACAATGGAGCGAGGCATACCATGCAACTTGAAAACATTTTCAAAGAATATTCTAGCAACTCCAACAACTGTATATGGATGAGACAGAGCAATAAAAAAAAGGGCATATTTGGATAAGCGGTCCACTACAACAAAAATAGTTGATTTACCATTAGAGGGTGGGAGTTTATCATTAAAGTCCATAGAGATGTCTTCCCAAACTTGCTCTGGAATTGGAAGAGGTTGAAGAAGTCCTGCTGGCACCATATGTTCTACCTTATTTCTTTGGCACGTGTCACAAGGTTTAATATAATCCTTAATTCTTTGCCTCATCCCAACCCAGTAAAAATTCGAACGAACTCATTGTAAGGTTTTGACAAATCCTTCATGTGTATTGCCATGACATTGATCAAGTAGTGTTGGAATCAAAGGTGAATCACCAGCTAAGTATATTCGATCCTTGAAGAACAGGATGTCATCTTGAAATCTCCAAGGTCCTATGGCTTCTCTGGTTTGAACATGCTGTACCAAAACTTGCAAACTGGCATTGGATTGAATTTTCTCCTTGACAATGTCTAGCCAATTTGGCACCACTTGCGAGATTGCATAAATTTTCTTATGGTCCTTCTCATATTTCCGGGAGAGAACATCAGCAACCACATTTTCTCTCCCACTTTTGTACTCCACCTTGAAATCAAACCCCATCAGCTTGTACAACCACCTTTGTTGAGCCATGGTTGTCATCTATTGAGTCCACAAGTGCTTTAAACTTTGATCATTAGTTCTCACAACGAATCTCCTTCCCAGCAAGTAGGATCTCCACTTCTGTACTGATAATTGATGAGTGTTCTACACTCATGATATTTATGTCACTTAATTCGTTATTTTGTCATCCTTGAGAGAGTTTTAGAGTGTTTTTATGTGTGTTTTGATGTTGTGATGTAGGTTGATGAGATTGAAGAAAATAAACAAAAGTTGGAAAGGAAAGGGCTAAATTGTAAGAGATCTAAAGTTCGGGGACTAAAGTACAAATATTGAAAAGTTATACCGAGCCTCACGATGAAGATTTGAGAGTGATCAGAGCCAATTGGATGAGGAAAGATGTCAAAGGGATCAAATTTAGTTAAAATATGATCACAAATCAATTTACAACAGAAAAGTTTTGCTCCAGATTTTTAGTCTCATATTGAGACTCATTTTTGACATAGTAAACGATTGAATTGGAGAATGATGTCTGAAGCAAAGTTGTAGGCCTTTGAGTTAGCTTTCCAACGCAACTTGAATCATCTCAATCGGATATCAGGAGAAAGAGTTATGTTAAAAATACTGAAAGAAGCGTAAACTGAATTTCAGCAAACCGGTCGCCTGGGCGCTCAAGGTGGGCGCCTCACATTGTTGAAAATGAGCAAAATACACGGCGCCGGCGCCCCGACCCGAGAAGGAAGAAACTTGAAAATTTTAAAAGATTTTCAGCCAGGTCCAACCCTATTCCATCTTGCAACTTGTGGACATTATAAATACCACCATAAAAACCTAATTTTAGAGGGTGGAGAAGGAGGAAAAAGATACAAAACGGCTAAATCTTCAAGGACAATAAGAAGAAGGATTTGAAGAAATCAAGTGAAGAAAGGGTGGAAACATCAAAGGGGACTTCGATCAACACACGAAAAAGAGTTTTTCTTACCTCCTCTATGTTTTTCATTGTAGATTGTTTAGATTTTATGAATTTCTTCATGAACTAAATAATTTAGCTAGGATTTGATGTAGCCACTTGAGATTATAATTTGATGAATTTATAATTACTTCCTTTGGATTTCCTACGTGTATTTAATTGTGTCATGAATTTAATGCTTTCAATTACCTGATCAATAATTGAATGAATAGATGCTAATCAATTCCGGCACTCGAGAGAGGGGAATTTAGACGTGATCATAGGATTGACGCAACGTAGGTTTTATGGGCTTCGAGAGAAAGTGTAAAATCTATGAAGTATACTTCACAAAAGAATCAGGACTTTGATAAATTCTAGGCTTTAATTCGGAATAGAGATATTGAGATTGAATTGTAGGATTAATTTCTAGCTGGCACTCGAGAGAGGGGAGAGAAATACAATTGGATTCTTGGTTTTAAATATTGGAAAATTAATTTGATAATTTGATATCATTGAATCATAATTGAAAGTTGGTGAAATCATTCCATAGACTTCTTCATTTTGATAATTTATGTTCCTCAATTTTGTCTCAACCAATTTCATTACTTTAGTTTAAAACAATCAACCAATCATTCATCAATTGTCTAGATAAAGTAGAAGTTGCATAATTATAGTACTTAGTGGAATTAAATTACAATCTCTGTGAGTTCGACATCCTAACTTTCATAGTACATTACAAAACTTGACACCGTACACTTGCGGCATAAATTCACGTTATAGAAAATGCGTGACAATAATACCAAAGCCAATATTTCTTTCTCATATGTAGATAACAAGAGGTGTTTACCTTGTAGGGCTTGGCAAAGAAGGCTATAGGTCGATCTTGCATCAGGACTGCTCAAACTCCCGAACCTGAAGCATCACATTCCACCAAGAAAGTTTTTGTAAAATCTGGTAGAGCCAAAACTGGTACACTAGTCATGGATTCCTTGAGTTTGGAAAATGCCTCCTCAGATGCTTCATTCCTCTTAAAAGAGTCTTTCTTGAGCATTTGTGTGAGAAGACCAGCAATCTTTCCGTAATTTCGTATGAATTTACGGTAGTACCCGGTCAATCCCAAAGATCTTCGAAGGGCCATAGGTGTTTGGGGCTTAGCCCATGTAAGCATTGTCTCATTTTCTCTGGATCTACAGAAACTCCCTTCAGTAAGATATTTGACTTCCCTTTGGCCAAATTGACATTTTTCTAATTTTACATATAACTCATGAGTTTGTAAAATTGAAAATACAACATTTAAATGATTATCATACTCATCCCATGATTTACTGTAAATCAGTATATCATCAAAAAAAATCTAAAACAAATTTTCTCAAATAATCACGAAATATTTCATTCATGAGGGCTTGGAAAGTTGATGGCGTATTAGTCAAACCGAAGGGCATTACCAGGAATTCGTAGTGTCTTTGATGAGGTCTGAGTGTTGTTTTTTCCACATCTTCCAGACTCATTCGGACTTGGTGATACCCTGAGCGTAAATCGAGCTTGGAAAACACCTGTGCACCATGTAATTCATCTAAGAGCTCATCAATTATGGGAATCGGATACTTATCTTTTATGGTAATCTGATACAAGGCCCGGTAATCCACACACATCCTCCATGAACCGTCTTGTTTCTTTACCAATATGTCTGGGGAAGAATAGGGACTGTTGCTATGCCGAATTATACCCAAGGAAAGCATCTCCTTTATCATTCTCTCAATTTCAGCCTTCTGGAAATAAGGATAACGATATGGCTTCCCTGAAATTGGTCCACACCCAGGTTGTATGGGTATTTTGTGGTCATATGCTCACTTGGGAGGTAACCCTATTGGTTCAGCAAGCACTTTGCTAAATTTCTGCAGAATCGACTACACTTGTGGGTAAAGTTCTTGTTGGACTTCATCTTTGTTTCCCATGGGTACCAGTTTGAGCAAAACTCCTTTCATCAGCGTTAGTTTATGAATTTCTTGGTCACCAACTACTGTTTTCTCTGTGCTTTTCAATCCACGTAAACTACAATTCAAACTTCATTAGTAATTTAGAGAAATCCCATTCGATTTTTCCAAGTGTGCAAAGCCAGTGTGCTCCCAAAACGACATCACAGCCCTCCAATGGCAGTAAATAAAAATCAGCTTAAATAGGATGGCCTTGCAAAATTAATTGAACATTTTTGCACTTCCCCGAAGGCTAGATAATTTTTTTCTCCCGAAGCCACCATTTCCTCTAAATTGCCATATGAGTTCAGTTAGAGGCCTACCTTCCTTGCTAGCTGTTCATTGATAAAGTTATGAGTGCTTCCTGAATCGATCAAAACTGTGGCTTGTCGGAAAGAAAGATAACCTCTAACTCTCATTGTTTTAGGATTTCGAAATCCAGTAATAGCATGGAGTGAAATTTCTGGCATATCTTGAGTTTGCTCCTCAGATGGCCTATCTTTTTCCAACTCAACATCGTCTCCTAATGTAGCTTGGATTAAGAACAACTTTTTACACACATGCACTGAGCCAAACTTGTCATTGCATTTGAAACACAAGCCTTTGCGCCTCCTCTCATTTAACTCCTCAGTGCTCATTCTCTTAATAGGAGTTGTTCCTACATTTTATCCATGGTGTTGGTGTTGTATGAAGAGCTGGTTGCATGTTCTTGCATTGGCTAAAATCTCTAGCTTCAAATAGTCTTGCTAATCCTATAGCTGAGGACAGGGAGTTTGGCTCGTTGGCTCTAACATCAGTTCGAAGTGGTTTTCAAAGGCCTCATACGAAGCAACTAACTTGTCAAGATTGCTCCATTGGACCCGCCTTAGCTAATAGTTTCTCAAATTTATCCTAGTAGTCTTGTACTGAACTTACCTGTTGTAAACGAATTAGTTCCGCAAAGAAATCCAAGAACTGGTTTGGCCCATACCTTGCATTTAATCCGTCTTTGAATTCTTCCCATGTGATAGTGCCCAGTTCTTGTTTCAGCAATTGGTACCATGGATGTGCGTCACCATCCAAATGAAATGAAGCTAATGCAACTCGATCTTAAATCGGGATTCCATGTAGTCGAAAAAATTGGTATGCTTTGCACAACCAAATGGTTGGATTTCCTTCATAGCAAGGAAAATCAATCTTAATCGTTTTTGGAACAAAAGAACCTGTCATTGAATCCTCAGAGGCATTTGCACGAACAATTGGCGTGCTACGGGATGATGTTGAGTCTTCCGCCCTACTTGGAGTTTGCATTCTAACAGTAGAGTTCCTAGCAAGCTCGTTGGTCTAAATGGCGATTTGTTCCACTCGATTAGTGAGTTTACTAACTGTTTCGGACAATTTACGCAAGATCTCCTCCTGACCTGTCATCGTTCCTAGGGCCACCTCCAATTGTTCCAACATGTGATACATTCCCAGGCTCTAATACCACTGTGGTACTGCCTTACTTGAGGGATTAGCTTTTCCTCTACCTATTTTGGAGTAAACTGGGAAGTAAGGATTTGTCTAGCTCGTTCGAGGGAGCAAGAACCCTCGGCTTCTGATGAGAAACAAAGTAAAGCAGAAAGGTACCTTGTGTTTATTTCCTTTCAGAATAAATAGTAGAGAACATCAACAAAATCCACAGAAATAGGAATGCAGACCCAACGTTCCCAAGTTAGTTTTAGAGTGTGTTTGGGACACATTCTTTTCAAAGAATGTATTATTGAATAGTAGATCGATGGAGAATGTGTAGTTAAAAATGAAAGAAAAATTATTGATGTGATGAAAAATATTATTTTATTAAAGAATGTGTGGTTAAAAATGAGTAGAAGAATGAGAATGAAAAATATAATGTGTACCAAACAGGGCCTTAATCATCCAACAACTAGGCTAGACTTATTCAAGTAACTAGATATTCATATAAAAATGAAAAATTACTAACTTCAAAAAATCAAACTCCTATCAGTTTCTTTCTTACATTATTTCAAATTACCAACTTAAATAATGACACGTGTATTTTATGTCATATTTTATTTTTTATCCATTTATATCTCTTTTTATAATAGGGAGTTCTAATTAAAGTACACATTAAGAAGAATTCTATTTGAAATGTCATTGTGGAATCCTACTCAAGTTTACTTGGTGAATTTTAGTTGAAGTCCTATCTTGAAACCCAATTATGAGTTGGAATTTATGTTGGACTTAAAAAGAACATTGGAATGAAGAAAATCAAGTTTTGAAGTAAAGGATCCAAGACACTACGGCCCAAGAAAATTTCGGCCCGGCGACACCTGACTGTTTTGCCCTGTGCATTTTTTTTGTTTTTTTTTCCATATTACTAAAAAAATCTCCATTTTCTGCAAATTATTTGTTCTCGTGATCAATTATTTTATATTGTGGCTAAAATAACTTATTTACTTCAGCAAAGTGGTATTAGATTAATCTCGTATCATTTTCATTTCACAACACAACTAAAAGCAATAGACATATGTATTCTGTGTTTATGCACTAAACATCGCATTTAACTATCAACAACTAATATGCGGATTATAAATGTAACGTAACTTACTTAGTGTAGCAAGATTACTTTCAGCTAAAACCAAAAGCATATGTTCGGAAGCAACAATCTTACTAGTACATGTCGTGAAACAACTGCGATAGGATTTCAGTTGTTGATCTTACTAAAGTGTGTGGATGTATTTTCTGCAAGTGTAAACAGTCATGTGTTACTCCTAGGTATTAATTACAGACTATCTTGATAAATATTTGCAAGAGCAACATGTGTGCCTTCAGTATTTACATTGTCTAACTTTGAATGTACTAGTAGACGTCGACATGTGTCAATTATCTTATTACATTTTTGTAGAACTTCCTTTATTTACATGTTTTTCCTGTCATTCTTTAGGTTTCTTCTTCATGTTACTATGATACTGTTAGTTCTTTGAGAATATAGGATTTCATATGTGCATCTTCCAGGTTCCTCTCTCAATCATATCTGACCTGAAATTTAGAAGTAATGAAACTGTATTTGTTATTGTAATATTTAAATTAAGAGGAAATTGCACCACATATCTCTTTTTGGTTTTGCATTTTTCAAAAGAGCCATGCTAGTGGTACATCGGGGTGTACATCACGGTGTACACCCCCCTCACATGGGTAAGGGGCCCACTCGAATATTTTATTCGAGTGGACCCCTCCATGTGAGGGGATGTAGACCTTGATGTACACTTTTTGATGAACATCTAGCATTTTTCTTTTCAAAATGCCACTTTTTAATAATCGGCCTTGCTACTTGTACATTGGGGTGTACACCCCCCTCACATGAGGGTATGACCCGCTTAGATTAAAAAATAATTTATGCAATGGGTCCCACACCCCATGTGAGATGAGTGTAGTCCCTTATGTATAAATTGTGATGTACAAGTAGCATTTTTGTTTAATAATTTTTGCAAAAATATCACTTTTGGATTTTTTTATCGTTACGGACAACTTAAATCCCATATATGTCTGTAATTAATGTTGATGTGAATAGATAAAAAAATTTTACAAAATAATACACAAACATCCCATCAAACCCACATAAACCACACCCAATCCTACCCACATTCTAAACCCAACCCAAAAACAAAATTCAAACTAATTCCAAAAAATTGAAAGAAACCTCGTGTGCCTTCAAAAGAATTTGTGAGAGAAATCACAGTTTCAATATTTTTTCGAGATCGTTTCTTCTCAACAATCAAAATCTCTATGATTCCTTCATCTATGATTTTTTTTTTTTGTCCGAAAAAAATTGCTGTTTGTTCGTTTTTCATTTTTTAGGAATGCTTGGTATTTAAGAATTCCTTTTCAAACTTCAGGATTTTCAGAGATATTCTAGCAGATTTAAAAATCTATTATTTGCCCTTTTTTCATTTTCTTTGGGTGTCTGAGAAAGTTCATAAATTTTCTTTTAGAATTGGTTTTGAAAATTGTATTTCAATAATTTATTTATGTTCAACATGAATAGAAGATTGTTTCAAAAAAGCACGAAGTGAAGCCGCCAACTATTTTTTCAATCCGTCAGTCCATTTTTCGTTCCTATGTGAAATTTAATTTTATTTATTTTTCGATTTCGTGAGTGTAAAGTGGGTTTAATGTAATTTAAAATACATTCTATTTTAATGTAGAAACATTATCTTAACGAGTGTGAAGTGGATTTATTTTTTGCCGCCATTCTATGTTAATGTAAAATACTTGAATTTTGTTGCAGGTCCGAATTAGGGTCCCTATTAGTGGAGATTCATCATTTTTAGACCGAGCTTAAAGTTCGTAATTAGTCTTTCATTATTCTTGAAATTATATTAGTTTGCATGCAAAAATTTGTAGCTTCTTAATGGCTCAAAGATTTAGACATTGATATTGAATATGTAAATGAAGCATTGCTCAAATTCCCACATGAAGGCTATTAATTTGTTTCATGAACTTCAATGGTTGATTTCATGGGATTGATAATAATGTCTTCATTTTTATATTTACCATGGGAAATCAATATGAATGTGATACATTTCATTCATAATACACATTTAGAATCTGCACAAATATGTAACTGATCATTGAATACAACACATTTTCTTGTCTGTAATGAATAAAATTGATTGTTTAACATATTATTCTCACATCAAAATATAGATGTTCATTCACAAGAAGCACAAAACTTTAAATGCAACTTGCTTGCTCATACTCATTCATTACCAACAACTGCAAACTTTGCTATAATTGATTTTGACATCAAACTCACTATGACGTCACATGTAATAGTAGTAGGATGGGTTTTAAATATCGCATCTTCCCAATATATGCTCGGCAATTATAGAACTTATGGATATCGATGTGGGCTGCGACAAAAATCTATGAAACTTATATGCACGTTGTTTAGTTTACGGATCATGAAGATTGCAGACTCAATATGAAAAATTAATTTTTCGAGTAAACTGTCATTTGAGACACTGCATTTTAACGACCTCATCATATTGTACATTTCAGTGAATTTTCGTCGCAACAAACGAAGGATTTTGGAAGCTTGATTTCCAAAATAGCAACGCATATAGTGGTTTCCTTATAAACTGATATGTACAAATTTAAGTCTTCATTTTCGCGTATTTCAGTTGGAGGTATATTCATGTTTGAAATTTTGAACTTCAATTTAATTTGATTGTGGGGATCAAGAATACTAAGAGCCTGTTTGGTACCGATTAAAATCCAATTAAAATTGAAAATATAACCGTTATTGGGCCCCACTCGTCTAATAAAAATCAACAATAACGACTAATTTTTCAATTTTAATCCGATTTTAATCTCTACCAAACGGGCTCTAAGTTTGTCTTTCAATCTTAATACAAGTTTGGCTAGGCTGATATTTGTTGGGAATTACAATTGAAGTAGTTTTGTCCCTCTTCACTTTCATTCGTCATCTACATGAACAAATTTTTTCCCTTGCGACACGATAAATCTCAAATGATTACTTATACCAGAAAAGTTGAGATTGTAATTGTAAGAATTATGCACAGTCAATATGTTGGCCTTTAATAGCATGAAAGTGTCACATTCGAATATTTAAATCCATACAATAACAAACATCTGAAAAAGATAGTTGAAATGTTTATCCCATCAGTTTCAAAATGTGGAATTCAACAATTAAACTGTCGAAACTGATGGAAGACATGTAATGTGTGTGTGATTGGAAAAAAATTATTCATAACGTTAAGTGTGGTCATCAATATTATATTATCAAATGATAAAATTTTCTTCTCAAATAATTTGCACAGTGAATCATCAAAAAGGCAATTCTTCAAAGCATTTATTAGGTTTGATTGGAAAAAAATATTCAAAAATTAATTGTGATCATCAATTCACAACTACAACATAACAATATGTTCCCAAATAAATAACTTAATGCTCTATTAAATTGGAATCCTTCACAGAATTTTGTAGACGATATTTATATTTTTATTCTAAAATATTTGAAAAACCAAACAAATCAATGAATAATAATTCGAAAATTTCAAATATATATGAGTATGTTATATTTAACATTTCAAAAGTAATAAGTTATAAGATAAAAATATAAACAATTTCTAACATGATAACCTCTCAAAATAATTTATCTTTCCAATTAAAACCTTTCTGCCATTTACAACGTTGTATTGTATGAGCACTACCGGACCCACATGGGGTCACGTGGGGTCAAATGACCCTACAAATTTTTTATTTTTATTTTTTTTAGTTTTCCTCGAGTTTTTTTTTTACATAAATATTTTTGAATTCTTATTTTTAACCCCACAAGAAAAATAGTCTCGATTTGTCCATGATGCTGAGATAAATTTATCCAATAAACAAATGAGTAAAATAGTCACCATGTCGAGTAATTGAAATTTAAATGAATAAAAGCGTCCAGTCAATCTAAACGCCTCCAGCATACACGTGGAAATCTGTTATGTAGAACTCAACTATAAGACCCTTATCTAGAAAAGAATGAGCAGTGAGGAACTTTGGAATCAAAATTTTCATGGCATTATCTGCAGCTTTCTCACATAGCTCCTTCTCATGCCTATCAACATTCTCAAAAAACCCTAGAAAAATCACAACTGGGCACTTAAGATTAATAAGAGCTATAAAATCCTCTGAACCACAGAATGAGAAGATTGCCCAGACTGAAGCAAAAGAGAGTTCATCATCCAATGCAAAACCCACTACTACAGCACCTCCCAAGCCCAAAAAACCTGTTTATTCTAGTGAGTATTGATTTAAAACCAAAATAAAAATAAAAATGGGTTTGATTTGATTTTATTATTTATTTATTTTTTTGCTAATTTGGCAGTGAAAAAGGGCCAGATTGTGAGAGTGGACAAAGACAAATATCTCAACAGTGTAAATGTGAGTATTTTCTTCAATACCTTTAATATTTTTCTCAGATGTTGTTATCTGGATTGATGATGGGGTGAAGTATTTTTCTCAGATGTTCATATCTGGATTGATGGGTAATTGATGATGGGTGAAGTACTTATGAATGCAGAAACAATACCAAAAAAAAAAAAAAGGAATTTTTTATGAATTTATGATAAAAATAAGATAGGCCCCTTTAATTGTTACCCTATCGATACGTTCATATTCGGGTTGGCTTATAAGCTTACATATAAGAAGAAGAGAGAAAACCTTGTCTTGATGTTCTTAATGATCGGGTCACATTGTTATGAATGTTTCAATACTTTGTAAGAAACATCTTTCTTAGAAGATAAAGAACAAAAGACAAAGCAGTGAAGAGTTGTAGTTCGTCAAGATCTAGTTTTTGGACCAGTCATCTAGCAACGAATTGAGCCTAGTTACGGAAAAAGATTCGTGTAATCGATCTCATATTCCTTGCAAGAAAAGGCTTAGTTTGTGGTTCCTGTGTCATACCTATCTTCCTTAAATGAAAAACCCACTTATTTTGTTCTATATTCCTTGGACTAATCTACAAATTAACATGATTCTTCTACTATCATGATTTCTTAGTCATTTACAGAATCTAAAGTCAATATTTCTTGCATTCCAGTATTTATCCGTGGGGCATCCTCCTTATTACAAAGGCCTGGACTACATATATGAAGACCGTGGAGAGGTATCCATTATTTGAATAAATGATTCTGCACTGCACATGATAAGAAAATTAATTAGAATTCACTTGGACAACCCCTTTTTCTCTTATTTTTAATATTTGATTATCGATCTTTCTTCTTGTATTAGGTGCTGGATTTGCGTTTCTTCGAGACAGGAGAATATGCACTTGTGAGTTGATATCATTCACAGCTTATACCAGTTCTGTATTACTTCTCATATTTCTACAAAAATTGCATACATATCATACGTTTAATGAATAGTATTTGTTTGCTCGTTGTGGATCATCTTGAATAGTTTAAGGTTTTAAATAAAGCGATTCAATGGATACGCCTGTTGCCTTGACTTTTGTTGTTAGCCCTGTTTCACTAATGGATTCTATAGACGTCTTGGTTATTTGTTGATGACGCAATAGTAGTCAATGAGAATTGAAGATGGCTAATTCATATGCTAGAACTTTTGGAGACTACTTCATTATCTAATACATTTCAAGTTGATTACAACTAAGACGAAATACATTTTACTCCAACATTTCATCCCATCTATAAGCTAGGTATTGACAGAAAGGTTTGGCACCTCCATGTCGGCTCTTCACCACCTGGGGCTGCAATATGTTCCTAGAGAGGATATTTTGATAGATTAAGTAGCGATAGATTGAATAAAATAAGAAAATAGATTCATGTAACTAATCCTAATCTATTAAAATTTAAAAATATAGTTTAGTTTACATGTTAGTTATGTCGAAAACCCAATGGAAATTTACTATGGCAATCAACTTGTGTGAACCATGTATTAATCAAGTCTTGGCCCTTGGATCACAAAAACTCTCTGCTTCAACTCTTTAAGCTTTGAGCATTCCTGCAGATTGCATGGGTAGGAATACCAACTGCACCAGCTTGGCTTCCCACAGAAATGCTCATCCAGGTACTGCTACCATTTTTCAGACACTTTTATAGTACGTTAAATTGGACAAGACTCAAAATTACAGAAGAAAGACATGATATACTTGATAAGTCATCTCGTCCAAATCAATGTACCAAACATAGCATAAAACATTATCTGAACTTTTAATGCACTCCTTATACCCATTAGTCACAAACTGAAACTTGATTATTGCTTCT
This sequence comes from Fraxinus americana, assembly GCA_035079005.1. Classification (NCBI taxonomy): domain Eukaryota; kingdom Viridiplantae; phylum Streptophyta; class Magnoliopsida; order Lamiales; family Oleaceae; genus Fraxinus; species Fraxinus americana. Next base: position 19,162,612 of record CM068717.1, read on the forward strand.
TGCAGTCAGATAAGCTCAATTATGAGAGAATGTAGTAAAGGCTTGCTCCAGAGGTACTAACGGATACATGGGATTGGTCTGATTTATGGTTCAAAGATTCAATATTTTTTTCTTTTCTCATAGTATATAGCAAAATGGTCATTTAGCTCTTGTAAAACAAATGCTATAACCTTGAGAAAATATAATGTATTCTCTATTTAGCCATGTTTCTTATAGTATTATACTTTCTATGCAAACGATGAAAGTTATTCAAGTTTCAAATTTGTCACTAATATCGTCTCAGATACTCAGCAACATATTTATACAAATCCGTTACTAAATTGCGACCAAAAAAAAAGGGGGTTCGTAGCTGATTAAAGAATTTTAATAGATATGTATTCTGTAATTGTTAGTATGATGATATATAATCTCAATCAAAGTTCAGAAAGTGGACATAAATCCATTCCGGTTTTTAGATAAGAAAAAGTAGTCAGAGAAGAGTGCTAGCATCTATCAAGCAGATGTCCATTTGAAGTCACCAATTTAATTTAAGCAGGACTTTTGGAAAGCAAACAAATCTCCTGTATCTATTCTTAAACTACATCGTCCAAAAGCTTAAACTCTAAGAGAGGAAACATTTATTTATCTTAATTTGTATTCAACGCACTCATTCACATATAGGCTAGATTTATTTTCTCATTAAAGGCTGTGTGTGGGTATGATAGCATCCAATTTTTTTATGATTTGGCTGTTCAATCCATGATTTACAAATATTGCTACGATCCATTCATTTAGACCTTAAGATGGCATAACTTTACAAGGGTGAGGTTCAAACGAGGAAAGGTTTACATTGTCTTACCATTCATTACCATATGCTAGTTACCTCCATCAATATTCCTGTTCCCTAATAACATACAACAGAAGCTCAATAGAGAGAGAGAGAGAGAGTGTGTGTGTGTGACATCTCTATTGACAAGGAAATCAACATATAAGTGATTATAGATCACATGAAATTGTCTAACTCACATGGAACATCGGTTTCTCCATAATCACTTCTCATCCTACTGATGCCACATAAAAAAGATATTATCCTTACTGCTGCCGAGCACCTCTCAAATCTTCATCATTGAGTCCATACAAGTCTTTATAGAGAATGTATCCCGAGCACTTTTGTTTCTGTGCGCTGGCTTCTTGGGGAAATTTTCTGATGAATCTCTGCATCTGTTGGATTTCTGTAGAATTCACGATGTGAAGTTCTACAGAATGGTTCGTGCAGGGGACCTAACAGGTGTTTGAGCTTTAAGTGAGGAATTTCGAGCCATTGATCTAGTGTTCTTCTGGAGTTTTGTTCCACAGGAAATGGGGAGTGATCACTATGATTGTAAATGCTTTGGTCGACAAAAGTGTGAGACGGGTGTGTTGGAGAAACAAAACGGTTTATTTGCACTGAGCCATGTTGTCGTAATGGGCTTGAAGCGGGAGTAACCGGCAAGGATGCTATTGTTCTAGCAATTTCCCTGCATAGACATAATAAGAAAGCAACAATTACCGTGCAAGTTATGCCAATTGTTGAGCTTAAGCAATATGGACCAAAATAGATTAATGGACTTCTCCACTTATGGTATCAGACCTCGGGCACGATAAAGTCCTTAGTGTGGTTGGTATTGGCCTTGATGTATCGTCCCTATTATAACTATTATTCATTCTGCTGGAAAGCAGCTCGGGACTCATCTGCCATGAAACAAGAAAGTATCAAGACATAAATAAGAGAAACCGAGTTTCCCAACATTGATGCAAGAATCTCAACTAATGTTCAAGTATTTAGCAAATCCTAAAAACATTAGTAGTTTATACCGTAAACACCGCAAGAATCCGATTTCAGCAAAGATTTTGGCAATGGGGCGTGATAATCATTTCCAAGATGCTATAAACGAAATATTATCTTTATATAGATTTGATCTCCTACCCATAGTGTGCAAGAGTTATCTTGCCCACGGTGGGCGTGGCAACACAGGATGTTGTCACTATTGGAATTTGGTTTAAATGAGATTAAAATTGGTTAGATATAAAACCATGAAAAATGTGGAGTTTGAAGAAGGGGAGGGAGAAGCAGCTCTTGACCCGCAATAGATAGATGAGGATTTATTCAATTACATACTTTGGAAAACGTCAATAAGAAATGGGAGTTAGCACTTGATTTCATTGGCACCATTCATTTTTATGAAAGCCTTTCATTTGCTTCTCTCCGATATAGAAACAAAACTATTCAATGAGCAAAAAAAATATTGTTGTTAAATATATATCCATCTATATCGTAAACTATCGGATCGGGTGGCTAAGTCTTGAACCTTCGCGTTGACCGTTCTCTTTCTTAGTAGACTTTAGTGTCAACTTGGGCCAAATATTCAGACTTGATCTAATAGTCAAATTATGAAAATAAATATATTAAATTGTTCTCTTCGTCAAGTAGATGATAGTGGTATATTTGGAATCTCAAAATCAAATTCGGATGAAAGGGAAATTGTGGTCCAAAACTGGAAAGAAAAATCGATTATACAGCATTTAAGACCGCCGCTTAAGCGACAACCCAGCGCCAGAGTTTTTGCTTTTGGCGCTCGAGCAACGCGATAGCAGTAGGTGATCGACAGCAAAGGTTGCGACCCTTAGTGAAGGTTGCTGAGTTTTGGGCGTGTCTCTCCATCCATAACCCCTCATCTTCTATAAATTGGATCACTTGGACGTTGCATCCAATTCATATTCTCAAGTCTTGCATCAAAGTTCTTGAAAAACTCTCCCAAACTTTGCATTCAAAGTCATTCTTTGTAGAGAGAAAATCTATTCAAGTTTGTTGTTGCCATGTAGTTGAAAGCGCTTCTACTACAAGGAAGTAATCCGTTGTATTTTGGGAAACAATTGTCATTGTTCCATTAGCACCGTTGCAAGGCAAATTTGTCTTAAAGAAAAGGTATTATCACTTGTCTCGGATTATTTTCTTCTTATTTTGGTTCTACCGTCTTTTCATTTGTGGTTTAACATCTTCTGTGTTAACTTGTGCCAAATTATTGTCCACATGCACAATACTATATCCCCAACAATCCTAAGACATATTTTTCCATTGTTTTGTTGGATCAAGACCCGTTAACTTCATCTTTTGGAATAGGCATTTGTGTTATTCCTTTCTTAAATTTTACTTGTGTTGAACTTATGTTTACGTAACAGAAATGAATGCCATTGACACTACTTTAAATCAAACAACAAATGGTACAAACAATGTGGTTCCGCCTTTGGCTATACCACTTCAAAATACTTCAATTCCACATGGGGAAAAATCGAAGAAATTTTGAGGAGTGGACTTCAAGAGATGTCAACAAAAGATGTTTTATCTCACCACTTTGAACTTGACAAAGTTCTTAACCAAAACCACTCCAGTGGTAAAAGAAAGGGAAAATAATCGTGAATCGATTATTGCATTGGATGAATGAAAGAACTCAAATTTCCTTTACAAGAACTATATCCTAAATGAATTTGGCAATACACTTTATGGAGTGTACAATGCTATGAAATCAATTGAGGAACTTTGAGATTCTTTGGAGAAAAAAAATACAAAACAGAGGATTTTGGCACGAAGAAGTTTACTGTAGGAAAATTCCTTGATTACAAGATGATAGACTCCAAAACAGTCATTAGTCAAGTGCAAGAACTATAAGTTCTACCTCATGACATTCATGCGGAGAAAATGGAGTTGAGTGAGTCTTTCTAAGTTGCTGCTATATCGAGAGACGCACCTTTATGGAGAGATTTCAAAAAATATCTCAAACGCAAACGTAAGGATGTACTTGGAAGAATTGATAGTCCGTTTGAGAATTGAGGAAGAATAGAAAGACCGAAAAGAAGTCTATTGTTCAACTTGGAGCAAACTTCGTGGAATCAGGTTCAAGGTTCAACAAAAAGCGTAAGGTCTCGGGTGATGCACCAAAAAGAGACAACTCCAAGAATGCTAAAAAATTCAAAGGCAGCTGCTACAATTGTGGAAAAGTGGAACATTGCTCTAACGAATGTCAAAAGCCTAAGAAGAACACAAACAAATTTGGTTGAAAGAGACACCCTATCTAAAGGGGTACAATAGATAAATCTATTTGCGGTTATTTCTGAATGCAACAATGTTGGTAATCCAAGAAAATGGTGGGTCGATATGGTGCTACCCACCACATTTGTGCACATAAAACTATGTTCTCAAACTACAAAGAACTAAATGGAGAACACTTTTTTACGAGAAATTCTACAAGCTTGAAAGTTGAGGGACAAGGGAAGATTACTTTGAAGATGACTTTCGGCAAAGAGCTCGTCCTCAACAATGTTTTACAAGTACCGACTATTCGCAAGAACCTTGTATCCGAGTCTCTACTTAGCAAAAATGGCTTTAAACTTGTATTTGTATTCGATAAATTTGTATTCCCTAAGAATGAGATGTATGTAGGTAAATGATACTTATGTTATGAAATGTTCAAAATGAATGTTCTTACGATTAGATCAAACCAAAGCATTATGAATAAAAGTTTGAATTCTACTTATATGCTTAAATTGTCTTATTTATGGCATAATCGATTAGGATATGCAAATTACAAATATGTGCCTAAACTTATGAATCAAAATTTAATTTCAATGTTTAAATTTGATCCTAATCATATATGTGAGGTTTGTGTTGAGGCAAAATTGGTCAAAACACATTTTCATTCTATTCAAAGGAACACGACACCTTTAGAATTAATTCATATCGAAATTTGTGATTTGAAATTTGTTCAAAATAAAGTTGGAAAGAAATACTTTATATTATTTTTATTGATGATTATATAAAGTATTGTTGTGTGTATTTGCTAAGACGTAAAAACGAAGCCTTAAATGTTTTTCAACATTATAAGACAGAATTTGAGAATCAACTTAGAAAACGAATAAAGAACATTCGTAGTGATAAGTGAAGAGAATATGGGGAACCGTTTGAAGAATATTGTTCCAAACATAGAATCATTCATCAAACAATGATATCTTACTCACCCCAATCGAATGGTGCCGTTGAACGCAAAAACCGAACTTTTAAGCAAATGATGAATGCAATGTTGATAAGTTTGAGCCTTTGCTAATAGCATTCTAAATAAGATACTCTTAAAGAAAATGGATGAAACTCCATATGAATTATGGAAATGTTATCCTCATTTGTATAAACACTTGAAAGTGTACAGGTGTTTGGGTAAGGTTGAAGTACCAAAGCCGAAACAAGTGAAAATTGGTCCTAAAACGATTGATTGCATATTTACTGAATACGCCAATAATAGTAATGCATATCATTTTCTTGTTCCTAAATAAAATGTTCAAGACGTACATGAAGACACCATAGTAGAATCGAGAAATGCATTATTTTTCGAAGATATCTTTCCATGCAAAAACAAAAAAAATGTAAGTTCGAATAAAAGAACTTATGGAACTACAAATGATACTTCAAATGATGAAGAACCAAGGCGTAGTAAAAGGGCTAGAACATGTACTTCGTTTGGTCTTTATTTTCTAACCTACATGGTAGAAAATGATCCGAAGACATTTAATGAAGCAATGTCTAGACTTTGGAAATAAGCTATCGATAGTGACATAGCTTCTATAATGCAAAACCATAATTGCGAGATGGTTGATTTACCACTCGAAAATAAGCCTTTAAGGTGTAAATAGATTTTCAAGAAGAAAATAAATTTGGATGGGTTTATTGATAAATATAAAGCTAGATTAGTTGCTAAAGGATATAGGCAAAATGAAGGACTTGACTTCTTTGACACCTATTCGCTTGTGACTAGAATCACTTCGTTAAGGTTGCGAATTGCAATTACTGCATTACATAACGTTAAGATTTATCAAATGGACAAGAAAACGACATTTCTAAATGGAGAGCTAGAAGATGAAATATACATGGAACAACCTGAAGGAGTCTTTGCTCCTAAGCAAAAACAAAGGTTTGTAAACTCATTAAATTCCTATATGGGTTGAAAAAAGCTCCTAAACAATAGTATCAAAAGTTTGACAAAACAATGTTGTCAAATGGATTTAAAATTAACGAGTGTGACAAGTATGTATACATAAAACATATACCAAAGGCTTATGTGATTGTATGTCTACATGTAGACGACATATTGATTATGGGCAATAGTTACGAAATAATCATACAAACCAAGATAATGTTAACGAAACATTTTGACATGAGTGTGAATGATTTGATATAGGGATTAAGATCTCTAGAACATTTGAAGAAATTGTACTTTCTCAATCTCATTATGTTGAAAGTGTACTTAATAGATTTAATGTACTTGAGGACAATCCTGCGAAAATCCTATTGACTTAAATTTGTACTTAATCAAAAATATGTGTAAACAAGTGTTACAACTAAAGTATTCACATGTTATAGACAAACTAATGTACATTATGAATTGCACTTGACCGAATATAGCATTTGCTGTGAATAAACTTATTAAATTCACAAATAATCCAAACTATGATCATTGGAAGGCTTTGACTAGGGTTCTTAAGTATTTAAAAAATATCTTAACTTTTGGATTTCACTTCACAAAATATCTTGTAGTATTGGAAAGATATTGTGATGTAAATCTATTAGTGGTTATGTATTTACTATTGGTAGGGCAGCCGTGTCATGGAAGTCTATGAAGCAAACTTGTAAAGCTCGATCAACGATGGAATCGAAGTTTATTGCTTTAGTTATAAGCATGTGAGGAAGCAGAATGATTTCGTAACTTTTTAGAAGACATTCTATATTGGCCTAAATCGGTACATGCAATAAGTATACATTGTGATAATCAATCGACAATTGGAAGGGTACAAAATAGAATGTATAATGATAAGTCTAAAATATATATCGTAGACATAATACCATTAAGAAACTGACCTCAAATGGTATTATCTCCATAGATTATGTGAAATCTTAGGATAACATCATGGATCTGCTTATGAAAGGCTTATCGAGAGATCAAACGTTTTGCCTATTAAAAGAAATAGGATTAAAGCTTACTATGTAAGAGCCTTTGTTATGGTAACCATACTTTGTTGACTGAAGATCCCAAGATCTTAGTTCAATGGGACAACTAAGTTATGAATATTCAATCAAACACTTGGAACATTATTCTGAGTCATTCCTATGATATTGAAAGTGCTTTCTGCATAATGTGAAAATGTTAAGATATGCTTTTTATGATTCCTATATCTTGATTAACTCAAGTGGAGTAATGCAGAATATTCTTAATAGGTCACCTATGTAAATGTGAAATGGGGTCACTTCGATGAGAATTGTTTAAGGTTAAAATTCTCTAAAAACACTTATGAAACCTAAGGGTATTTCAGGGTCAAAATAAATATAATCTTGAGAACTAGAATGGCTTAGAGAATATATTTGTGTGATTATTGTTGTCTTGGTTTATACCAATGGCTAAATTGTTCAATACATAGCATTCACCAATTAGCCAAGTAAATCCAATAGTATTTCACTAAGGAAGATTCAAGGCCGGATGCTACATCTCCCGATACATTGTTTTTCTGCTTTCTCTCTACAAGCATCTACATATCATTTGCATATTTGGAATCTTCATGCATGTGGAAAATTGTTTTAAAAAAAATTAAAATTGGTTAAGTATAAAATCATGAAAATTGTAAAAAGTGACTTTAGTGTCAACTTCGGCCAAATATTCGGACTTGATCTAATAGTCAAATTATGAAAATAAATAAACTAACTTGTCATACTCGTCGAATAGATGATCGTGATATATTTGAAATCTCAAAATCAATTCCGGATGAATGAGAAATTCTAGTCCAAAGTTGGAAGGAAAAATCGTTTTTTTAGCACCTAAGACCGTCACTCGAGCGACAGCCTAGCGCCAGGGTTTCTACTTTTGGCGTTCGAACGGTGCACCACAATAGGCAAGCGACAGCAAGGGCTGCGACCCTTGGTCAAGGTTGCTGAGTTTCAGGCCGTGTCTCTCAATTCACAACCCCCTCATCTTCTATAAATTGGACCATTTGGACGTCATTTAGGCATCCATTTCATATTTTTGAGTCTTGTATAAAAAATTCTTGCCAAAACTCTCCCAAACTTTGAATTGAAAGACATTCTTGTATCTTTATATCATTTATTAAATCTAACAATGGACCTATGGAGCGACGAAAAAGGATTCATGTAGCCAACTCCAAATTTATAGGAAACACGACTCTCTTTTCTGTCGTGATATCTAATTACATCTTAAGTTGAGAAGTGGATTCTAAATATTTTTACCATATTCACGACCTTAATAATTTGAACATATTGAAAGAGGCATCATGAGGATTCAAGCATTCCTATGCAACTTACAGTGATGCAGGTTCTATCCAAGGCATGAGGGAAGGCTTCTCTAGTTACAGTGATATTGACTGTTCTCATTGCCATTTGATTTCTAACGAAGGGGTGACCCAGTAGTTGGGAAGCTGTTGGCCTCAAAGATGGTTCCCTTTTCAAGCACAGCCTTATGAAACTTTTTGCATCAGGCGATAGCTGATCAGGAATCTGCGGGATATCCTTGCTGTTTCCTATTTTGAATATTGCAGCAACCTGGCCAATTCAAGACCAGTAAAACTTATAAAATTTTATCGGAAAACGATAAACAAAGAAAAGCAGGTGCAGAATTCCTCACACCTCTCTTGCACAAAAACAACCCCATTGATAAATCATTTATATAGCAGGAATTTAAGGGCAACCTGATACCTCGACTATGTATGCCCAATGTACCTTAGTATTAAAAAAATTTGAGGTCGAGTGATAAATGTGTAGTATATACAAACAATCAAATGCCAGCATCAACGATGCTGACTTTGGTAATGTAACTTAAAATGTCTACCCCTTCATATTGGCCCCATGGTGGTTTTGACGTTGCCATTTCGAGAACTGTGCATCCTAAGCTCCATATATCCACCGGAAAGCTATAACCATTTGTATTCGTTACAACCTGTGAAAGAAATACATATGCATATATACATCACTGTGAAACTCCGCCAACAAAAACTTATGAGTAAGAGTGAGAAAGACACCTCAGGTGCCATCCAATAAGGACTTCCTTTGAAAGATAGCATTGAAGGAGAGGAATTTATCTGCCAAATGGAAGCATTAAATTTATGAATTCAGTACAAATGATTTTGTTGGGTTTCAGAAAATCAGCTAGCGAATAAAAATTGCAATGTAAACTCCATGATAATATGTATATTACTGTTTAGAGATAAATCCCACATCGAATAACGATAAAAATATAAACCAACATATAAAGGTTTGGGCTATTCCTCGTAATAAGATTGACCTTTTAAGATGAAATCTCAAATCTCTCATAGTGGCTCATTTGAGCAAACCAATCTTAAAATTTACGTGTTCATTGTTTTGAGTTTCGTTGAAACTTAATGGGTTCTGATACTATATTAAAGATACACTTCTTAATAAGGTTGATCTTTTAAGATGGAACTCCTCGAAAAACCGAATTTGACCCAAAACCAAGACAATATATACATCATTTTCCATGTAACATAAAAGAGATTGTCTTTCATTCCAATGACACAAGGACCATATATATTCGCCATTATCAAAAAGAGTATTTACAAAAAAGGTAGCTGATACATACAGGTTTTGCCATGCCGAAATCAGCAAGTTTGATTTCACCATTGGTACCTACTAATATGTTTGCCCCTTTGATATCTCTGCAGAAGTGATAGTTTTGCATGAGTTCTGGAATTTCACATGATGATTAAAAGTGACTACAAGAGTAACAAAATATCACCTGTGGATTGTATTTTTTCCATGCAAGTAAGCGAGTCCCAAGAGAATTTGCCCCGTGTAATTTTGTATGACAGGCTCAGCAAACGGCCCGTATTCTTGCAGTAATTTTTGGATGGAACCCCCCGAAACGTACTCTAAGTAAACAGATAGTGTTTCTTCACTCTGCATAACAGTAAACTAGAGATAATGCTGTAGTATGATAACTACAAGGATATGCTTGAAAGACAGGATATTCCTTTATACTTTCTCGTACTGTACAGCTCACTTTTCCAAACAAGCCATGATTGTATGCCACTTTTCAACAGAATATGCCAGTCGAATTAGGATAATAATAAACAAGAATGCACATAAGTATTACGCATACACTGATAATTCGAAATAGCACGAAGTTAACTCATACCAGGTCGCTACCATAGTACTGAACAATGTTTACATGTGAAAGCCGACTGAGCAAATCAATCTCCTGCTCAAACAGCCAAAATTGGGAACAGATCAGATGGACCAGAAAGCATCAAGCAAAAGTGTGAACCAAAAATACAAGTACTGTAGATAGTAGGTACTATATAATTCGAGAAAGCTTGGATTGCGGATGAACCTGATTCAATTGCTTGAGACATTCTTTGGATAATTGATCGTCCGAAACAACCCGGACTTCCTTTATGGCACACATTTGACCGTTCTCACTGTCACGTTTTTAGACAATTCATTGAACAATAATACTTTATCACGATATAAACAAATTAAAGTTGAAGCTTCATTACAAGTTGAATCCGAGATAAACATGACCAAATGTTCCCCTTCCTAGAAGCCTCCCTTTCCTCCATTTTGATGGATTACAACTTGAGGTTTTAGTTATCCCGGGACTTCTTGGGGTCGGCAACATAGAAGGGTTGGCAGGAGAACCAGGTGGAAGGGGTAGCTTATGACATTCACTCTTTCCATCTTCTGGTTTCCTGGTCGGAGAGTCCATATTAATACCATAACATCGCAGATGAAGAGGTGAGGTAACTTTGGTAGTCCCCTTTGCTCCTTGACTTGGGCTTCGCAACAAAGGACTTAATTTTTTATCTCGAGGTTCTCTGCCAACAAAGGACATCCATAAGATTATTTACCAAACTAGATGAGACTAGACAGTATCCACCTTATGCTCATCGAGATATTCATGTTTAAAGTGATAACTTTTAATGACAATATTCTATAGTTTTTCTTCCAAAAATAATTGATATACAGACATATAATTGAACAGAGGTAAAAATAAAGTTACAAATTAAAGCCTCACTTTATATTGCTCTTTCTCAAGAAATAATCCATTTACATGTCATTCCAGGAACCGAGTCCCCTTTATTGTCAAGAATAAATTGGTACCAAGTTTCAACTTTCATCAATACACACTTTCTTCAAAATAAATCTGGACTCCACAACGTGATTCAATCTGCTCAACTCTATTACATACATTCAATGTTAGACCCAAAATTTAACCGGAAAAATCCAATCTTAAGAGAGTTTGAAACCAACCTGAAAGCATGATCAACCACAACATGGGCATGGCCACAAGATGATTCGGATGAACCAACACTGGAAACGGAACCCGACCCGGATGCATATCCAGCTCCGAGAGCACGATTATGTTCATTCGATGACTCCAAAGGACTGGGCAATGGGAGCCCTCCACCTTGTTTCCCTATAGCAGCAAAATCCTTGCTTTTACTCGGTGAATTTGATGAATCCTTTGAAGAATTCTCATACTTACTAGTCTTTTTCCCCCACCAGGATGGCATATTTATTCAAGAAAAGAAATGTGAACTTTATATATCTCTTGTGTTCATATACATATATGAAAGTGGGGTGAATGAAATTGCAATTGAGGTTTGTGGAGGAGCTCAAGGAAAAAAGATCCCAAGAGAATTGCCGAGTAGGGGTGGGGTGGTGGGCGGCGGAGTTTGCAAAAGTTCGATGTCTACATATACGTGTGTAATCGGTTTCTGAATGCATGCATATTTTTTTCCCTTGAAATGAGTTTTTTTTTTTTGAAATCTGCCAAAAAAGAGAATAAATTCCCAAATACATAGGTGATTGTCCCATGCTACTCGACCATAGACAAAAAGAGAGAGGTCCACCACATCATAGAAAATAAATAATAATAATTATTGAGAAAATATCTTTATCATTTGTTTTTACTGTACAAATCATCCATATCATTTCACTTTTAATATTTGCAGGGATCAAGCTTGGACTACGATCCAATGGAGGCATAACTTTGATTTTCTAAACAAAGTAACAACACAAGAATTGTAAACTTTTTACAATTTTTTTTTATTTAAATTTTTCATTTTATACTTTGTATATTTAATACATTGAACTACACAAGATTAAGAAATAGAGACGTATGATAAAAGATCGTTAATTTGGTGCCTAATCCTATTCAATATATGGTCGTGGATGAAGATATGAAAATTGGACATATCATTCTTTATTCTATCCAAACAGTCCCTTTTTTGTAAATATATCTAAGTTAACCTTTAGATCATTATGTAGTTTAGATCAATCAATGCACAATCTGACTTTTCCTCAAAAGTCACATCACATATTTTGCAAAGGAATTTGGTTGATTGATAAGTGTAGTTTTTACACTTATTCGAGATTCTAAATGATGACATCTTACTGTTATTTGGATAAAATACTACATAATTTATGTTATATTTTATTTTTTAGGTAAAACTTAATATTTGATGAATAATTGGATAAAAAAATGCAAAAATAGCTGGGAAAAAAAAGACTCAATTGTATCAAATTCAAAGTTGCTAATGAATTATTGACATCTAAACCTAGTCATATCAAGCTGACACTTCATTAATTAAAGTATGTAAAGGACATGAGCCATGCTAGGGAGCTTGGGTTTGCACCCAAGCTTTGGTGATCGACGCCATGTGGCGTCATTTCATTGGAGGGGGGCCTGTTCAAATAGGCCCCCCTCCAATGAACCGACGCCACATGGCGTCGATCACCAAAGCCTAGGTGCAAATCCGGGCTATCTATCTTTGCACCCGGGCTATCTATCTTTTCCCAAGGGACACTATTTGCATTTCAAAGCAGGTCCCGGACATTATTTCCATTTGATACAGATGCTAAAAATATCTCACGTGAGTGCATGCCCCATTTGATGTGCAATGATTTGAGCATAAGTAGGTAAATTACGTGGAGAAAGCTATGCATTTAATAAAAGATCACAAGTAAATAAGAACCGAAAAAAGAAATTAATCCATTGTAGGGATGGAGCGTAGAGACTCAAATAAAATAAATACATGCGAAAATGAAATTGAACCAACATCCTAAGAAACTGACTTCTTCGGTCCCTTTTTGTGCTCCTCGAAAACCCACTCACCCAATCTATCTTTTCATTTGCTTCCATCGTTACTTCGAGCATGTCCCTGGTACTCTTACGCGCTAGAAGCATGCACGCGTAATGAAACATCTCTGTTTTCTGCTTCAACCAACCAATCACAAACAGCTCTTCAACATATGTTTTTGCATCATTTCGAGCTTGACGAATGATATCGTTGATCTTCGCCGACACTTCCTCCGCGAAATTATTAGCGCGGTCAACATAGAAGGAAAATTCGCGACTTGTAAATTTCTTTTTCTTCCCCTTCTACTTGCCTAACCCAATCTAACGTTTGTCATCGCTACAAGCGACTAAAACCTCCATGCTCCATTTACCTCTCACGTTCAATGACTCGTCGCTTGAGACGCTATTATCATCGTTACGGGGATCGCATCCCAAAGATCCTCCACACCGTTGTCTTTGAACAAGTCAAACCCTGTTCTACACAGCTTCGTCGGTGTGACTGCAAATTTTTCCCTGTCAAAGGTGTCTCCAAACAGCCATCAATACTGAAGTTATATGTCACTAACATCTGTCCTTATAATCCTTATATTTTCTATTCTCCTACGACAGCATTAAAGACAAATAAGTACTATGATATGAACATTGTATAGCATTAAACAGATAAAATTGAAAGCTGAAGGACCATATTCGTCAAATCAGAATTTGGAGGATGAACTTGACAAGAAGACAAAATTTGATAAAAACGTAAAATGAGAAAACACACGCTTCTTCCTTCTCCTGTTGATTCTCTCTCTCTCCTTACAGTTGATCGTGCTGAGTTTCATTCCAGTTGATTTCGTCTGGCAGCTCCATTAATTCAGGGATTCTCACTTTGTTAAATTGATTGCATCGTTAGGTAGTACAATTGGTTGTTGAATAGATAAATTCATGTGAATGTATATATAGGTTTACAGCTATATATATTGTGTATATGCTTTTGTAAATTTGTGCGGAATTGAAGTGAAATTTGATTACAACTTCATTCAGAAGCTCAGCCTTTTCTTGTTAATTTCTTCTTGGTATCAGAGCTATGGCTGAATCATTCGAAACTCAGTCTCAAACCAATTCATCTTCAATTTCTGCAACTCCCTCAGCTCGTTTTCAATCCACTACCTTAAACCTAACACAAAATCTCTCTATTAAGCTGGATAGAGATAATTTTCTGCTATGGAAAAATATGGTGATGCCTATTGTGAAAGGGCACAATCTTGAGGGACATTTACTTGGAACGAAGCCTTGCCCCCCTGAATTCATATCCATCCAAGAAACTACTGAATCAGGAACTACTACCAGGCAGGAAGAAAATCCAGAATACATCAAATGGATTTCTAGTGATTCCCTTCTTATGGGATGGCTTTATGCCTCTATGTCACCTGATATAACCATGAGAGTCATGGGAAGCACTACCACTGCACAACTCTGGTCAGCTATTCAGCAGAGCTTTGGAGTGTTAAACAAATCAAGGATGATTTTTCTTTCGGGAGAATTACAAAGACTAAGAAAAGGAGCAATGACGATGGACCAGTATCTTACAAAAATGAAGAAATTGGCTGATAATCTACAAGTTGCAGGCAAAGTAATTGATGAAGAAGATCTCATTAATCACGTGTTGACTGGACTAGACGAAGACTACACCCCAGTTGTAGTTCAGCTGAATGGAAAAGATCAACTGAATTGGCACGAAATGACGTCTATTCTGCTTACATTTGAAGCAAGACTTGACTATCTAAATGAAGCTAGAATTGGAATGGGATCTGTTAATCTCGATCGAGGATATAGCAGAGGAGGAAATTTTAGTGGCAGAACAAGAGGATTTGGCAGAAATACAAGCAATAGAGGTAGAGCAAGAGGCAGAGGGAGAAACATCAGACAAAATGAATACAAAAATCCTTGTCAAATTTGTGGTTTAACGAACCATCAAGCTGCTTGGTGCTTCAAAAGGTATAATGAAAACTTTGGCCCTGTGAAAGCTGGAGAGACAGGTGGTTCTAATCACAGCAGTGTAGACACTCATTCAGCCTACTTGGCATCTCCAACTATATTGGAGGATCCAGCATGGTATGCTGACTCTGGAGCATCCAGTCATGTCACCAACAATCTAAAGAACTTGACAGATGCACAGCCATACACTGGTAATGAAGGTATAAAGATTGGTAATGGTAATTCTCTGCCTATCACTCACACTGGTTTTAAAATTTTGTCTGATAATGGAACTAGGAACTTAGTTCTGGATAAACTCTTACATGTACCTAGAATCAAGAAAAATCTACTTAGTGTCTCACAGTTCACTAGAGATAATGGAGTGTTTTTTGAATTTCATCCTAACTTTTGCATTGTCAAGGAACTGCTAACGGGGAAACAGGTGGCTCAAGGGATGCTTAAGGATGGACTGTACCAGTTAACTCTGCCTAAAGATCAGTTTCAAGAATCTGCTCTAACGATTTCAAAATTTCCAGTACTTGCCACTTCACCACCTACACATCACAGCCTAGCACATCTCAAATACCAGAAAATCATCAGCTAGATACTACAGGCTTTACCTCTACCTTCCAAACCACACCAGATGTCCATCACTCAGCATCCCAGTCACCTGTGACTCATATTGGTAGTTCTGATAACATGCAAAATATCGATGGCGACATTGTACATTGCGAAGGATTACAAGAAATGGGTGATGGTGTGTCTACTGAAAGTGAAACAGAAGAAAGAGTAGCAACCACAGTTCATACTGAAGTTAATGCAGGACATCCTATGATGACAAGGGGAAAACTTGGAATTTTTAAACCTAAGGTGTATACAGCAGAAATCTCAGAACCTACTAATGTCAGAGAAGCTCTGTTTAATAACAACTGGAGAAGGGCAATGGAGGCAGAGTTTGATGCATTACAAAGAAATCAGACCTGGGAATTGGTTCCTCGAGAAACAGCAACAAAAGTCATAGGCTGTAAATGGATCTTCAAGTTGAAATATGATAGTCTGGGAAACATAGAAAGGTATAAAGCTAGGTTGGTGGCTCAGGGCTTCTTGCAAACTTATGGAGTTGATTTCAAGGAAACCTTCAGTCCAGTGATTAAGTCATCAACCATTAAAATTATTCTAACTTTGGCTGTCACAAATGATTGGGATATCAGACAAATTGATGTCAATAATGCGTTTCTGAATGGTAAACTCAATGAGGAGGTTTATATGTCTCAACCTGAAGGGTTTATTGACAGTAAATTCCCTGATTCAGTGTGTAAGCTAAAGAGAGCAATCTACGGGCTGAAACAAGCTCCAAGAACATGGAATGATGAACTGAAAGGCACCTTAATCAAATGGGGAATGACTCAGTCTAGAGCTGACAATTCTCTCTATTATCAGCTGGAAGGAAATAACACCATTATTATTCTCATATATGTAGATGATATCATTGTTACAGGAAGTAACAAACAGCAGCTTCAGAATTTCATAGATAAGTTAAATCAGAAATTCTCACTTAAAGATATGGGAAAGTTAAAGAAGTTTCTGGGAATCGAAATAAGAAGGAATGAAGATGGCTTAGTTGTTTCACAAAACAAGTATGCACAGGATATCATCAAAAGGTTTGGATTTAGCAACTTAAATCCAGTAACTACTCCCATGGTGTCTGGAAAACTCATCTCAAAGAATGAAGGCAGAGAATTAAGTAATCCATCTCTCTACAGAAGTTCAGTTGGTGCTCTACAATACTTAATTCACTCCAGGCCAGATTTGTCATTTCTTTTGTAAGCAATTTGAGTCAATTCTTGCAAAAACCGACAGACATACACTGGAACATGTTGAAGAGGGTATTCAGATACATCAAGGGAACCTCAGATTATGGACTAAGAATACAAAAGGGAGGTGATCTAAACCTGACTGCATTTTGTGATGCTGACTGGGCTGCTTGTCCAGATGATAGAAGATCGATAGCTGGCTACTGTGTATATCTGGGTGGAAATCTGATATCTTGGAGTGCAAAGAAACAACACGTTGTCGCTCGTTCAAGTACAGAAGCTGAATATAGAGCCTTGGCCCATGTAACTTCAGAAATCTGCTGGACACAATCCTTGCTCAGTGAACTGAAAGGCAGGTCTGAAATAATTCCAGTGGTATGGTGTGATAATTTAGGAGCAAAATCGTTGGCATTAAATCCAGTGTTTCATGCCAGGACCAAACATATTGAGCTTGATATACATTTTGTGAGAGATAAGGTGACAAATAAGGAACTTGAAGTTGAGTTTATACCATCTGAGGATCAACTTGCTGACATATTTACCAAACCTCTACCCACTGCCAGGTTTCTGTGTATGCGAGACAAGGTAGGAGTTAAATCAACCAACTCCACCTTGAAGGGGGGAGATAAAATTGAAAGCTGAAGGACCATATTCGTCAAATCAGAATTTGGAGGATGAACTTGACAAGAAGACAAAATTTGATAAAAACGTAAAATGAGAAAACACACGCTTCTTCCTTCTCCTGTTGATTCTCTCTCTCTCCTTACAGTTGATCGTGCTGAGTTTCATTCCAGTTGATTTCGTCTGGCAGCTCCATTAATTCAGGGATTCTCACTTTGTTAAATTGATTGCATCGTTAGGTAGTACAATTGGTTGTTGAATAGATAAATTCATGTGAATGTATATATAGGTTTACAGCTATATATATTGTGTATATGCTTTTGTAAATTTGTGCGGAATTGAAGTGAAATTTGATTACAACTTCATTCAGAAGCTCAGCCTTTTCTTGTTAATTTCTTCTTAAACACACATGCATAGGTTACATTACAAAAAAATGTACAGTACACATCTTCCAATAATTTAACATCTCTACCCTCATATCCGTATTCACTACAACCCAATAGGTTCACGCCAAACTTCCCATCAGCCAAATATATTTCATCCAAAGGACATGGGCTAGTAACAAGAAAATATTGATTTCTCCAATTTATGTCAATAATGTTAGAGTTGTCTAATGCTAATTTATACATCAACCACGTCCAGTCAACAACATTTGTAAGCATTACAAACAAAAGAACAGGCATCTTGCTAACAATAGACTATAAGTCAAGACGCATTTGTAGTCATGAAAAGAATATTTTAGCAATCCATAATTTCAAACAGTTGAATGTTTTTTTATCATCAACGTTATGCCAGGGTAAACGGAAACTCCTAAGTGGCAACTATTTGAAAAACAAAATTCAACAACACAAGCAATCACAGGGGAATTTCTAAACGATATATTTTTCACGTGCATTGCATATGCGTACCGCTAGTTCTACTTAAAAGTGTTCAACTCCTCTATCATCTTATTTTGTGGTGTGTAGTTTTAAGTTTAGATACATGAAAACCAAAAACAAAAATTGAAGTAATTGCCTAACTGAAAACGCACAAATGCAATTAACAGAGGGAGAGAGCAACCTTAATTTTTCAGTACCACCAGTCCTCGTTAGCGTAAATGTGTTCGGTTGTTGAATTGTACTTGACCCCGTTACAATTAAGCAACTTTATCACCCGTTGGTGGTCTCGCCTCATGGAGTCCCATTTGTTTCTCACCTGTTGCTTTCTCCAGTTGCGCATGGATGTTGAATAATAATATAACTCACTCCAACCCGGGTTTGGTTAAGAAATTAACTTGGCGATGACCCTCCTCGAGGTCTATTTCGCAAGTGGCTATGAACACCTTCAGTACCACCGACTCTATCGTGCATTTTTCGGAAGCATTCATCATTGTTGATTTCGACGGGTGCAGATGAGCCGGCATCTGGGTGATAAACCAACCTGCATTCGAGAGTTAGTAACAAAAATTCATCAGCATCCACAGCCTACTTGAGAAAAGGGGGGAGGAAGACGACTTTTATCTTACAAACAGGACATACGAGAAGTTAAATCCAAAATGATTGACTTTTGCTTACTGGCCTCAGAGTAATGTGGATCCATGAGCTGTAGTAAATCATAGTTCATGGCCACAACGAACTTTCAGCGGCGGAGATGAAGTTAAAACGAAAATCGTTGATTGTGGGCACAACGAACTTTCAACGGCGGAGTTATTGGATGGCCTTTGCAAAACCAAATGCCTTAAGAGAATCCAAGTACAGAAGAAGAAGAAGAGCAAAATTAATTCGCGACTTGTACTAGTTGGGTGTCGGGAAAGGGTAGCAGTCGACGATGGAGTAGACAAATTTGAAAATGCTATGTGGAGGGTTTGGACGCTTGAAAGAATGGGGGGAGGAAAATAGTAAAGTTGAAAATACATTGATTGGGTGGTTGTTCGGTATGGGGGTAAAAATGGAATAAAGGAAAATGAAAAGATTCTCTCATTTCAGCATTTATTTTTTATTAGGGATAATTGCAGCTGCGGTCCCAAACCTTTCAGATTTTTACGCATTTTACCCTAACCTTTGATTTGTACTAGCTACAGTCCCAAACCTTTAAAAAATGTGCAGCAGAGGTCCAAACGGACGGGTTTCCGTCCGTTTGACCGTTAGTCAACCAAGAATAGTAAGCCTTGACCAATTTTGACAAAATTAACAGGGGTAAAATGGTAACTTGACATTTAAAATATTAAAAAATAAACAAAAACCGTCATCTCTCTCCTAGCCCCAGCCCTACCCCAGCCCCATGCTTCTTCTTCAACCTTCAGCCACACCGGCAACCACTACCCACGACCACCTCAATAACGCCGGCAACAGAAAGTAGCAACAAAAATTAGGTAATTCAATGGTGCCAACAATGTGCTTTATCGAATCAGTTTCTTTCACTTCAAACCAAAATCCAAGTTTCCATCTCCTTCAAACCACCTAGATTTATCAGTTTCTTTCACTTCTCATAGGATTCACAAATCCAGCCCTCAATAAGCTGAAGCTCTCTCCTTCTTCCCTAGTCACTGTCGCTGGGCAAAAGCGGGGAAAGTCATCCAGCAAAATCGGGGAAAACATAGACGAATTCTCCAAAAAAAAACTTTGATAGAAATCCTGTCGCCCTACCGCCACTGTGGCCACCGTAATGCCACCACCATTGCCCCAAATCTGTCCATCATGGCCCTTCCCTCAATAAAGGTCACTCACCCATTCTCCAACTCGTTCCCCTTCGAAGACACCAGTACCAACAACAATTTACATTTCCCTCATTTCCAAAGGGGTGTTTGACATTTGAAACTCAAAACTCCATCCCCTCGCTAGCATGCGTCTGTGAAGAAAGCAACACAGTAAGTGTATTATTAAATTCAGCAACTGGTTGTTGACCCATGCCCTTTCCATCATCAATTGTAGTTCTGAACCGCGAATTGAATATATGGAGTGGCATTGATTCAGCAAACGCATTTGTCCGAAATTTATCACAAAGATCTCGAAGCTCACCCATGAATTCGTGAAGACCCATTTGCAATTGGGGTTGACCCATGCTTTGGGAAGATGGACCAGTGGGAGAGGAGTCCAATTCCAGTGGTGCGCGACCATGGCCGTCGCCGGAGAAGGAGTTTTCGACATGTGTAGAATCCGTTAGTTTCGTTGTTTGATCAGAATTTTTTGCTGATTCTGGTACCGTTAGAGTTGATTGTTGGTTGGGGGTTATAGATTGCATATAGGTGGAGCTATTGGTGGTGTTATCCGGAGGCCGTGGTGGCCGGAAAGTGGAAGAGACAGGCTGCATGTGTGGTGGCGAAAATTCTCCCTTGAAGAAGAAGGGTGGGGAAATGGCGGGACGGTTTTTGTTTTTTATTTTGTTTATTTTTTAATGTTTTAAATGTCAAGTTACCATTTTACCACTGTTAATTTTGTCAAAATTGGTCAAGGCTTACTATTCCTGGTTGACTAACGGCCAAACGGACGGAAACCGTCCGTTTGGACCTCTGCTGCACATTTTTTAAAGGTTTGGGACTGTGGCTGGTATAAATCAAAGGTTAGGGTAAAATACGCAAAAATCTGAAAGGTTTGGGACCGCAACTGCAATTATCCCTTTTTATTATGTCAAGTCAACTTGATAGTCACTGCAATATTGTGCTGAAAATTATTTAACATTGAAGATGCTCTCAATCTTTTAGCCTATATTTGGTTTTAGTTAATATCTAGATAAAAATTGATAAAATTTGTGAATGAAAAGTTGATAAAAATAGTGAATTTTATAAAATTATTGTTGAAATAAAATTAAAAAATGAGAGCCAAACAAGAACTTAGTACATAGAACATGGCTGATTTCTTACCCATGGTGGGCAGGAAATATCTTGCCTACAAGTGTGATGGTAATATGTGATCTTACCACCTCACTGATATTTTAAATTTCATTGGTGAGGTGGCAAGATCACATCTTTCCACTTTATTAATAGACAAGATATCTCATGTTCATTACGGGCAAGAATCATTTAATAACGGTGAAGTTTTTATGGTGACAGGCCAACAAGAGCATCAATGTCACAAACAAAACAAGAGCGTCAAGTTATAGTTAAATTAAAAATAATTGTCCAGACAACCACATGCTCATTTCAACAATCAACACAAATTTATTGAATTTATAAGAGGAATATGGCAATTAAATGGCTCGAACTCTTTCCAATTTAATTCAAAATCAACATCGACGGACGTCGAGGACGTATGAAACTAGATAATATACACCAAATTGATATTTTTTTTTTATAATTATTTTGATTTAGTGTCCCACCATTAACGTCATTATCCTATAAGTTGATTTGATGTCATGGCTTGTGGCGTTAGTTTATAAAGAAATTCGTGCGTCTAATGCTTATAACAAACATATGGTAGTTGTAATTTTTTGAGTACGATAATACTTTCAAATTTATCTTTAATCTTGGAAGGCCCCATAATGCAAAACTCATGCCGGTGTAACTCTTAAGATCAGTTTGACATGATTTTTGCTTTTGAATTTGCTTTCTGTAGACGAGTTTTCTGAAGAAGTTGCCTTAATTTTTGTTTGAAAACTAATTTTTGAAAGAGTTTTCTAATTCCCCGAAGTACTTTTAAAGGAAATTAAATTGGATCAGTTTCCACTAAAAACTCTTCCACGTAGAAGATATACTTTCATAAAATTAAATAAACGAGTCTAAAAGTTACTTTTGAGCCTCAAAAGTTCTTTTTAACTTCTCAACAGTCATGTCAAGCGAACGAGCCCTCAATTAGCTATAGCCTTATCATGAAAAATATGGGAGATACGATAGCTCATGCACCTCAAAATATATTTATAATTCTTTTCATTTTGAAGAGAGTTGTTGTTTGTTTCTAATTTCTTTTTAAAATGTAAGTTCACATTGATCACGGGTCTTGACACGTAGATCTGTCACTTTTATAATATAATATTAGGTTGTCTAAATCGTAAACGGTACAATCTATATTTTTACACTTTTACATCTCTACTAAGAAATAAATAAATACATAAATAATAATATTTTTATATATATATAAAAAAAAGAGACTGAATAATAACTTTGACCTAGTCCTCCAATACAAACTTATGCATGAAAGCACAAGTTTTCGAGTATACAATTTTCTTAAGGTCAACTATGAAGAACAAGTCCAGTCAAAGTGGTCAAGACAAGGGTTGAGTAACTCAATAAATATGAAACATCTTCATTTACTCGTGAAGAAAATTTGAATCGAAAAATCTGAGCCCTATTGTGCCTCGCTCTGTTTGAGGGCGGGGATGCACCGCTACATTAGTGGAGCAGAGCAATTTTTGGGCAAAAGTTGTCTTTGGAAGAGGAGAGGGAATATGTGCTCGTCCCGTTTGTCTAATTAGTTTTAAAAAAATCATAGTTTATTTTAAAATGAAATCACTGTATCAGATGAAATCAACCATGGCCTTGGCCCAAATTCTTCATGACACTTCATCATCGGTCAAAAAAGATGTAAAATATTTATGTACAAGAATTATGCTATGTGTACAAATTAGGTTGACAAACTTGATTTATAAACTATGTATTGGCAACATCTAGACCAATTATTTCAAAAGCAGTTTTTGAAATCAATGAAACGGGCGGTAAAATCCCCGCGCCTTACCTCTTGACATCCCTACTTAATAGTATATATTAAAATAGAGTTCCAATCCACCAATGAATTAATGTGCCAACTCATTGGTGCTTAGGATAAGATGAGCACCAGTGCTCATTAGATCATTTCTGTATATATATATATATATATATATATATATATATATATAAAAATATATTTAATTAAGTTTAATGTTTTGTTATTTTACTATATAAGACAAGTATGATGTGATTATCAATCATATGACAGATTTAAATTATACAGCCTAGAGTTGGAATCAAAGCAACCTTAATCGAAAAAACAATAATGTTAAATATACATTCATTTTAACATTCCGTTTATTTTAAGACGGGAAAAGTGGTTTTTTTTAGACGTCCAATGATGTGTTGTCACGTGGTACAATGTAAGCAATAATGTAAAAGATAATGTACATGTAACATAATTGATCGAAAAAGTAGATTAATTACATATCGCGCGAAATTTCATTCAATTTGATTAGAGTATTATCAATCTACAAACTTTGTACTCCATTACATAAGGGTTGATTATTATTGGTAAATTTCTATGCAACAACTGAATTTTAAAAAAAAAAATTAATTAAATTAAACCTTAATTGGTCTCAATTTACTAAAGTTCACAAAAACAGGTAAAAATGAGAGTTATTGCAACGTGAACAATACTTCTATAATGTGATATACTGATAAATTGACATGTCATGCAATGATGCAGCCATTACATAAAAAGCTTTATTACTGATTGAATGTTAATTAAGCAATTTTTACCAATCAAAAGACATGAAAAAGTGGTAGAATTTAAGTTTAGTAATCTAATTAGGATAAATTAAATTTAGTGATCTAGTTTAGATTATATTGAAAGTTCAGTGATGACATATGAAATTTAATGAAGTGTAATGCGTTATTCTATTACATTATGTGCAGGCCAAAAAAGAGAATATAGAGGATTTGCATAGGTGATTGTCCCAAGCAACTCGGGGCCTATACATGTCCTTTTTGTTCTTCAATTAGTTAAATAGAAAATAGATAAATTAAAAGAGAGGTACAAGTATTCGGAAACCTATCGATTAGTATTTTTTTTTTTTTTTTTTTGGGGCCTTTTTCTAAAGGTTAAGTGACTAGTTTCGATGCACTAAATAGCTATTCCCTCATTAATTAGCGACGAAATTGGTCGTCAATATTCTGTTGGTGATTATCTACATCTTTTTGATATAGTCATTGCAACGAAAATTACAGACAATTTATTTATTTTTACATAGCTACGGATCTTCCGTTGCTAAATTTCAACAAGTTTTCAACAAGAATAAAGCCATCACTAAGTTGGATTACAATTTTATTTTTTTAAAATATGACTAATTTATTATATTAATATATTTTTCTTGTAATTAAAAGTATTAAAATATTTAAAATGAACAAAAAAAAAAATGAAATTGCAAACTTTTCCATTCTATAAATTCATCGTTCAAAATTACATTAATTTCGCTTTCCTTTTAAAAAATAAGTACTAAATTCAATGTGAACATAAAAACATATGTTCATGATCAGATAGTTATAACCAAAATAAACATCTTTCATATCCAGCGATAAAAGATCATTGTGCTTAAATATCCTAATCTCCGACCCATTCCTCTCTCCCAGTGTGCTTCTTCTTCACTCTTGCCATCTTCCATCTTCCGCAGTAAATTAAATCATCAAAGATCATCTATCTTTTTGCAAGTACCATGAATTTCCTATTGCAAAGTATTAAATCACTTGCCATCTAATAGAACAAAAGGCGAACCAGAAGAGGTGCCAACTTTGTATAAAATAGGGCGACAAATTCCAAGCTCATACAAGCGACGACTCTTATCAGGGCCTTTCACACCATGGTTTAAACGTCAAATTTAGGTTGTGGCCAATGGCAGACCCAGGAATTTAGTTCAGCACAGGCGGAGACCGGTGACAGCTGACCGTTGACAATTAACGGTCGTAATAGCCGAAAATATAATTCGATACAAATATAAATGCACTAAAATGCAAAAAGTTTATACATATGAAAATATATGTCAATACAACCCAAAATACTAAAAAAAAAATACAACCCTACTATGTAGCTGTAAACTTAGACAACTGCATTCTTCGGGTCTCATATTTTGAAAACGTTGCAGTCTGACTCATTCTTAAGTTTTACAAAAATATCTTTTTCCACGTAAACCGTCAAATTGTCATTCAACTAGTCATCTTCAATGTCCATTAAATTAAAATTGATTTAAAAGCAGTTTACACATAGTTTATTTGAGCTCATTACCTCCTCCAATGTCCGTTGAACCTAATTTCCCAACATTATTTTTTTCACTTATTCCTAATTTCCTAAAAACCTAAATTCTCAATCACAATTCACAAATCAAAATTATAGCTCAAATTATTCATTAACGCAAATATCGAATTTGTCGTTGTCATTATTCATTATCGCAAATCAGATAATATTCTCAAATTCACAAATTCTCGATTTTCATAAATCATCAACCTTAACATTCGGCAACAAAATCCCCAAGTTTCGAATTCACAAAATTCAAAATCTAAAAACTTGGCTAAATTCACAATCACAAACAAATTCCTAAACCCTAAACTTCTAAACATAGTTAATAAAACATATATAACAAATTAGCAATTAACAAATCAAACAAATTAACTAACAAAAACAAAAACAAAAACAAAAGGAAAAGAGAGAGGAGAGAGGAGAGAACGAAGTCAACGAACTCACTGTTTTTCAAAGTGGAGGCCAAGGGTGGCAGGCTGCAACGCGAACGGCGAAACGCAGAAGCAGCGAAGCTAGAGAGTGGAGGCTCTGCAAAAAAAAGACTGCTGGCTGGAAGTCACGTCGAACGGTGTCGGCCAGAGAAGCAGAGTCGGAGAGTAGGCAGTGTGCTCGCAGATGAAATAGCCTCGAATTGGGAATTTGGGGGGGGGGGGGATTAATCTATTGATTTGGTTTTAATTGTATTCGTGGGCTGTGGCAACTGGCAAATGGTTTGTAAATTGACCCTTGACTCTTCAAAAAATTGGCCCAAAGGCAAAGCCCCAAACTCAAAGGCTTCCAAGTTCCCAAAGCAGGAGGAGGAAAAGGGGAAAGAAAAAAAAAACATGGTTCACCTCACCGCCGGCTGCCTGCTCCATTTTTCTCGGCGGTGCTTCAAGCTCCCAGCGGACCCAGCACGGGCGGCCGCGGGGCCTGGCCAGGTGCTGGGTCCGCCACTGGTTGTGGCTACACATTTGAGAAATAAGGATATTGCATCTGTAAAGAAACCTCCTGCAAACAGTGTTCTCCATGGAGAGAGTCCCTGCACATAAATTTAAGTCCTGAATGATAACGCCCGCTAAAATGAAGTTTTTATACTATAAATAAGGGTATCTCTAATTGTACACCAAATTGGTGTTCATTTAGTGTAAAATTTGGTGTAATTCATTATTCCCATTTCGCCTTTCATTTTATATTACAACCAATTGTAATTCCTTCTATATCTTTTTTTTTTTATCCTTTTTCGTATTTAAAGATTTAAATTTATTTTAATTTGATTTATATTTTTAACACTCGATTTCAAGAATTTCTTACTTGATATAGACAAATCAAGAATAAAGATATGCACATTACACTTCGGAATGCAATAATTGATCATTGTGGAATGAATATACTAATTGCGAGAAATAAATCATTTTTATTATATGTAACTTTTTGGTGCGTTCAATGTAATTTTTTAAATTGTGGTATTCAGTTTAATGTTTGTTTCCTTAATTTAGTTAATTAAATATAATTTTTAATTTAATAATGTAATTATAATTAAATTAATTAACTGTTGAAATATAAATAATAAGGATATAAAAGGAATGCTATTCATTTAGTGTAAAATTTGATGTAATCTTCCTCAAATTGACTTGAAAATTGCACCAATTTGATATAAAAATTATGCAAAATTGGTGCAAATGAAAAATGGAAAAGAAATTCCAACTTCCATTTCAGGCATGTTTGATACACTTTTTTTTCTTGGCAATTCATTTTCTTGGTTTAGGCTCACACGCATCCAATTCCTTGTTTTTTTATGAAAATGAATTCCTATCAATTTGGTGGGGTTTGGTTTTCCGGGTTATTATTATTATTATTATTATTATTATTATTATTATTATTATTATTATTTGGCAATAAAAACAAATTCTGTGGACAATTGTAAAATATATATATTTCTCTTTAATGGACAATTTCCACGGAAAACAAAATCAAATGAACAACAAAAAATCTAAAATTTCAACATTTTATAGGAGAAAAATTGTACTAATCAAATACAATTAATTGACAATTCTCAGGAAAACAATTCTAGGTAATTCAATTCTGTAATTCATTTTTTCCATCTAAATTTCACTCTTACAATCAAACGGACCCTAAGTGCAACATAAATCTTCTAGGAGCACTACAACGAAATGTACTTTATGGCATGTGGTCGCATGCCATATAAAGTCATGCAGTGAAAAGTGGTGTGCCTTTTATTGCATGCAAAGTACGCCGTCTATAGAACGCCGTAAATGAGTTTTACGGCATTCAGCTACACGCCGTAAAAGGTACACCACTTTTTGTGGCATGTTACAATGCATGCCGTAAATCTGATTTACGGCGTGCAGCTGCATGTCGTAAAAAAGTATCTCACTTTTTACGGCATATTAAAATGCATGCCGTAAATGGAAACATTTACGACATGCTTTAAGCATGCCGTAAAGTGTTTTGGAATTTACAGCATGCTTATACAAACCGTAAATATCAATTTAATTTTTTAAAAATAATTTATTTATTTGGTTACCGACAAACCTATAATAATAATGAAACAAATTTAATCCATAAATAATCAAGATTTCCATTGTTTCGATAAATAAAAATATTGAATACGGTTAAATACAGTATGTCAATGTAAAGTTCACTGTTCATCTCAACAATTTTCAAAAACACTACTACTACTACTACTACAAAAAAAAAATGATTGGAAAGTTAGCTTCTTCGACCGACAATTTAACTATCCCACAAAATAGCAACTCCTTGCACACCATAGAAACAATAAGGATATGGTTAATAAATTTAAAGTGAGCATGTAAATCA
Source organism: Fraxinus americana (assembly GCA_035079005.1). Classification (NCBI taxonomy): domain Eukaryota; kingdom Viridiplantae; phylum Streptophyta; class Magnoliopsida; order Lamiales; family Oleaceae; genus Fraxinus; species Fraxinus americana. The sequence goes on from CM068717.1 coordinate 19,190,938, forward strand.
AAAGTATATCAAGAAACATATTAACTTTTATCTAATCAACGTAAGTACATATGATAAGTAATTACTTGAGTATATTGTTAGTAAAACTTTGAAAAAGAAGACAGAAATACAAAGATAAGCATCAATCACTAAGGTAATTTCCTTCAAAAAAATTATTTTGGTAATCAAATAAAAATCTGATGTCCAATTCAAATAAACCACCCATTAAATTTTTTATTTTAAAGAATTGAGACTGAATGTAAATAGAATGAAATAACAAAAGAAGTTAAGTATACCTTTGTTGTAATTACATCGAATCCACTTCGATGTACCTGATCGGCCATCCAGATTGAAAACATTACAAAAAAGCCAAGAGGAAAATCTCAAGTGAAGAAATGAGAGGATTATATCTAGAGACGCATTATACTTGAAAGGAAACACATGCTCTATCATTAACAAGATATAATTAAAATCCAAGCCCATAAGACCACAACAAACTTTATGACTTCACAGGTAAGAATCCATATGAAAGAAGCAACCAGAGAACATGTGATTTAATTTTAAATCAATTAATCAAACACAAGATTAATAGGTCATCTAATTAGTCTTGATATTAGGTAAAAAGAAAAGATTGAAACATTAAACAAATCAAAAATTCAAAATAACTAAGAAAACAGAAACGAGATGGCTTCGAGCTTCATCTTCTTGTAGACTTATTCTTCTGTGCTGCCATCTGTACTTTGTCAAATCGCCGATTGATTCGAATTGAAGGCGCCATCTAGGGCTTGAAAATGAAAAGGAATTGAAGGCACCGTCTAGGAATCGAAGGCGCCGTCAAGGGCAGGAAGGAAGGCGAGGTCGGCATCGAGTTTTCAGAGTCGGAGTCTTAAACTCGAAGCCTGAAGTCTGTGGTCCGTCTTTGTCTGTGGCTTTGAGAGGTTGAGAGAGATTCAAATGGAATAATAAATTTTTGCATTTTTTACGGCGTGCAAATAATCAATTTTTATACCGTAAATACTTTATGCAATTGATCATTTAAGGCACACATTTTTTACACGCCGTAAAAAGTCTATTTTTACGGTGCGCGTCAATTGTATGCCGTAAACATATGCCGTAAAAAGCTATTTTTGTTGTAGTGGAGATTCTCTACTCCTATAACAAATCGATACATAAAGCTATCACAACACCAAATTAGACTCCATTGGTTCACAATGCAACAATTTCAAATCCAAGAAGAACTAATCAGGAATAAGAAGAGGTATTATAAGGCATACTCAAAAAATACATCACAATTGAGGCAATAAAGTAATATTATGGGAATATTATAGAAATTGATCTCACCCATGAATTATGGATGTGTAAGATCAAAATTGAATGCACCAGTTTATCCTCATCTAACCGAGCTACTTCATGTGATAAATAATAAAAAAAATAAAAAATAAATTTAAGAACATTTTGTACTATGGCTTGGTACATAAGATGAAGATCAGTCCACATTTTTCAATTTTATTGAAAGAACGTGCGATTGAGAATGAATTTGAGAAAAAACAAAAAAAAAAAACAAATGAGTTTCTAAAAGAATGTGACTATCAAATGCATTTTCTATTCAAAAAAGTCAAGACTTTTCATTCTTTGACCCCTCTAATGAGTTTGTGTGAATACCATACATTTTTTATTTGCATCCATACAGAGCGTTAATCATCCCCTCTTCACTACTCTTCATCAACTACTGTATCATCCAATTTATTGAGTGGGTGAGACAATTGTATAAGACTAAGATTATTTTGTAAATAAGCTAATGTCTCTGGCCAATTATATAAAAACAGCAAATTGGCCCAAAAGATTCATACTTCACTGTAAAAAATTTCAATACATAACAGTTAAGAGAATTAAAGTTCCATGGAGAGAGTGTAAGATAAAGAGGGATGGATTAGCTGATCTACAAAAGAAACTATGTTTAATTAGAAGAGAACTAAATCAATCAAACCAAGATCTTGGGGCTTGTTTCAAGCTGTAAAGGACCTGTTGTAGCTTGCACACGTGATTGGGTAATGTAGGCTCAGCCATTCTCGGTGGTTGTTTTATATAAATATCTTCAGAGATAAGACCATGGAGAAACACATTTTTCACATCCAATTGACAAATATCCCAATGTCGAACAAGAGCAAGACTAATAACAAGGAGGATTGTACCTGGCTTGATTACAGGAGAGAATGTTTCAGTGTAGTCTATTCTAACCATTTGATGGTAGCCCTTAGCAACTGCACGCACTTTAAGTCGATCAAGTGTACCATCTGGTTTCAATTTAGGCGTAAAGACACATTTGGAACCAATAACATGTATGGTAGGCTCATAAAGAACAAGTTTTGTAACATTTAAATGTGTAACAGTAAACAAATGGAAGAAGATTTAGTGGAAGAAAGACTCTTATCCTTTCATTTCTTTTGCCAAAAATAATTACAATGCATAGGTATTTATAATACAAATGAAATCAAATAGAGAGTCAAATAACAGAATTTTCTCCATGTGCAATGTGACAGAGAATCAGTTAATTTGCAACCAATTTTTCTTCTATCCTTCTAGAATCTCTAGTTGTCTACATTCTGAATGGTTCTCATTTTGATATGTTGCAAGCTCCTTTAGATTAACATGCGTGGTCCGCTTCTGCTCAATTCGACTGGCTCAGCTTTAGTTTCTTTTGTATTCACTTGATCAGCTTTAGCCTTGTTTCTTAATAGCCCCCCACAAGGTGGATAGTAGATATCTACTATTCCCATATTGGATATACATGAATAAAAATCTTGAGAACCTAAGTTCTTGGTAAGGGTATATGCCACCTGAGACTTACAAGTCACATACTCAGTTGTAATGCTCCATTCTTGAATTTTATCTCGGATCAAGTGACAATCTATAGGTATGTGTTTTGTTCTTTCGTGAAAGACATGATTTGTAGAAATGTGTATGGCTGATTTGCTATCGCAGTACAACTTTGCACTTTGTGGATGTGCAACGTGTAGGTCCTTAAATAGGTAGCCAAGCCAAGTTAATTCACAGCATACATTAGCCATTGCCCTATACTCTGCTTCAGTAGATGATCTTGAGATAACTCCTTGCTTCTGTTATTTCCAAGACACCAAAGAACTTCCTATAAACACACAATATCCTGTCACAAACTTCCTGGTATCTGAACAAACTCCCCAATTCGAATCACTATATCCTTTGAGCCGAATTTCAGAATCCACAGGGTAAAACAATCCTTGCCCTGATGACCTGTTTATATACCGTAAGACCTTATGTGCTGTGTAAGTGTGGTAGTCTAGGATTATCCATAAATTGACTTAACAATTGTATTGAGTAGGATATGTCAGGCCTTGCGATGGTAAGGTATAATATTCTCCCAATCAGTCTTCTGTGGAGGACAGGTTCAGGCAGGAGGTCTCCATCTTCTCTGGTTAGTTTGATGTTTTGATCTAAAGGGATTTTGGCTGGAGGTGATCCAATGGTACCTGAGTCCCTTAGAATATCTAAAGCATATTTTTCGTTGGCACAAGTAAATTCCCTTTGTTGATCTGGCAACCTCTATGCTAAAAAAGTACTTCAGCTTTCCTAGATCTTTTATTTTGAACTGATTATGAAAGGAACACTTCAATTGGTTGATTGTTTATATGCAATTCCCAGCAACTATTATATCGTCCACATACACTAGGATGGTTGTAAAAGAAGTATTAGTTCCCTTAGTAAATAAGCTGTAAACAGACTTTGATTGTGAATACCCCCTGCTGAGTGATAAAGTTCGAAGGTTTTGAATACCATTGGCGAGAGGCTTGCTTAAGTCCATAAAGACTTTTCTTGAGTTTGCACACTTTTCTCCCCTTTTTTATCAAGATATCCAGGTGGTAAGTCCATGTATACATCATTTTCGAAATCTCCATGTAAAAATGCATTATTAACGTCAGACTATTGCAGAGTCCATCCTTTAATTGCAGCAATTGCCAACAAGGTTCTTATCGTTACCATTTTTGCCACTAGTGAGAAAGTCTCATGATAATCTAACCCCTCTTGTTGTGTGTATCCCTTTGCAATGAGCATTGCTTTGTACATTTCTATAGTTCCATCATCATTAAATTTAATCTTGTATACCCACTTGCAGCCTATTGTGTCTTTATCAAGATGTAAGTTGACAATTTCCCAAGTATAATTAAGTTCAAGGGCAGTAATCTCAGCTTTCATGGTAGCTCTCCATTTCAGAGATAAATTAGCTTCTAGGTAGTTTTTGGGCACAGTGTATGTAGTTATTGAGGTCACGAATGCTTTGTAGGGGGTAGACAATTTTTCATAAGTTATGCAAGCAGTGAGGGGGAAAGGGATTACCTGATTGTGCTCGTCCCTCTTGATTGTTCAACAACTAAGATGTGTGAAGAGAAGTGGCCTGCTAGCATATAAAGTCTTGGAGATGTGCTAGAGCTTTCTTTATTCTATTTGATCTTCGAGGCAAGTGTGTATGGGTGATTTGCTCAGGCATTGATTCCTACAGTGGACTGTTAACAGGTTCACTAGGTGATACAGAGGTATTTTTTGTTATATGGATATCAATAGTATTATGTTGAGAAGGCAGACTAGTGTTAGATGTAACAGGAATTTAGGTATAACTGAGCTCATTGGGACTTGGCAAAGAGTCATGATAGTTTATGTTTTTGAATGGAAAAATAGTTTCGTGAAAGATTACATTTCGAGAAAGAAAAATCTTCTTTCATCTAAGTCTAGAAGTTTATATCCTTTAGTGCCAAAAGGGTAACCCAATGAACACACACCTCCTGGCCCTAGGATCAAATTTGTGCCTTCCTTGGACAAGGGTAGTGGCAAATGCTAAACATATAAAAACTTTGAGATGATCATAGTTGGGTTTGGTTTTGAAAAGGATTTCAATAGGACTTTTGTGTTTCAACAAAGGAGTGGGAGTCCTATTAATGAAATACACTTCTGTTAGAACACAACGATTCCAAAATTTTATAGGAATTCCACTCTAAAATTTCAAAGCTCTTGCCACATTTAAAATGTGTTGATGTTTCCTTTCAGTAATGGCATTTTGTTGTGGTGTTTCTACACATATTTTTTGATGTATTATCCCCTTTTGTAGGTAAAATTTATTCATGAGAAACTCCCCTCAATTATCAATTCGAATAATTTTTATCTTAACTTCAAACTAATTCTCCACCATGGTGCAAAAATGTTGCAAGGTAGTAGTGGCTTCAAATTTTAGTTTTAACATGTAAATCCAAGTGCATCTACTGAAATTCTCTACTATAGTTAAAAAATATCTAAAACCATCATGACTAACTTCATTACAAGATCCCCAACTATCACAATGTCTTAGCTCAAAACAGGCATTGTTTTTGTACTAGCTATTAAGGAAAGGTAGATTATGCTATTTTACTAATGGACAAATAACACAAGGTTGATCATTATGTGATTTAAGGTAGGAGGAATGGCCCAGCCTGTAATTCCAGAGATCAAAGAACTCTGTATTATTGACAGAAGCAGGAATGCTGGTTTTCAGGTTGTGCTTGAGTAAGGCATTTGATAGAGCTGAAGAAGAGTCTTCCTTTTTCAATATATGATAGAGTCCTTGCTTCACCTCACCCATTCCAGTCATTGTCCATCTCAAGAGTCCTGAATATAGCAACAATCAAATACGAAAATAAAGCATTGAGCCAATTTCTTGACAGAAATCAAGTTGAAAGAAAATTGAGGTACAGAAAGTACATCACTGAGGTTGAGTAACTTTGTAACTTTTGCCATTCCTATGTGGGTAACAGGCACTACTTCCGCATTGGGTAGAGCTACTGTGGCTGAGATATCGACTTGAATGGAGTGGAACAAAGATTTAGAATAGATCATATGATCTGTATCTTATGTATCTAAGATCCATGGAATATCATAAGTTCTAGGAAGTTCAGAATATAAGGCGGACAAAGAACATATACCAGACATCTTGTAATCAGTAGAAGAAGACATAAGCACGCTTTGAACATTGTTAGCTGAATGGGTGGAACTTTGAATACTAGGGGCAGATTTTAAGAATGCCCGAAGCTGTGAAAAGTGCTCCTGAGTCAATAGCATTTAAGATTTGTCTCTTTTATTTTCCTAATCAGAAGTTGCACCTGCAGCAACATAATTTGCCATAGGTCTACCCTTCCCGTCTGATTTGTGGTTTGTTGGATATCCATTTAGTTTGAAACACCTATTGGCTGTGTGGCCTGGCATTTGACAGTATGATCATGTAGGTTTATTTGTATTGTCCTTGAAGCACCTTTCTAGAGAATGCAATGGGATCTTACAGTAGGTACAATAGTACCTATCCATTTTCTATGATCTACTAGATTGTCTATCAGTATTACTTCTTAGAAAAGCCATAGAGTCATTACTCAAACCAGCATTAGATATCTCCCTCATTTTCTCTTCTTGTTGGACGATAGAGTAAACTTCATTTAGGCTAGGAAAGGGCTTGATTAACAGAATTTGAGACTTTATCCCTTTGTAAGAATCATTAAGGCCCATTAGAAATTTCATCGCCTAATCTTGTTGCTGATTTTCAATTACCATCTTCAAACCTCCACAGGTGCAATTGGGAATAAACTCATAGTTTATCAATTCATTATTCATCAAGCAAGGTTTTCAGCATAGAGAAGTACACACTTACAAGATCCTGGTTCTGCAACAAGGCTATAATTCCCTGTTTCACTTCAAAAATCTTTGGTGCATTTTGTTAAGCAAAACGTTGCTCTAATTTCAGCTACAGTTGATGAGCAGTTTTCGCATAAACTGTGCTGCGTTTGATGTCCACTGCCATGGTTTTTTTCATCCAAGTTATTACTATATCATTGCACCACAACTAGTATTCCATTAGGGAATCATTGTGGTCTGATGGCTCACGAATACTGCCATCTATGAACCCCATTTTTTTTTTTAATACACAAAGCTCTCTTCATGGATCTAGCCCATGAGTGGTAGTTATTTGAATCTAGAGTGTGTGTCACCAGTATTGCACCCTAGCCGTCACTACTACCAATGTAAAAGGGACTTGTAGGCTAAGTTGGATCATGAATAGTATGTGTTAATGGATTTTGATTATCAGCTGGACGCTGTTCATCATGATGGAAAGAAAAATTTTGATTGCTTGATTAATCTATTTATGGCACTGATACTATGTAAAATTTAAATGTGTAATAGTAAACAAATAGAAGAAGATTTAGTGGAAGAAAGACTCTTATCCTTTCATTTCTTTCTTGCCAAAAATAATTACAATGCATAGGTATTTATAATGCAAATGAAATCAAATAAAGAATCAAATAACAAGATTTTCTCCATGTGCAATGCGCCAGAGAATAAGTTAATTTGCAACCATTTTTTCTTCTATCCTTCTTCTAGAATCTCCAGCTGTCTACATTTTGGATGGTTCTCATTTTCATCTATTGAAAGCTCCTTCAGATTAACATGCTGATTTGTGGTCCTACTTCTGCTCAATTCGGTTGGCTCAGCTTTAGTTTCTTTTGTATTCACTTGATCAGCTTCAGCCTTGTTTCTTAATAGCCCCCCACAAGGTGGATAGTAGATATCTACTACTCCCATCATGAATATACATGAATAAAAATCTTGAGAACCTAAGTTCTTAGTAAGGGTATCTGCCACCTGAGACTTACTAGTCACATACTCAGTTGTAATGCTCCCTTCTTGAAATTTATCTCAGATCAAGTGAGAATCTATCTCTATGTGTTTTGTTCTTTCGTGAAAGACATGATTTGTAGCAATGTGTATGGCTAATTTTCTATCGCAGTACGACTTTTCACTTTGTGGATGTGCAACTTGTAGGTCTTTAAATAGGTAGCCAAGCCAAGTTAATTCACAGCATACATTAGCCATTGCCATGTACTCTGCTTCAGTAGATGATCTTGAGATAACTCCTTGCTTCTTTTATTTCCAAGACACCAAAGAACTTCCTATAAACACACAATAACCTGTCACAAACTTCCTGGTATCTAGACAAGCTCCCCAATTTGAATCACTATATCCTTTGAGGAAAATGAAAACTAGGTGACATAGAAGTAGAGGATAAATCTGAAGGAGAAAAAAAAGTTGGGCTCTAAGTCGAACACATTGCAATGTCTTCAAAAGGGCTTGTCATTTGAGTTTCATGTGTAGGAATCATTGGTGGAATTGGACTTTTATTCATACTAAACAAAGAACTCTCTAGGGGAGTTGTGACTACAACAGGCACTTAGGAGAGTGAATGTCCATTAGTTGTATCCATTGAAACATCAAGAGGTATCAAACCGGGTAGTAGAGTAGGTGAAGAATTGCAATATTATTGACTTTGATAGACAACATCTGTGAGTCAAATTGTTGAAGAGGTAAGGTAATCTATGAGTCAAAAATGCTAAACCATTGGTACGAGGAAATTCCAGTGCACCATTATAACTTCTAAAATGAGAAACTGGTGTCATTGAAGAGTACATGTCAAGAGATTAACATGTTTTTAACTAGACAGGTGAATGCATTTGTATCCTTTGTGACATCACTATATCCCACAAAACACAAGTTAGTGTGTTAGGATTAAATTTGTTTTTGTTTATGTCCTAAGTGTAAGGAAAACATTTAGAACCAAATACTCCTAAGAAAGAGTAAGAAGGGTGAACACCATGCAACTCAAAGTAAGGAGTATTAAAATTAATAGCAGAAGATGGAAGTGGATTTCACTACAATATATAAAAGAACAAACTTTATTACTATTCATAATGCGTCATTATGATACTATCCTGATGTTATTTTTTTTTAAAAAAAGGACCTTAAAATGACGCCATTTCAAACCACTAAACCACCTTACTTTTATTTCAGATTTCACACCCAACCATCAACTCATTCTTTTCTCTTCTCTCACATAAATGTTTTCTCTCTCCAGTTATTTTCATTGCCATTTATTCTATTTTCACCTACTCCACTTCCTCCCCAAAAAAAATTTCTCATTTCTCCTTTTTTCTTTTTCCACCGGGGAATAGAGACTAGCCTGCAGCACCACCACCATACGGCAACCTATATGCAGCCACCACCGTCGCCAACTTATTCTGCTCCGTCGTCAGGTTATCCCTACAGTGCGCCTTCCTACAGTTAACCAAGTTACGGGCAGCAAGCTTACGGGCAACGTGGTTACTACGGGCAGCCGAGGTATACGGTAGAGGAGAAGAAGAAGAAGAACAAATCCGGTGGGATGGGGATCTTCGGTAGGGTTTTGAATATGTACATTTCTTTCTTTGGTCAATTGAGTGTTTCGTTTCATGTTTTTTTTTTATTAATGGTCCTATTCTTTAATTTTTATCTTTCTCTTAGAATGCGCCATCAAGTTTGTTTCCTTCATTTTGGGTTCGTTCTTCTTGGTGGCTTTGCTCAATTGTACATTTACAGGTAGTTTGGATTTCTCCATTTTTTTGGGGTTTATATTTTGTTGGGGGTTTTTATTTTTTCTAGGTTTTTTGGTGTATTAGATATGAAATCTTTTTTATATTTTTCTAAGAAAAAATTTCAAGTTCTGTTGATTTTTTACTTCATATTTCGTTGAATTTGTTTAGTTTGTGGAATTTGATTGTTGTATTATACTTAGCCTTCCAATTTCTTGTAATTGTACCTCAAAATATAAATAAGATTTTAATCGTTCTTCAAAGAAAAAAGGATTTGGTTTCGTTTACTATTTTTTTCTAACTACCTACTGATATTGAAGTCATCGAAATATCTTCTAAATATTTATATTATTTAAGTTAGAACAATATTAGATGGCAAATTTTGATTGTTTCTTGTTCGTTGCTCTTTTTTTTTACAAGAGTCAAGTTTATCTTGTATTTCCTATAACTTGAATGAATGAATTAGATATACAAAAGGTTTTTCGGTTAGGGCCAATTCATTCACACCTTCGAGTAAGTTCAATTATTTAATTTTTTTTACACAATAAAATTTTGAAATTAATTGCACTATCTTTTGTACTTAACTATTGTATGTTCTTCATCTCGGATTCCAAAAGAAGGGGAACAACCTCAATCGAAATTACGTTTTGATTCATGTTACCAATTCACGAAAGAGAATGCTCACAATGAAGGGTATTTGTGTTGATTATGGTGGTCAATACTCGAAACCACCACTACGGTTTGAATATTCCGAACTCAAAATGAATAGTGTGACTACATTTTTAAAGCTATTTTGCTTTCATTCTGAGACCTTGAATGCTTAATTGCGTATTATCTTCCATTATCTACCACATACCTATTTATGTTCTTAAACAAATCTAACATCCGTTCTATGTATTGCAGCTCAAACCATTTTGGATAATATGTCAATTAGAATTGAAGGCAAGAGTTCAATCACTTTGGTATATGGTGATACGCTCGAAATGGCGTACCAACTAATCTCTTTACTTAACTTTAAATGTGTCGTCTTAAATAGTAATATGGCAAGTAAGGGTCATTTTCCGCAGAGGATTGTTTCAATTTAATCAATTGCAAACTAGAAATTAAATTTAACAATTATATACTAAAGTGATTAAATGGGGGGGGTTTGTTTGTTGTACTAAGGAAAGCAATAAATTCAAAATAGAAAATACTTGAATTTGGAAATAAATAAAGTGGTTTTTAAATCAAAGATGTAAAGATGTGATTGGGGGGATATTTCGTTACCACGAGAATGATTTTCATATCAATTACGCGATAGATTTTCGTTCTCTAGATTAACAACAATTCGAGAATAATTACAAGTTCAATTATCTCAATCTCTTCTTACATGTTAGTTGAATAAAACAAGCTCTTTACTCAACCCTATTCATTAAACAACCTAGAGTTAGCTCTCTAAATTTAATTTAACAAAAGCATTACAACAAAAGAGATGAATTGAATTAAGGGCAAACTCACAAACTCGGTTTACTTACTTAAGTGTTAATCCACATACAATCAATTGAAAATTCCTCATAATCCATTGAAATGTAATTGCCACTAGGTTTTAGAATAAATAGCGATTACGTACTATAAATCCCAAAATAGCATTCATTGCAACAATTTAATCATTTAGTTGTACACCTAAACAATCAAGAATAACAAAATAAACATATAAATCAATGGATTAAACACATTAATCAAGAGAACTACAAGGCACAAATTAATTGAAAATCATAACTCGGGTTTGAAATTACCCCCAATCACAAATATGTTTAGTTACCCATTAAATACTCAAAAATAACAATTAAATCCTTGCAACTCATTAATGAAAAATAAATTAGAGAAAAGAAAAGCTTATTGATAAGGAGTATCAATGGGTCTTCTTCTCCAAGCTATATCACAATTGCCAAGCTCCAAGGTTTGTTCAAATGTCAAAGGAAATCAAAGGAAAAAGTAAATGAAGAAAAAGAAAACAAAAAAAAAAGTGAAAAAGAAAGAAAAAAAACTGAAGAAAAACGTCTAGCTGGTCTCGGTTTCTGGGCTGCTGGAGGAGATAACAAAATCGGTTCCTAGCCTTTTGAAAATGCAGCACATGCCCTCAACTTTGGTAAATTGCAGCACATGCCCTCAACTTTGGAAAGATAACAAAATCGGTCCCTAGCCTTTTGAAAATGTCAAAAATCGCTACAGTGGCGCCTAGGCTCCGCTACAGTGACGCCTAGGCGCCCCTTCTCTGCCCAAAATTCTGATTTTGTTGTCAAGTTTCAGAAATTGCACGTCAAGTCCTCCAACTTCTGACACTTGTACAATTTGGTCCCCAAACTTTGAAATTTTGCGTCTTTGGTTCTTTTTTCTCATTTTTCGCGTAAATTCCTTCTAATCATCATTCAAACTTGGGTTTTCACTTACAAAATAAAAATGACTAAATTAAGTAATAAATTGATAATAAAAACTCACAAATATCTAAATTAGTGGTCCGAATAAGTGCAAAAACCCGCACTTATCATATGGCTTGTGACACTTGTGGTTGGATGTTTTTTGCTCATTTCAATGAAATGTATTTTTGCAATTATTGCAAATACATGCATGCAAGAACAATTCCAAGGTAATTACTCCTAATGCAATACCATCTATCCAAAATAATAATTATGTATATAATGTAACTAACAGTAAATTTAAAATGTCTATGACATTTATTTTGTTTTTTCTTCTCAGAGCAGATAATACCGGAGCTATTTCTATATCATTAGTTGGTGAATTGGCTGAAAAATTCCTAAAACTACTACTTGAAAATTTGATGAAGGATTATATAACGGTAAAGTATTCCTTATAATCTATTACATTTGCTAATATTTCCTACTTAAATTTGGTTTCATGTAATGCTTTGACAACTTTTGAAACAATTTTTTTCTCTTTTTCTTCACTCACCAATCATAAATACAAAATAAAACAATCAAATGCAATAAAAAGTAGAAGAAGATTGGAAGAACAAATAAATGCATATATATTCTCTGCTTACTTATGCATATTTTTATCTTGAATTTCAGGATTTTTTTTTTTTTTGCAAATTACCCTCTGAATGTCAGAGCAATTTAACCAAGAGATGTCATTGACCAAAGAAATTCCTTCTGGGCTCTTCAATGCTATGTTTGATTTTTTTGGTTGTTGGCAAAAAGATGTAGCATACACAAAAACCTTTGTTTTTAGTGGAATGTTCATAACACTCCACATTTGCACTCATGTCCCAACTGCCGTGTACTGTCGTGAAGCTGCCTCCACAGCTGCCCGAGGTCGGGCAGGTGATCGGTCTTGGCCAGAAACGGAAAAGGGGACGGCTGACCGAGGGGCGGAAGAGAGAGGAGGAAGAAGATGTTTGCTTCATTTGCTTTGATGGGGGTTGTCTTGTGCTCTGTGATCGCAAGTGAGTAGAATCTTTACAGAACTATGTATTCCACCATCATAAGGATCTATCATGCATATGGAGGATCAAACAAAACATTCATAATGGGCGTTCGTGTTGGCATCTATACATACATATGGCACTCATGCCACAGAATGCTCAAATGCCAACAATCAATATCAGATAAAATCTTGATCTCAATTCCAACCCCTTAAGATCGCCATGAGCTCAAATAAAATCACCACCCATAGATAAAATTTACTCTTTCGTCTCCATGAATTCTCACTCATTTCAAGCTTATGACACGTGGGATGAAATCCTATGTCTCCCATTGCAGACCTATGTTAAACAATCCTTATTTCTTATTTTCCTCTAATTGCAATGAATTCATGTTTTCAAGAGGACAAAAATATTTTTACTTATAAATGATGAAAACGGCTTCTTAAAATGATAACAACTTATCCGTGCTGGCTGATTGTTACCATCTGATTTTCTGCATGTAAGAACTCCGTTCTCTACATTTTACATTCGGCAGGGCATGTCCATAAGTCGAGTGCCCTGAAAGATTTTCAACTCTTTGATCCTATTTTTGATTTTTGCGAAAATGGTTCTACTTCACTATCTAAGAAAAAAGATATTAAAAAAATAATAATAATAATTTTGCAGAAATTAAAATTTTGAAAAGTTTCTTTCATAGTTTGCTGATTTTCTGTTATTTGTGGATAGAGGCTGTCCAAAAGCATATCATCCTACCTGTATTAAGCGAGATGAGTCATTTTTTAGATCAAAAGCTAAATGGAATTGCGGTATGTTGCTCTTTTTCAATATAAGATTTAATGGAGTCCCTTGATTTCTTTCAACTTCCTGTTAGTATTAGTGTGTCATCGCATTTTGTGGTGAAAGTTTGAGTCTTTAAGGTGTCAGCCTATTTCCAGATAATTTGTTGAACTATGTTTAGTAATAGAAGTAACAAAAGGTGTTGTAGATGTGTAATTTAATTGTGAGAAATTGCAAGAATGTTAAAGCCTTGAATATTTTTCTTATCATGTATTTTGCTGTGATATTGTCATAACTTAATCCGTGTTAGTTTCAAATCCTTAGCATTCTTTGTTAATTCTTCATTCCCATTCTTTCCCTACTTTTTCACGTGACGTTGTCTGAAAACTTTCTAAGTACTGAACACCGGAAGCTCTAATTAAGTATGGAATGCGCAATTTGTGCTGTGCTCATGTCTGGTAATCTATTAATGCCCATATGGTGCTATTGCTTTCAGGTTGGCACATATGTAGTGTATGTCAGAGGGCTTCTCATTACATGTGCTATACTCAATGTTCTAAAAAGCGTAAAGCGTGGCTAGGCGTGGAGGTCAAGTTTCAAGCTTTACGAGCTTAGGCGGGCCTAGGCGAAGCTTAGGCGTAAAAAAGCGTTTTTTTATTTTAAATTTTTAATCATTGTAAAAAAATTCAACAATTCAAATAATACATACCAAACATCTAAAATTACAAAATACTGCATTTATTTAATAATTCCTTCACAAAGTAGCTTGAAATTTAGATATGTTGATGAATCATTTTCTTCCATTGGTTTCTAGAAAAAAAAAGAAAAATAATGCAAATATTTATTATTTACAAAATCCAGACCCAAAAAGCATATGAATGTGAAAACAAATGAAAATTTAGTTACATAAACAGTTAAACACTGATTGGGCCTCACGTCAAGGGCTAAAAAGTATTCTTGATTAAATTTCCAGATTTTTCTACATGAGTTATTCCACAATCAGTTTGGAATCATTGCCATGCATCAGATTTATGAGGGCTACAAATTACAATTGACTTTCTCGAAGTCTGAAACTGATATGTCATATGTATATACAAAATAACATTTTACAACAAATGATTTTCGATTAATTACAGAAGCTCAGATTACAGTTTCAAACGACTTCTTAATTGCAGAAGCCCAGATTACGTTTGCCCGTTTTCACTATTGAATCATTGATAAATGCAAAACACTTCTATTTTGAGTTGTATAGCTTCACTACTTGATAATAATCTTAATTGATGTGGGTTCTATTTAAAAAGGGGGGAAAATTTGGGCCTCCAAGGCGAAAGCGCGCTAGCCGCATACCCTAGGCGCTCCTAGGCACGCTTTAAGCGGCCAAAGAGCGGTCAACATTGCCGTTGACCACTTAATTACCGCTTAGCCTCAAAGCGAGACGTTTTCATCAAGTTTCGAGCCTAGGCGTCACCTAGGCGCTGCCTAGGCGAGCTTTTTAGAACAGAGGCTATACTTGTACTTATTCTTTGTATAAGGGATCACTAAAGATGTTGATTACGTGTGCATTAAAGGAAACAAAGGCTTTCGCACAATATGCATGAGGACTATAATGCTGATTGAAAATAAAGACCAAATGAACTCAGAATCGGTACGGACAGTAGCTTGTATTTCTACTTGATTTTAATCCAATGTTTGGATGGATTAAAATCCACTTGATTTGCAGAATGAACTATCGTGCTGAATTTCTACCTCATTTAATTTCTGTAGGTTCAAGAGATTTTGACACAAAAGTAGCTGGGAGTATCTCTTCAAGGCGTATTGGATTTACTTGAAAGAGAAGCTATCGTTAAAGCTGAGTGAGCTCACTCATGCAAAAAATATGTAAATGTGGGCTTATGTGGTTCAAATAACAATTATTGGGCTTGCAATTTTTATGACCCGGTTGAGATATTTATCATTTAGCTTGCCTTGGAAGCTTTGACACGGCAATTTCAAATTGAAAAGGACAGAGACTTTTTCCTTTTGACTATGACCTTATTATTTAATATATCTCCCTTCCTCTTTCATAAAAAATGGCAACTCTCTCTTCTCACTCTCTGGTCCGTTTTCAGCCTTCTTCATTTTGCTCCATAAAATCAACCATATAGCTATAGATTATAGAAACTCTTGGGGATTCTTAGGCCTGAAATAGTGGCTAAGTTTGTGGAGTGTTTCTCGGTGGTTTAGCTTCGGTTTGGAGGGTGTTCTTGGCGGTTTTGTGGTAGACCGTTTGGTCGATGATCCAAGCCAAGAAGAAGGAGGTTTTGGCGGGTTCTCTAGCTCTCTAAGGATGGCGATTTGCAAGGATTGGAAGGCTGTTCCTGAGCCTAGACTTTCCACCATTTTCGGCCAGTGAAGACAGGGAAGTTCCTCTCGGTTTTGTGTTCTCGATTTTCTCTTTGTTATTTTAGTAGACATGCTGATTACTGATTATATGCAAATGTCATGAGTATATGTTGATTACCATATTGTTAATGCATGATTTCTAAGGAGAGTATGTTGAACTCTGTCATTGAGGTTTAGATTCTGGGATTAATATTGAACTGTCATTGTTTAGATGAGCCTGTTGAACTTGTTTATGCTTGTATTGATTCCGCATTTAGGCTGTTTATTCCCAACATCTGGTATCAGAGCCTAACTTCGGTCTAGGGCTTTTTATCCTTCATTGATTTAGGCATTTTGAATGTGCTATTTGGGTCAGTTTATTGTTATTGGCATCTTGTGTTTTTTAATTCGATACTGATTATTTGAAACTTTCTGTTGTGTATGTTGGTAGCTGGATTGGGTGATTCTGGAAACTTGGACTGCCTGAGGACTTGGTAGTCTATTTACTGTTTTTCAAACAGTTGGTTGGTAAGATTATTCCAAACTCTCCGATAGGATAAGTTTGGTACTTTTACCATTTTATCCTTGGCACGTTTATCTGCATAATATATCTGTGCAATGCTCAAGTTTGAATCACACCGACACACACATCACATCGAAGTTTAAGTGATCGAATTAATTCGTTGTTGTGATTCATTTCTGGACATCGGTTTTAAACTCTGCATTCATATTGTGTGTTGATCATCTGGAAAAGATTTTTTCAAAACCTTTTCTATTCAGTCCATGAGTACGAGCCACCCTTTTACAGAATCTAGTATGGGTTCGAGGGTCGAATTATCGCAATTCGATCGAAATGGGGACTACTCAATTTGGAAACAGAAAATGAGGGCCATTTTGGTCCAACAGAGAGTTGCTAAAACACTTGATGATCCTTTGACTTTTTCTAACGAGTTAAAAGCTAAACCTGCTGAAATCGAGGACATGAATGAAATTGCATATAACTCCATAATCTTGCACTTATCTGATAACATTATTAGACAACTTGATCATGCTAAAGATGCTAAAACATTATGGACTGCCTTAGATACCTTATTCTTGACTAAGACTTTACCTAACAAGATTTATCTGTTAGAAAAATTGTTTAGTTTTAAGATGGACCCGGGGAAGGATTTAGAGGGGAATTTGAGCGATTATAGCATAATTGTGAAAAGTCTGGCTCATAATGATAAGAAATTCGATGATGAGGATTTAGCCGTCATACTACTAAATTCATTGCCCGAATCATATAAGGAAATCCGAAATGTAATTAAATATGGCAAGGATACTCTTACGCAGGCTATTGTGATAGATGCTTGAAATTGAGGGAACTTGAACTGAAAAGAGATAACAGAACAAATGTGAAAGAAGAAGCATTATTTGTTAGTGGGAGAACTGAAAAGAAAGAATTTAACTTCCATAACAAAAAGGGAAGGGGAAAGTCTAAAATGGGATCGAAATCAAAAGACAAAAGTGGTAAAAAATGTTATAACTGTGGAAAGTTAGGACATTTTAAGAAAGATTGTTTTGACTGGTAGAAGAAATAGAGAGAATTAAATAATACTGATCAAAACAATACTGCTGTTGTTTCTGAATTTGATAGTCTACATGTCTAGAATGTGTCTGATGGGGAATTTGATAATAATTGGATCCTAGACACGGGGTGCACCTTTCACATGTGCCCTGAAAGGTCCTGGTTCTATAACTATCGAGAGATTGAATCTAGGAAGGTCTATATGGGAGATAACAATTCTCAGAATGTGGTTGGAGTTGGTGACATAGCCATTAGGATGTACGATGGGGTTGTCAGACAACTCAGGGAGGTTAGGTATGTCCCTAATTTAAAGAGGAACCTCATTTCCTTAGGTACTCTTGAAGATGAGGGATACACTTTTAAATCCGGGAATAACGTTCTGAAAATTTTTAAGGGATCTCTGATAGTTATGAAAGGACCCAAGAGGAATGGGCTGTACTATCTAGAGGGCAAAACTGAAACAACACCTGATTCAAGTCTTCTTGCTGTCAGTAAAAACAAAACGAACTTTGGCATAACAGAATGGGTCACATTGGGTTTAAAGGGCTAAAATCTTTAAGTAATCAAAAATTGCTTGGAAAAGATGATATTGAATCAATGGACTTCTGTGAAACATGTGTTTTGGGTAAATCTCATAAGGTGAGCTTTGAAGCTAGCTCTCATAGGACCAGCAGTCCATTGGACTATATTCATGCTGATCTATGGGGTCCTGAGAAGCATTCCACATTTGGTGGAAGTAAGTACTTCTTGTCCTTAGTGGATAATTACTCAAGAAAAGTTTGGATTTATCCTCTTAAGGCTAAGTCGGAAACTTTTGGGAAATTCAGAATTTGGTTAAAGTCAGTTGAGAATCAGTTAGAAAAGAAACTTAAAACATTAAGAACTGATAATGGGCTTGAATTCTGCAATTTCAAATTTGACAATTTCTGTAAGCAGAAAGGGATAACAAGACACGGAACCTTTAAATACACATCTGAACAAAATGGGGTTGCTGAGAGAATGAATAGAACCATTATGAACAAATTTAGGTTTATGTTGATTAGCTCAGGCCTTGCCAAAGGGTTTTGGGCTGAAAATTTGCTAATCTGCATGACTTATCGATTAATAGGTCACCGTCCAGCAGTATAGGTTTTAAGACCCCACAGGAGAAGTGGACGGGGGACCTCCAAATCTGAGTCATCTGAGGGTGTTTGGATGTCCTGCATTTGTACATCAATCTGAAGGGAAACTTGAGCCGAGGGCAGTCAAGTGTGTGATGTTAGGGTATCCCGAGGGTGTGAAGGGCTATAGGTTGTGGGTTTTAGAGGTTCAAGGCATTAAGATTATTAATAGCAGGAATGTGGTCTTTAATGAATCTGAAATGCCATGTCTAAAACAGAAAACTGATGAAGCTAGCAAATGCGAGCGAGAGGAGTGTTCGGGCGAGGTGAAGCTTACTAAGCTTGATTCACCTACACCTAGGAATGACGGTAATGACCCTACACATCAAGAACCTGAAACTGAAACTGAACCTGAAGAGGTGACTGAACTTCAAGATAACACTGAACCAGTTGAAATTGAACATTTTAATGATCAGCCACCTAACCAAGATTATCAACTCACTAATAGGGCGAGACGGCAGATTAGGCCGAACCCTAGGTATGAATCCCTAAGTTTGACTGAGTTTGCATTAGTTTCAGGTGAAATCCTTGAGCAAATAGAACCTGCTAGTTATGAAGAAGCTATTAATGGAAATTATTCTGAAAACTGGATAAAAGCTATGCAGGAAGAAATGAAATCTTTGAGTGATAACAAAACCTGAAAACTTGTTAAGAAACCTAAAGATCAGAAATTAGTTCCATGTAAGTGGATTTACAAGTTGAAAGAAGGTTTAAGCCCTAATGATTCTGTGAGGTATAAGGCGAGATTAGTGGCTAAGGGTTATACTCAAAGAGAGGCTGTAGACTATAATGAGATATTTTCACCCGTGGTTAAGTACAAGACGATCAGACTGATTGTGGCTCTTGTTGTTCAATTCAATTGGGAACTCGAACAACTTGATGTAAAAACTGCGTTTTTACACGGAGAGTTGGAAGAGGATATCTTCATGAGCCAACCACAAGGGTTTGTAGCTAGAGGTAAGTCTGAGTATGTGTGCAAGTTAGAGAAATCTTTGTACGGGCTGAAATAGAGCCCAAGACAATGGTACAAGAGGTTTGATGCCTATGTACTGAAGATAGGGTTTAAAAGAAGTGAATTTGATGCTTGCTTGTATTTTAATGACATAAAGAGCGGTTGTGAAGTCTACTTGTTGCTTTATGTCGATGATATGCTTTTAGCTGGACCTAGCAAGTCTCAAATTAATGAACTAAAAGATCTTTTAAAATCGGAATTTGATATGAAGGATTTAGGGAATGCTAGAAAGATTCTAGGGATGGTGATAACAAGGGATAGAGCTAAGAACAAGTTAACAATTTCACAAGAAGCGTACTTGAACAAAGTTGTAACTATATATGGAATGAAAGACAGTAAAATTGTTATTGTGCCTCTTGCTAGCCATATGAATTTTTCACGTGATCATTCGCCTAAATCCGAATCTGAATTAAAAAAGATGGAAAATATTCCGTATGCTAATGCCATAGGTTCTGTCATGTTTTCTATGATTACTACCAGACCTGATCTTGCATTTTCCATCAGTCTTCTAAGTAGATTTATGTCCAACTCTGGTAAGCCGCATTGGGCGGGTATGAAATTGTTATTAAGGTATTTGGTTGGGACTTTAAATCTAGGCTTAGTGTATGAGAAAAGATCTGAGGAGTTGATTCTTAAGGGTTATGTTGATTCGGACTTTGCTGGTGATAGAGACAGTAGGAAATCAACCACCGCTTACTTCTTTACCCTAGGTGATAATTGTATAACTTGGAAATCTTAACTGCAACCTTTAGTGACTGTCTAGTACTAAAGCTGAATACGTTGCCATAACCGAGGCGGTTAAGGAATTATGTGGTTAAAGGGAATCTTAAAAGAATTGAACTTCATGCATGATACACCTATTATGTTTACGGATAATCAGAGTGCGTTGTCACTTAGTAAGAACCCTGTTTATCACGAGAGATCCAAACATATTGAGGTGAAGTATCATTTTATACGTGAGAAGCTTTCTCAAGGTGAAGTCGAACTTGTTAAGATTCACACAGAAAGGAATCCCTCTGATGTGGGAACGAAAATTCTACCTGTAGAAAAATTTAAATTATGCTTGTCTTTGTTGCATATTGATACTGGTTAATTTTTCTTGCAGGTAGTGTGCGATGATGATGAACAGTCCTTCCATGTGCAAATTAGCAACCGAGAGAGTGAGTGTCTTATGAGAACCAAGGTGAAGAATGTGGGCTTATGTGGTTCAATTAACAATTATTGGGCTTCCAAGTTTTTTGACCCGGTTGAGATATTTATCATTTAGCTTGCCTTGGAAGCTTTGACACGACAATTTCAAATTGAAAAAGGACACAGACTTTTTCCTTTTGACTATGACCTTATTATTTAATATATCACTCTTCCTCTTTCATAAAAAAGGGCAACTCTCTCTTCTCACTCTCTGGTCCGTTTTTCAGCCTTCTTCATTTTGCTCCATAAATCAACCATATAGCTATAGATTATAGAAACTCTTGGGGATTCTTAGGCCTGAAATAGTGGCTAAGTTTGTGGAGTGTTTCTCGGTGGTTTAACTTCGGTTTGGAGGGTGTTTTTGGCGGTTTTGTGGTAGACCGTTTGGTCGATGATCCAAGCCAAGAAGAAGAAGGTTTTGGCAGGTTCTCTAGCTCTCAAAGGATGGCGATTTGCAAGGATTGGAAGGCTGTTCATGAGCCTAGACTTTCCACCATTTTCGGCCAGTGAAGACAGGGAAGTTCCTCTCGATTTTGTGTTCTCGATTTTCTCTTTGTTATTTTAGTAGACATGCTGATCACTGATTATATGCAAATGTCAGAGTATATGTTGATTACCATATTGTTAATACATTATTTCTAAGGAGAGCATGTTGAACTCTGTCATTGAGGTTTATATTCTGGGATTAATATTGAACTGTCATTGTTTAGAGGAGCCTGTTGAACTGTTTATGCTTGTATTGATTCCGCATTTAGGCTGTTTATTCCCAACAGTAAATAAGTGGGTACAGTGGCTTGTACACATCTGGTAACTGATGTGCATAGTAATACTCGTGATGGAAAAGTTTCTATTTCATACAGGTCATCTGCACATTTGGAGTCATGTCAAGTAATCCCAAGGGACAACTGAATTTACAGAAGAAGGATTCATTAAGCATAGAAAGTTCGGCATTTCAAAAGAAACGGATCATAGCCATAACAAAGGGAAAGATAAGTCAAGCACTGATGAAGGAATGGACAAACCAAGCGTTGATGAAGGTACTGAATGGGCATGTAAAGACATTTTGGAGTTTGTTACACACATGAAGATTGGTGATACATCAGTTCTATCACAGTTTGATGTCCAGTCTCTCTTTTACTAGACTACGTAAAAAGGAACAACCTCAGGGATGCTCGTTGGAAGAGTCAAATTAATTGTGATTTAAGGCTCAAAAATCTGTTTGGGAAGCCTTACGTTGGTCTTTTTTTTATTTATGTATTAATAAGAAGCCTCACTTATGGCGGAGGGAAGCCAAGATTACAAAAGCCGAGAATAGAATAAAAACCATAAAAAGACCAAACAAATTAGCTTCTAAGATATGGAAATTCCATTATATCCGTATGTAGTATGCCTCGAAGAAGTGTCGGAACCTTATCGCCGAAGGACAAATTAAAAGTCGACCCATTGCTGCCATTTTTGGCAAGGAAGTCAGCTGCCATGTTTACCTCTCTGAACACGTGTTGGACTTGTGCGTTAAGTAATCTGATCAAATCTACAATTTCATCCCAATAATCCCAAGGCCATCATAGTGAGCAAACTCCTTTTCGAAGCCATTGCGCCACGATGTTGGAATCAGTCTCCACAATGATGTTTCTAACTCCAATCTTCCTGCACATACGTAAATCGTTGAGAAGAGCTCGTGTTTCAACCACCATATTAGTACAGATCCCATAGTTGTGAGAAAAACCAGCCCAAAAACCGCCGTTGTTGTCCCGTAAAATTCCTTCTCCACCGGCTTCCCCAGGGTTTCCCTTACATTGGTCGTATTGAAATGCTAAATCTTCTTGAATTCTACTTTTTCATAAAGGAGGATTCTTACGGCAATGCTTTTATTCCAGCTGGAATTGTTGTCTCCTTTCCAAATGACATGAGAATTGATGGAAACATTAATTCATAAAACACAAACTGTATATTTGTTTCATTGATGCTTTGCCTATTTGATTTTTCATTTTGAAATGAGGGAGACTAGGCTGATGTTTGCTGATACAGGCACCTCAAGTTCTTACTCACATAAAGATGTATGTCTTTCATATTTTACAAATTGAATTAATGTTACTTGTTGGGCTCAAGAGTCCGAGGATCAATTTGTATTTAGTTAATTGGTTTGTTAAATAACAGGATATTGTTAGCATTTGCAAAAGGAGAGGTGGAAGCCATAGTAGAACTTTGGCCCATATGATAAATCCAGTTGGTCACATTATTGACACTATATAACTAAACTTTATTTGTTTCAAAATATATTGTCGTTACAAAGAAATCTCTTACAAAATTATAATAGTCATTGTGCAACGCACGATCCACCACTATTAGTAAAAAAACTGTAGTTGTAAAAGCTTCCAACAATAAGTATAAAGTGCACCATAATGAATAGCATGGTCATACCTAGCTCAAGAATTATTCTATGACGACACTCAACCAAACATGTTTGTTCTAGAGTATAAGGACAAGAAATTTGATCAACTATTCTGTACGCTTGAAAATGAGAGATGAGACCACCTCCATCAGAGTGAAAGATTTTTATTTTTGTATCAAACTATCGTACTACATAATGTTCAAACCCTAAATAAGCAACAAAAAATCAATTTTAGTATTGAGAGGTATTATCCAAGTATAACGTGAGAAATCATCTTCTAGACAGGCATAATAGCAAAATTTTCTAAAAGATAAAAGAGTCTCTCAACCCATAAATCATAGTGGGCTTCGTTAAAAATAGTTGACCTAGAGTTTTTAGAACAATAAAAAGGCATTTTGCTCCATTTGCCTAACTGAAAACTATCACAAATAGATTGTAATTTGTTAACTCCTTGAACTTGAATCAAGCCCTTATTTTTAAGCAATTGAAGTGCGGATGCTCGGGAATGTCCTAGCTGTTCATGCCATACTTCTACAGTGCCTTATCTAAATCGATTTGAGTAATGCAATTCATGAGGACTGAAAAGGACATACAAATCACCCTTGCCTTTTCCTGTCATCACTTCGTGATCTGTCTCTCGTTCTTTAACACATATTAGAAAATGCACAATTTAAGGGATAGTTATCTCTGAGCTAACTTACAGAGAAAATTCTTTGCTAAATGGGGAACATGAAGAACAATATGAAGAGAGAGGACAGTTGAGTTAATTTTAATACAAGAATCACCTACAGCTTTAATGGTTAAGGAAATGTCATCTCCAATTAGAACGGAATATGTCCCTAAATACAGGCGTAAGTTTTTCAACATACCTGCATTACCTGTCATATGATTTGAAGCTTCTGTATCAGATGTCCATTCATTATCAGTAATTGAGTTGTCTAGAGTAAAAGCAACCATGCTTGTAGAATTTCATCATGTTGGACAGAATGCTTAGGTAAGTACTCGCAAATCTTAGTAGTATGCCCCCATTGTTGTCGAAAATGCGACTGTCACAATCAAAAGAAGAAATAAAGAGAACAGAAAAAATGCAGAAGATGAAGCAAAATATGCAAAAGCAAATGTCCTCAAGACATATTTCGTCCCCTAATAAAGTGCAAACGGGGAATATAGACATCTGTCTCCCAAGATACAATGCTCCTTCCAAAGTCGATATTGCACAATACCAACCTTGTCGGTCGAACCAAAGAATGATCGTACTTGAACGGAATAACCACGAATATATTGAAGGAATTTTTGCAGAATATGGAGAGAGAAAAAATTTAGAAATCAATAGTATATTAATTGATTTGGTTTGTCAAAAATGATTCTAAAGGTCTCTATTTATAAATATTGAAGTGTCTCAATGAATGGTCATGTGAAATTTCATGAATTGGTGTACCACTGGTTTGATTCGTCTTAGCCATTGGATCACACTATTTCATGATTTGACGGTCCAGATTAAACCGTGAAGTATAGTGTCCTTTCATCATACTTATTCACCAGCCATACAGATGACATGCTACATCCAATTTCCATGCATAACGAAGTGATGCCACATGTTATGTGTGTGCCACCTAGGATGCCAACTCATCGAGCCTCCGGTTGCCATGTCATCGAATCATGAGTCCATTTTCAAAAACTATAAGACTCTCTAGCTCCTCGCGACGATGCGTACGTGCGAAGTACAAATTTCCCTCTAAAGCGCCCAATGCGAACTTTACGACGTGCGTGGGCGGAGGTCAGGATCGGGGCTGGGGACAAGGCGCGGCGCTGCGTGGCGTGGCGCGAGCGGTACGAAGCACCACTCTAGTGGTGGCTAGTTTGCTAGCCTTTGGCTAGTCAAAGTTAGCTAAGTTGTAGGTTATTTAATAAATTAAAACTTATACACATCCCACTATATAAACAAGTCTTTTTTCTTATAAACTTTCGATGTGAGATTCCTTACCATATATAAAACACTTAAAATTGAGTTTATCAACTTATGTGAATATATTGAAGACTTTTCCAATTCACCCAAATTAATTGCAATGGCCCACATAATTAAATATCACGTTTAATTATTTAACACCTTATCAATTAATTCCAACAATCCTCCACATGAATGGAAGAAGTCAACTCAAATCAAGGAGGAAGAAAGAAGAGTACTATTTGAAAGATAACGCATCAAGATAGGTAGCTTTCACTTTAAACCTTCTTTAGTAAGAATCTATCAAACTCACTTAGCTGATCAGTGAACGTTTTGAACTGTCGCCATTATTGCAAGCTCAAAAAATAGACCAAACACCTTGTCTCTCATATAAACTTGGTTCTCTATTATTTCGGCCCTGAACTACTTGGGTTCTGCGAGTGCTTTACAGAACTCGCCTAAGTAAATTCTCAAAGAACATGTTAAGTTCGCACTTACATAGGTGATATTCTATAAAGAGTACCTTCTTATACTATTTATAGTCATTATTAAAAGCAAAGCTTAAACTTCATAGGTAGCACTTTTTGCATCATAGAAATGGGAAGGAGTTAAACTCCTAAGTGATTCTTATAGAGTCATTCATAATTAGTTTTCCTATTGAACCTAGTCCGTGGGATCTCCAGTTGCTAGGTTAGGCTTCTACTAAGATGACTCATTTGGTTATAGGCTTTAAACCCATTTCCCTCGATGCGCAGTCTATACGCTCTCTAGATAACCCTTTAGTAAATGGATCTGCTAAGTTTTCTTTTGACTTAACAAAATCAATTGATATTGTTCCATTTGAGAGCAACTGCTGAATGGTGTTATGTCTATGATGTATATTTCTCAACTTACCATTATATAGAAAAATTTTAGCCCTGGCTATTGTTGCATGGTTATCACAATGAATACAAATAGCCGGTACAGACTTTGGGCATATAGGAATATCTTCTACGAAATATCTTAACCATTCTGCATCGTCTCCCACTTTATCTAAATTAATAAACTCAGATTCCATAGTAGATCGAGCTATACACATTTGCTTAGAAGATTTCCATGATATAGCGCCACCACCGAGAGTAAATACATAACAACTGTAGACTTTGACTCTTCTGTATCTGATATCCAATTGGAATCACTATATCCTTCAATTACTTGAGGATATTTTCTATAATATCATGAATACTCTCTGATCCGTTTCAAGTATCCTAAAACTCTAAGTAATGCATCCTAATGTTGATTACTTGGGTTACTTGTGTAACGACTGAGCTTACTTACCGAGTAAGCTATATAAGATCTCGTACAATTCATTAAGTACATTAAATTTCCAATAATTTGTGAATATTCTAACTGTTGTTTCCCATTTCCACTATTCTTGTGAAGAACTATATGATGAAGAAATGGGTTACTCGTCTCTTTAATATTATGAGTCTTAAATCTCTCAATTATTTTATCAACATAATGGGTTTGAGACAAGAATATTCTTTCTGATATTCTAGATATCTTCATTCCCAGAATCACGTCTTCTTTACCCATATCTCTCATGTCAAAGTTATTGGTAAGTACATTCTTTGTTCTATTGATGACTTCTATATTAGTCACCAATATAAGCATGTCATCAACATATAAACAGACGAGTACATATCCTTTTTCGAATTTTTTTGAATATATGCATTTGTCACATGCATTTATGATGAAACCATTCATAATCATGACATTGTCAAACTTCTCGTACCATTGTTTAGGAGCTTGCTTCAAACTGTATAAGGACTTAACAAGTTTGCAAACTTTGTTCTCTTATCCTTTCACTATGAAACCTTTTGGCTGTTCCATATATACTTCTTTGTTTAATTTACCATTCAAGAATGCAGTCCTAACATCCATTCGATGTATCTGTAAATTATACATGGCTGCTATAGCAATTAAAACTCGAATAGAAGTAATTCTAGTTACTGGAGAATATGTGTCAAAAAAATCAATTCCTTCTTTCTGACGATATCCTTTTGCAATCAGTCGAACCTTGTATTTGTCTATTGAACCATCGGATCTTAACTTTCTTTTAAAAATCTATTTGCATCCCATTGGTCTAGTTCTCTTAGGAGGAACAACCAATTGCCAAGTATTGTTACACATTATGGATTCAATTTCACTATTTATAGCTTCTTTCTAGAATACAGATTCTGGACTAGTTATAGTTTCATTAAATGTTTGAAGCTCTTTCTCAATCATGAAAGATATAAAATCTAGACCAAAGGATTTAGTAACCTTTGCTCTTTTACTCCTTCTCGGTTCAGGTTCTATATTGTTTTCAAAAGCATTATCTCATGTTCTCTTTTGAGTATTCTCAAGAATATCTCTTTTATTATGGACCAAATCTTTAAAGAATTCAGCATCTCTAGATTCAATAATTATATTGACATGTATGTCACTCGTATCAAATTTATGCACAAGAAATCTGTACGCACTACTATTTATTGCGTATCCGATAAAAATGCAATCAATAGTTTTAGGACATATCTTAACATTTTTGGGAGGTAGAATAGCTACTTTAGCTAGGAACCCCCACATTTTTAAGTATTTGTAGGAAGGCATTCTTTCTTTCCATATGTCATAAGGTATCGAACCAGTTTTCTTGTGGGGAACTCTATTCAGAATAAAGTTAGCAGTTATCACTGCTTCCCCCTACAAGTTTTGCGGTTATCCAAAAACCATGTCTTTTTAAAGTTCATTTTTCTTCTCTACAATCACATTTTACTGCGGAGTGGACGGGACTGTTGTTTGGTGAATAATACCAAACTTAGCACATAATTCATTAAACATGGATAAATCATATTCACCATCTCTATTGGATCTTAATGCCTTCATTGTTTTTCCAAGTTAACTTTCAACTTCGTTTTTGTAAGTAACAAATGCATTTAATGCCTCGTCTTTGCTACTTAATAAATAAATATGGCAATACCTACTGTGATCATCAATAAACGTGATAAAATATTTTTTACCACCTCGAGTCTGAACAAATTGTAGATCACAAATGTCTCTATGTATTAAACTTAACGATTCACTACACCTCTCAATTGAGTTAAAAGGTTTTTTTAACAAATTTTGTTTCAACACAAATTTCACATTTATATTTGCCTTTGGATACAAGTTTAGGTATAAGACCTAAACCTATAAGTTTTCTTAAAGAAGCACGATTTACATGTCCTAATCTGTTATGCCATAAATTTGAAGATTCAAGCAAGTAAACAGAAGTATTAGTTTTACTAATAACTTGTGGATACAAATATGTGGATTTTTTGTCCACTACAACGGCTTTGGCCTTAAACAAACCATCAAATAAATAACTCTTCCAAACATACGTGCTTCCCATGGTAAGTACAAATCTATCAGATTCAAACATCATTTTAAATCCTTTCTTACTAAGAATAGCTCCTGAAATCAAATTTTTCTGATATCTAGGACATGTACAACTTTATTCAGCGTCTCTTTCCCCGACGTGAATTTCAGAATAACCTTTACAATCCCTTTAATTTTAGAAGTCGTAGAATTGCCCACTGTAAAACCACAATTACAAAAAATAATCAAGAGAAATTTAGAAGAAAGAAATAAAAATATGTCTTAAGAATGTTGTCGAAAATTCGACTATCACAATCAAAAGAAGTAACAAAAAGAACAAAAAAGAAATGTAGAAGATGAAGCGAGGTATGCAAAAGCAAATCTCCTTAAAACAGATTTCGCCCTCCAATAAAGTGCAAACGGGATTACAGACGTCTGTCTCCCAAGATACAACTCCCCTTCTAAAGTCGAAATTGCATAATACCAACTTTTCATTGAACCAAAGAATGATCGTACTCGAATGAAATAACTACGAATATATTGAAGGAATTTTTACAAAACATGGAGAGAGACGGAATTTAGAAATCAAGAGTATATTAATTGATTTGGTGTATCAAAAACGAATCTGGAGGTCTCTATTTATAGATATTGAAATGTCTCATTGAATGGTCGTGTGGCATTTCATGAACTGGTGCACCACTTGATTTGATTCATCTTAGCCATTGGATCGCACTATTTCATGATCTGACGGCCCAGATTAAACCGTGAAGTGTAATGTCCTTTCATCATACCTATTCACCATTCATGCAGATGTCATGCGTACATCCAATTGCCATGCAGGACGAAGTGATGCCACATGTTACGTGTGTGCCACCTAGGATGCCAACTCATCGAGTCTCCCGTTGCCATGTCATCGAACCCTGAGTCCATTTTCGAAAACTATAAGGACCCCCAGCTCCTCGCGATGATGCGTACGTGTGAAGTGCGCCTCTAAAACTCCACATGCGAACTTTGCGACATGCGCAGGCTAAGGCCAGGGACGGGGCGCTAGTGGTGTGAAGCACCACTCTAGTGGTAGCTAGTGTGCTAGCCAAAGTAGCTAAGTTGTAGGTCACTTATTAAATTATAACTTATGCACACATTCCACTATATAAACAATACTTTTTTCCTGTAAACTTTCGATGTGTGATTCCTTACCATATATAAGACACTTAAAATTGAGTTTATTAACTTATGGGCCTATATTGGAGACTTTTCCAATTCACTCAAATTAATTGCAATGGCCCACATAATTAAATATCACATTTAATTATTTAACACCTTATCAATTAATTCCGACACCCACTACACCATAATATTGGCATCCCTTATTACGGTATACATTCCTTTCTGTTGGTGTCATCAGGGGCGGACCCAACACCCGGCGAGCCCCCGCAGCTGCCCTGCTGGATCCGTCGAGAACAACTTTTTTTGGTTGATAATTAATAAACTTTTTAGATTATGGCTATGTTTGGTACCAATTCTCATTTTCAACAGTAAATTAATTCTCATTTTCAACCACACATTTTTCAATAAAATAATATTTTCTATCACATCAATAATCTTATCTTCTTTTTCAACCACACATTTCCCATCATATCACTATTCAAAATCAATTCTTTCCCCAAAAAATCCCTACCAAACACACACTATATATGTGGTGATTTTTTTTATTTTCAAATGTTTCTTGTAGCTCAACTGGGTAGAGCTCCTTTATTCATATAAGAGGTCCTGTTTTCGAATATTTTTCCGACCATTTTTATTTTGTAATACTTTCAATACTTTAATTTTTACCTTTTGCCAAAATTAAATGGGATGGAGAGGTGATTCGAAATCGTGACCCTTCCTTAGGATAATGAGAGCTTGGGCACTTCTTGAATTTGATTCTAAATCTACCAGAATAATCTATGTTATATTTTAGCGGGTTTAATGCAATTCTAAAAATTTGAACCCATGCTCTTCTTTTGAATTATACAAAACTTGGTCACAATATTATTTGGTGAATATTGCTAATTTTTACGATAAAATTATATATGTTCAGTTTGAACAAAATAATTGTTATATTTAAATTTTAAATCTTGTTTGATTCCTTTTTTTTTTTTTCAAAATACTTTTTTTTTTCTTTTTTTCAACCGAACATTTTCAATAAAATAATGTTACATTCAAATTCAAAACTTCTCCTTATTTTTAATCACATATTTTCCATCGAATGACTATTTCAAAAAGCACTTTTTGCAACAAAAAAAAAAATAGGCATCAAACAAGACTCTTAATATTTTATTGTGCTGACCCAAAATCCTGGGTCCGTCACTGGGTGTCATGCGACGTTGGTAGGGAGGAGGCGGTCATCGAGACATGGAGGTCTGCTTCTTGTTGTTCTGCGAAGGCTGGTGATTATAGTTATGTGTTGTATTGTTGGATATGTTGTGATTAGAATTATAAGCTCGAAATCCGAGACAAATGGAGGTGAATTGATTTTGACATCCTTGGTTGGATACTGATGGTTGTTGAGGACGTTGTTTTTGTCCGTAGAATGCCATTTGATGGGTAGGTCTTTTGGTGCTAAACTAATTTTGACGTTGTTTATATCCTGGCAGAAGTGATGCCAATTTCACGTAGGCTGGGCTTGGAGGCTTCAACATGGTTGTAGTAAAGGACTCATTTTGGTCCTAGACTTGTGAGAAGTGAAAAAACCTTTACTTTGTCAGGTAAAAGGCTTCCTATTGCAGCAAGGCTGTCGCAGATGCCCTTGAAGTTGCGAATATGCTCACCAATGGTGGTGTTTTCTTCTTTGCTTAGATACGTCATTTGTTGACGAAGTGTAAACTCTCGCTCCCGAGAGTCTTGTGCATAGGCTTCCTTGAGTGCGTCCCACACAGATTTTGCAGTGTCTAGGCCAATAACAAGACTAAGGGCCTCTTCAATGAGTGTGCCAATAATCCACCCTCTGAGAAGGCGGTCAGATTTACGCCAAGAGATGTACTCTGCTATGAGTGGAGCATTGGTTTTTTCTGTGGTCGAAGTGGCATACATAGCAGGGGTGATTTCTTCACCAGTAAGGTGTCCAACCATTTCTTGACTTTCGGCAAGAGCCAATTCTTGCTCACGCCATAAAGAATAGTTGTCATGCTTTCACTTCAAGGTGATAAAATTGCCTAATTTGAGAGAAAGTGAAGCCATTACAGAGAGAAAAATCTCTTATCATACGGTCTGATTGATTGAGCTAAATGCAATCAATCCACTCATTCTCGCCTTGATTCACCCTGATTATCAATTCAGATTTTCATGGAATATTCTTTGTATCAAATCAGATTATCACTCGGCAGAGAATGAGCTGTAATATAGACTTTCCTATTATCTCTACAGACTTCATTCTTGCTGCCTTATCCTCACGTTGCAGTTCACATTGCTTTAATAATATGAACAACCGAAAAATGTGTAATCATTTTATATTTTCTTGGTTTGCTTTAAATGGGAAATTTGATTAAGAGAATGTGACCGGAATACTGTGAGTACTTTTATATATAGAGTTGAAGAAACTAAGCCTTTCCCAAAAATATACAAACCCCATAATTTTTACCTCAATTTGCCCAGAAAATCTGTAATAAACTATTAGACAACCATGGAATGGAAGTAAAACCAATAATTGGAGATGAAATCTGCATAAATTTTTGAGATGGCGGGAGGGAATAGTTAATTGAGAGTCATTATAGAGGTGCAGTTGGCGATAGGATAAGGTCCGAGTTAATAAAATCATTCACCATCCATATTTACCTTCGATTACTACTTGCTCACCCAAAAAGCAAAGAATTACTGATTGCTCACCCACTTTAAAACGAAATGGAAAATGCTATTATGGACACCCCTATGGGTACATAAGTGTACCCATAGCAAAACCGAAACGAAATTACACAGCCATCAAAATTAATATTGTCTATAAGACATAAATAATGCAGCAGAAAACCAGTCATAATTGTCGAGATTAAACTGTAAATATGTTAGCTTATATAGAGGAATTTGCCAAAATTTCTGAAGCTTTCTGCAGATAAGAAAACAAGTTATTGTATATCCTTATTTATATTTGCCATCTCTTGAATAGAATTATTATTGATAAATGAAGCAAAATTGAGAATATAATATTTATAAATGAGCTTTATGAGCACTAATCATTTTTTTTTCTTTTCCTTTTTGACAGTTATCTATAGAGAACAGAGGAAAACTCAAAAGAAACACAATATGGCTTTAATGAAAACTCAATTCTCACTGGCACTTCTATCATTCTCTTCTCAGTAATCATCACTACATGCATAAGCAGAAGATAGAAGAGCATTAAGCCCATAAACCAATCTTTCTTTCCGAACGATTTAGTTTTATGTTATAGATGTTCACCTTTCCACTGTTCACCTTGTGGTGATAGAAGGGTTAAGCCCACAAACCAAACCAATCTTTCATTCTACCTCGAATTCTTGATCATCGGTGTCAACGGAACAGAAGAAACACTGGATGAACTCCTCAGCACACCCAGCCCAGAAAATGGGTTGAATCAATTGAACACATAACGATGACAGGTCATGGCTCCGCCCATTCTCTAGGATTAACGAGTCCTGGTAATAAAATCTAACTTGTAAAACAAATTAACTTTCCGATAGAAGTCCAACGATAAGAGGATTGCCCTGGTCATTATAAATCATTTATGGCAGATAATGATCTGACGGGCTATGTCAATGTAACAAACTTTCTAGTATTTTCATAATAAACATAGAGAAAACATAGAGAAAAAATATAGGAATTGCACGCAAATCAATATCAAGCTCTTAAGCATGACCATGATCGTGACCATGACCATGACCATGATCGTGACCATGACCATGATCGTGAACATGATCGTGACCGTGATCGTGATCGTGATCGTGATCATGAACATGAACCTCCTCTGCGGCAGCCTCAAAGGTCTCGCCATCTACAAGGTCTGGTACATCATCATCATCTTGTTCTTCAGCCGCAGCTGCATCAGCAGCTGCACCAGGCATCTGATTTTTGAACTGCTCTGCCAATTTCTTCAAATTCTCCAAGTTATCTGGACCTGAAGTTTTCAGGAGAAACCTTTAGACAATCAAGTTTCTTTTCCCAATTAGTCTAACCAAACAACTATTAGAAGTAAAGAAGGCAGAAAGCAAACCTAATTGGTGAATGATTTGAGGAAGAACATCTTGCAATTCTGAAACGGAATCAAATAGAATGTCAGTTTAAATTGATAGAAGTAACAGTACAGCAGAAAACATAAATAGGCAATCAACCTTCCCATCCATTCTTTACCAAAGAAAAAAGAAAAAAAAGATTGAGGAAAGTTTAGCTAGTA
Source organism: Fraxinus americana (assembly GCA_035079005.1). Classification (NCBI taxonomy): domain Eukaryota; kingdom Viridiplantae; phylum Streptophyta; class Magnoliopsida; order Lamiales; family Oleaceae; genus Fraxinus; species Fraxinus americana. Next base: position 19,224,968 of record CM068717.1, read on the forward strand.
GCTTAAATACCCAAATACAAAAGAAATAAGCTATAATTGAGGCCAGTCTGCTTATTCATTTTCAATCAAATATCTATGGATCGACCAAAAGTCGAAATATGGTTACAGCCCTTATATGTCTTGAAATGGGTTAATATCAAATTCGTAACATTATCTGGTTTTTTCATAATCATTAATATAAATATTTCTAAACAGCATCTCAGTCTAAAATAAAATTCAAAAGAAGTATATTTACACAACTAAAATAAGGACATATATTGCACTATATGTCAATGACTGTCATGCAACTGAAAAAAAAAAAAAACTTGTGTTTTCAAGAAGAGAACATACTCTTGGTCTGAGGAGAACCACTAACCACCCAAGTGTTGGCAGCAATAGATGCTTGAACTGAATAACAAAAGATAAGAAGTCAATAGAAGGTTGAACTTGAAGGACCAAAAGAAGTCAATTGGAACAAAAAACCGATTGTCTACATCATGGGTACCTTTAGGGTTAGTGAACTGGATTACTACATCCTCCTTAAAAATATTGACCTCCTCAATTGCTGGTATAGCATTCACCCCTATTCTTTTCAGGGTACTTTGAAGTCTTTTGTCATCTGTAGTGGTTGTCTTATGAACGGCCTTCTTCTTTCTGCAATTGAGAATATATATTTTGGGCTTGTTTATATAGTTTTTGAGAATTGATTTTATGAAAAATTATTTTTTTGTTGGGAAAATCTGTGATTAAAAAGTAGGGAAAATTATGGGTGCAAGTGCAAAATTATTTTATCGAGAGAGCGTGTAGTTGAAAATGAGTTCAAAGAAAAATGAATTTTAAAGAATATGTAAAACAAGGCTTAATAACACTCTAACAAAGAGTCTACTCTGATTGAGCTTCATAGAAACCAATAAGTAATCCTCTAACAATGCCATTGCAGCAGAAAATGTAAAACAAGGCTTAATAACACTCTAACAAAGAGTCTACTCTGATTGAGCTTCATAGAAACCAATAAGTAATCCTCTAACAATGCCATTGTAGCAGAAAATTTCGACTGTGGAGTTGTATAACTTCTTCAACAAAAGTTATATTTTTGTATATGTTCAGTCAAAATTACAGGGGAAAATCAGTATCAAATATTAAGAAAGACACAAACCTTCTCATGGTACCCTTCCCGCCAGTTCGGACAGAACCGGCCATCTTCATTAGCTTTTCCACATTCATCTGTCATAAAACAATATAGGTACTTGATCAATAAAGTCCTTTTTTTTGTGTTAAGAAACACTTCATTCGATGCAAATTTTATAAGGAAAAAGCATGTTACCAAAAGAGCTTAACTACCATCAGAGCACAAAAATTACTTCTCCCATGGATCTCATATAAACACAATGAAATATACAGTTTCGTTACTTCATATATTCATATATAAGGAAAATTAAATAATAAGTAGATAAAAACTCCAATCACAACTAATTTAGATGTTAAAATGCCAGTTGCAAAGTAAAACATGAACCAAAACCTTCTCTTTATAAATGGACAACAGAGAAGTATGACCATTACAACGTGAACAGATTATGTTCCAAAGCACACGAATTCCTTTCAATAAAAAAATGCAGTCACAATCGGCAGTATAATGCTTCAGAATTTTTCTAGGTAATGGAGAATAGAAAAGGTTAGATTTTTATTAAAGACGTACAAAAATACCCAATTACTCAAAACAAATACAGCATAAGAGCTTTCAAAAGGGCAAGAAAACCCAGCAGAATAAAAATTTGATGTAAAATCAGAAAAAACTCAAATTCCTCTGAATCCGAAATAAACGACAAAACGAGCCCAAAGCCTAATTTTCTAAGCACTGAACTGTAAATACGCAGAAATTAAGCCACAAAACCAAATCTATACATCCATTGAAATGAAGCGAGCATCAAGCATGAGTCGATACTAAACCTCAATCTTTACACAAAGCATACATATGCATACAGATAGATGCACGTACATAATAGTTTCACGAAAAAAAAATCACTAAAAAGGAAAAAGACAAATATTCGTATCTGTATCTCTAATTACCTCTGCGAGCTGTGGAGAAGAAGGTCTGCGAAGCAAATCGAGAAAAGAGAAAGTTGAGAGTTTACGGAGTGGATGACAAACCCTAGGTCCGTGTCATTTCATATACGCGAACAATGAGGGGCAGTTTTGGTATTTCGGTTAAGTGAGATGTAAGCAATCTTTGAGATTGATTATAGGGATAATTGTAGTAGTAGTATCAAATCTTTCATTTATTATCAATTTTTGTTCAAATCTTTCAAAATATCGTAGTTGAAGTCCAAATTGATAATTTCTATTTATTTGACCGTTAGTTGACTAAATAATTGACATCAACAATAATTTTGATTATTTTTAAAATGTTAAAAATGGTAACTTTACATTTTTTGTAATAAAATAACTAAAATCAAATAATTAAAAATAAAAATAAAAAACTAACTTCTTCTTCTCCATTCAACCCACACATACCCTCCCCCACCCAAAAATCATGGCCTCCACCGTTGTCTCCACCACCGCCACTTCTATTTTCATCACCCAACAAAATTTTTCTTCCATTTCTTCCTCCACCTCTTTCAGTACAAATTTTTTGGTACCTGTGAAAGATTGCTTACATTCCATCACCCATTTTGACCTTCAGGTTTTTCACCATTACTTCTTATTTTCTCAATTCCCTATTTTCTTGGCCTTTCAAATTCAAAGCTACTTTATTTTGCTACAATTAATGGTTAAGGTTTACTTTTTTGCTCCATTATTTGATCTCTTGTTGAACACACTCTTTTCCTTGGTTTATTGTGCTAATGGGTTTTTGATGGCTCCAATTTTCCGCCGAGTTTTAATGGTGAAAGAGAATTGAGAGGGTTATCTCTCTTTCTTCAATGTTTTTTTTTCCTTTTGCCCTCATTTTATTGTTGTCTCGTATTTTGGGGTTTTAAAAGTTCCTTTTCAGTGGCGGACATTTGTGGGTTTTCAAAAAAATTTCTCTCTTTTCTATAACCCATGACAATTCAAATTTATCAAGTTTCTTCATGAGGGGCAGGTGGAGGAAGAGAGGAAAGAAAAAATTTGTTATATGATGGAAATGAAGGTGGCTGTGGAGGAGATGGCCGTTGTGGTAATGGTTTTGGAGTGGGGTGGATGGAGAAGAGAAGAAGTTGGTTTTTTATTTTTAATTTAATCATTTGATTTTAGTTATTTTATTATTAAAAAAATGTAAAATTACCATTTTAATTTTTTAAAATTAATCAAAATTATTGTCAATGTCAATTATTTGGTCAACTAACGGTCAAACTAACAGTAACCATTCATTTGAACTTCAAGTGCGACATTTTGAAAGATTTACCGTGAGTGACGCTAATGAAAAAAGTGATCAAAATCTGCTACTAACTGAAATGTTTGGTATCGCTGTTGTAATTATCCCTTCATTATATTATATTTTCATCAAACTTATTTCTTATCATACCTTTTTTTTTTTTAATAAAACAATTTTATATGTGAACTAAAATTTTTTTGTAACTACACATTTTTTTGCATACACAAACATTGATAGGTGATTTGGGCATTTCGTTTTAGTTATACTTTCTATAGGCAATGACCAAGCTTGAGTGAGATCTAAACCCTGTTTGATCGTCATTCTTTAAAATTATTTTTTAAAACTTATTTTTTAACGTATATTTTCTCGATAAAATAATTTCATATGAAAATTTAATATTTTTCCTACCTATTAACCGCACATTCTAAAAAAAATCACATTTTACGAAATCTATTTTAAAAATAAGGCTCAAATAGAGACTAAGGGCGTGTTCGGTAGAGATTAAAATAGGATTAAAATTGAAAAATTAATCGTTATTATTGATTGTTATTAGACAAGTGGAATTTAATAACGATAATATTTTCAATTTTAATTGAATTTTAATCGAAAACAAACAGGCTCTAAGTAACTGTTTTTTGAAAGCGTTCGCTAGACAATAGGCAACTTGTGGGGCCAACACCTAAGAGCCTGAGCTATGTACAATTCAAGTCCACGTGTAAATGATTAAGGATTGAGTTAAATTGATCACAGTGTATTTCATTAAATTCTAGACAGATATTTGTATAATTTTTCATGAGTTTAATGATTTACCGATTGGTTCAATCTAGGGCTGGACAAAATGTTCGAATCGAATTGAATTAAATCGAACTCGAATCGAACCGAATCGAGCGAAATTTTTTAAATGAAATACCCGAATGGGTATCCGAATCGAGAACCGAATGTTTGATTCGATTCTCGATTCTAGACCAAGAACCGAAAAATCGAATAAGAATCGATTTTTTTTTATATTGGATAAATCAATATCTTTTATTTTTTCTAAACAAATCAATAATTTTTTTCTTATTAAATCTTATTAGGGCCCTATTTGAGAGGATTTAAATTTTTCTACAGTAAATCATTTCTCATTTTCAACCACACATTATTCAATAAAATAATATTTTTCATCACATCAATAATTTTTTTTCTTCTTTTTCAACCACACATTTCCCATCATATCACTATTCAAAATCAATTTTTCCCCCCGAAAATCTCTCCCAAACAAGCTCTAGTTGAAAATTTTAGAGTTTATTTATGTTTGTTAGTTATATTTTTTTTATTTTTTCTTGTATAATTTCTTAGTAGTTAGTATGAAAAGTCAAGCAACTGATGATTACATTAAATAGTTGGTAAGTATTATCAATACTTTAAAATATTTTATCTTTATGATTTCTAATTTATATTTCATTTTTATGTAGACTTGAAGGTTTAAAGCAAATAAATTATTGATATGAATCATCGAAATTTTATTAGTAATATTTACTTTTTGGTATTTGTATTTGACAACTTATTATTTATATGTTATTAAGTTAGATTACGTTAATTTGTAAAAGTTAATATTGAATTTGGTATTTGTATCTACATTTTGTTATTAATATTAGTGTATACTTTCAGGTGTATTTATGTAGTATTATTTTAAATGTTAAAAAATTTAATTATAGTACGAAACCGAACAGAACCGAATCGAACCAAACCGAACCCATATTCCAAAATTATATTTGGAACTGACGGTTCCATTTACTAAATACCCGAAAATTTCTGGAACCGAAAAAAATCGAACAGACCCACACTCACCCCTAGTTCACTCAATTTGATTCATCAAATATTTTGATGAATTGAGAACTTGACAATGACTAAAGTAGAAAACAAGAATTCATATTAAAAAATGACGTCCTAAAAAATGAGTACAGTAACTGCTTAAATATTTTATATTTAACGATTATAAATTTGAGTTTAGTGTCTAACAATGGCTAAACTCTTGACATCTATGATAGGTCCATAGGAACATTTAAGTTAATGAAACTAATTAGAGGGACAAATAATTATTTATGTCGATTTCTAATTATCAAATCTCGGACAAAGATAAAATACGTATATAACATGTTACAGAAAATTATTTGCAACCTCTTCTTGACTTTTAGTTTCATCACGATTTTATCGTCATTTTCATCCCATGTCGCTTAGAGTGCTTTCATTTTGATGAATCTCTTCTTATTTGGACACTTAGTTCTCTTATAATCGAGTTTGTTACAATCATAGTAAATGAAATTTTTGCTTTGCTCTTCCCACATTTCCTCTTTCTTTTGAAATCGTCGACTGTTGCGAAAAGTTCTTCATTTTTTGACCAGAAAAACTAGATCATCAAGTTCTTCATTGCTCATATTTTCGTGGCGTCATCAATTGCCGATTTTAAGGCAATTTGGCGCTAGGAGGTTCCTTTTATTCTTATTTGATTTTCCTTGTTTTCTCTTTTATCTCGACATTATTGAGCTCATAAATCATCAACGTTCCATAGAGCTCTTCTAATGAATATGTGTTGACATCTTTGGTATTTTCTATCAACATCATTGGTGACATCCAATCACCCGATAGAGATCTAAGCATTTTACTTACAAGTTTACCGTTAGTAAATTATCGATCAAAGCCTTTAAGGCCATTGATAATATCGTTGAAGGAGTAATCATGTCAACAATATGTTCATTTTCTTTCATAAAGAAATTTTCAACATTTTTAACCTTAAGATTTATCTTAGTTTCTTTTACTTTACTAGTGTTCAAGTGAGTAACTTTTAGGGCATGCTAAATATTGAAAGTGGAGTCACATGTACTAATTCAATTAAATTCATTTTTAACTAAAGCACAATAAAGTATATTTTTGGATCTAGCATTTTCTTTTATCCTCTTCATTGTACTACTCTCTAGATTTTGAATGGTTTGATTCGATTTTTAGTCAACTTTAATAATTTTTGTAGGCAAATAGGAACTATATTCAATAAATTTTCAAACATTATAATCTATTAATTAAACATAGATCATCACCTTGACTTTTCAATAATTATAACAAGTGTCATCAAAGAAAAGAAGACGATTTGTAGAATGTCTCACAAGATTTTGAATATTGTGGCTATTACTCAGGATTGTGAAATCTTAAATTTTAAAGTGAGCACCTTACTTAATACGACCCACAAATTTGAAGAGTGTTTTTACAATTTGAATATCTCTCTCTTAATAAATGATATAAATGAATTAAGTACCAAGAGAGTCTAATAATTCAAAGGATAGCAATAAATAAAGTTCAAGTGTTAAATGAGAAATTTTTTATGACAAAGATGATTTTCAAAAATTGATTTAATCAATCAAAAATTCTACAAAGCAAAATGTTTGATGAAATAAATAAGATGTAAGCTTTAATGAATTTTGCTCAAGAATGTTTCACTTTAGTGCTCTTAGAAAGTCTTGCAATGAATGCAAAAGGTGAATATATTTACAGAATTCAATTAGCAAATATATGTGTGGAATCGGAAAAGCAACGAGATGTCCATATTCTGAACCAAACGAACAAAGTAGCCATTGTGCATAAAAAATAGAATGATCAAACAATTGACCGTTGGACTAACCGAACGTCCACTTCAATAGAATTTTCCTTCGGTTTTTCCAAATTGAATGTTATGAAAAATATGGACTTTTGAAAGACATTTTCAACTTATTTTTCAAGATAGGTGATACTGTAAAATATGATCTAAATTTGAAATTCCCACCTTGAAAAAATATTTATGCAAGCGCTTTTTATGAGAATGACTTTCCGTACATAAAAAATTGTTGTAGAGTTTTAATCATTCATTATTAAAGATTGAAGCATTTATACATTTACAAATGAATAGAAACGTCTAGTCTAAAATCTTCCTTTGAAGTTTGACTTTTGAAACTCTTGTCTCAAATCATTTTGACTTGAATACTCGACTTTCATCTCTAATTTCACTTTGAGTCCAATTTGTAATGTGAAAATCTTGATAGCGATCTTTTTGTCCTCGATCGATCAATACTACATCGAGCGTTTTGAAAACTTAAATTCAATTGTTAGAAACAAAATTAACTTATTATTTATTACGATCAAAACATTAAGAATAATGTCAATCATAGGTAGCACAAGAAAAAATCTATATCTTAACCATTCTTATGGTGAGATAGTGCATAAATATGATAAAGGTAAATTTAATTTGAATGATTTCTATGACATTAAGGTAAGTATAATGCTATTTGTATAATCATGGATCACAACTTTGTTCACAATTGGTGTGCTGGCAAAAAGCTATTGGCTGCAAAAGTAACTTTTTGTTAAAGTTGTCCAATAACAGAATGTCGCGTGACATTCTATAAATAAAATTGTTATCCATGGTTGTACACCAAACATTTCTATTAAGGTAATGCATAGAGTACACAAGTATACTCAAATTTAGAAATTGTCTATGAGGGAGAGAAGATGTCACTTCTATGATAATGAAAAAATGTCACTTCTACGATGATGTTAAAGCTAAATTCTCTAAAAAACACTCATGAAATCATGTGGTTTTCAAGGCCAAAACAGACAAACAGGAGAACGGAATGATAAGAGAAAACCTTATACGATTTCTATTATCTTGGTTTACATGATTGATTGATAGTTCCAGTTATTACTTCCCTACTCAGTCCTTGTACATATGATAAATTCTCACTATGAAAAATTTCAAGTCTATGACTACTTAATTGGATGCATTTTTCTGGTCTATAAATCGAATTATATTCTCTATCGTGATTCCATCAATTTTTCATTCATGTGTGGATTGTTAGAGATGAAGAAGGAAAATTGCCTTCATTATCAATAAAGAGAAATATATATTGTTAAGAAAGGGGCTCGGATTGGATTTTGTTTCGCGCGGGTAGTCGCTAACAATTAAAAAGAAATTCAGACGATTGTGTAAGGGACAAATCTCTTGAAACAAAGTCCCAAAAAGGGATGTTTTATTGATGAGACGTCAGAACGTTTTTTTGAATAACTCTTCATCTATCAATGTGTAATTTAGCGAACGCAAAGTCATTTTTTTTGTCACCTCCTTTATTAAGTCCTTTAAGGAACATTTTGATCTTTACCCTCCAATCTAGTGCATCTCCATCTTGAATACAATGAATTTCTGTTCTATTCGCCCTTTTTGGACTACGGGCAATATTACTCCATATTCACAAGTAGAATCCCGATTTAAAATGTTTGAATACCTCGAGGCCATCTGAGCCAACTCATTTGTTATGTCATTATATATCCTATTGACATATTGAAGTTCTATTTAGTCGAATTCTTCCTACAATTCTTGGGCAATTTCATATTGATTTATAATGGAATCACTCTGGTACTTGAAATCACCGATTAATTGGTGAATTACCAATTGAGAATCGCCCCTAACAATCACATTCCTTACCTTCATATCTATCATTAATTCTAAACCCACAATTAAGGCTTCATATTCAGCTTGATTATTGGTGTATATTCTATTCAAAGTGAATGCGAACTTGTAACAAATCCCCAACGGATTTATTAATGCCACTCCTACTCCTGCACCTGTAGAGGTTTTTGACCAATCAAAGTATAAAACCCAAGGTTTTATTTCAAATGAGTTAATTTCTAGCTCAATTTTCTTAGGCATGTCAAGGCATGGACGATCGGCCAAAAAGTTGGCCAAAGCTTGGTTTTTGATCGCCTTTTGGGGTATGTATTGTATTTCGAACTCTGATAATGGTACCAATCCTTTCATGTAAAATAGGGCGAGGGAACATATATTTAATCAAATTTACTTTAGAGATCAAATTAACGATTACAGGCCGTAAGTAAGCCCTTAATTTTGTACATGTGAAATACAATTCAAGACATAATTTTTCAATGGCAGAGTATTACATTCACATTTTGTTAAACATCTATTCAAATAGTAAATGGACCTCTCTTCTCCAAATTGTTCTTCTTGTGTGACCATTCCAACTATTGATTCTTGCTCGGTCGATAAATATACTTTTATTGACCGTCATTGGATTGGTGACACCAGCATTGGTGGACTTGATAAATATGCCTTTAGGCTTTCGAAAGCCTTCTGATGCTCTTCTTTCTAACGAATTCGTCTTGATTTTTCAATTTTAAAAGCGGGGAAAAAGTTTTAGTTCGCCATGCACAGTTAGAAATAAAGCATCTTAAAAAGTTTACTTGGCCTAGAAATCTTTGTAATTCCTTTTATTGCTAGGAGGTCTGGCCTCTAAAATGGTCGTCACTTTATTTTTATCAAGTTCAATTCCCCATTTGTGCACTAGAAAACCAAGGAAGTTTCCTGCATTAATACCAAATGCACATTTCAAAGGATTCAATTTTAGTTTATGTTGCCTCATTCTCTCAAATGAACATCTCAACTATTCAAAATGATCTTCTTCTTTATTAGACTCGACCACTATATCATCTACATACACCGCCACAAACTTGCCTATCATATCGTGGAAAATCAAGTTCATTGCCCTTTGATATGTCGCTTCTGCATTTTTCAGGCCGAAAGACATAACCACCTATTCAAAACATCCTAAAGATCCAGGGTATCTAAAGGCAATTTTGTGTATATCATCCTCAGTTATATAAATCTAATTATACCCTGAATACCTGTCCATGAAGGAATATATTACGTGCCCGGCGGTTGAATCTACTAAAGAATCTACTGTAGGCATATGATATTCATCCTTCAGTGTGGCCAAGTTTAGGTTTCTAAAGTTTATGCACACCCTAAGTTTACCATTCTTTTTTAATACTGGCACAATATTGGACAAGCACTCAACGTATCTGGCCGTTCTAATAAACTCTGCTTTTAATAATCGCTCTATTTCGGGTATTGTTTATTAGGTTTGAAACTTGGCTTGGTTGGTAATCTATGTTCTACCAAATTTTTATCTAAATCGGGTATATGTTCATATTCCCAAGCAAAACAATCTTTGTATTCTCTTAATAAAGCTGTTAGTTTATCATTAACATCTTGATTGAGTATCTGGCTGACGAATGTTGGGCGATCTTCCCCTTAATTGCCAATATTTACTTTGACCAGAGGGTCTTGTGCTTGAACATATCCAGGCTTGGTGATCCTCATTATTTCATCATCCATATCTCTTACAGTCACTTCTTCTTCTAAATAGTCCACTTTGTTGACTTCTCGGTCGATACTTTGCTCCAACTCGAACACTGCCAATTTGTCTCCCAATGCTTTCAAAGCTACTTCCTCATTCATCTTATTTTTGCATTCTTTATTGAAAGCCATTAACTTGGCTTTGAAGGCATGAATATCAGCCGTTTGCTTTTGTTGTTCACAGCTCATTTAGAACTCTTTGATTACTTTCTTGCCAATTACTGGCTCCTCTAGGGCCACTATGTTTGGCCTCATTTGACTGAACATATCGGTGAGCTCATCTACTGAAAATGGCTCTTCGCTCTGTGCGACAATCTGAGTTTCTTCCCCATCTTGAACTACTTTTACAGGTCCATAATTTTCCTCGTACATGAACCTTTCTACGAAGTTTGCTTCTGCAACAAAAGGCATGTGATCTGCTTGCACTACTTCTGCTTCGCCCTTATCATTCCAGAAAACCAAGCATTGATGGAGTGATGAAGGTATGCAGCGACTCCCATGTATCCAATCTCTTCCTAATAACACATTGTAACTGGTAGGACCATCTATCACGAAAAAGACCGTGGTCCTAGTAGTTGTCCTAATAGTTATGCCTAATAGCATAACCTCTTTAGCTGAAGTTGCTCCTCCATTGAAACTTGTAAGGATGACTTCTGTCGGAATAATATCACCTTCTGTTTTTGCATCATCCTAGATGGGATGGTATTTATAGCTACTCCATTAGCAATGAGTACTTTTGCCACAAGTATACCGTTAACTAGGGCCTTAATATATAGTGGTCTCAAGTGTTTAGTCAATTTCATGGCTGGCCTTCTGAAAATAACCTTTTCGGCTTGCTTGTCTTCTGTTGATCTATCCTTTTGTGATAAGTCAACATACAGTATGTCGCACTGAGCTTCTGCTTCTCGAGCTTTCTTTCTACTACATTCTGGAGCTTCCTTTCTACTACATTCCGGAGCTTCCTTTTCAATTACCCAACCGGTAGGAGGGGGCAATATTCTCGGAGGTGATCCATACTTTTCAGAGCGAGGTACCCTCTTTTTCCTTTTAGGCGTCCCATATAGCACATAATAATCGAAAGAACACCATATGGTTCCCCCAAAAAGTCCACCTCGCGAATTCTCTCTCGATGCAGTTGTTTTAACAGAGTATTACGTGATACCCCTCTCTTTTTTCTTTCTGCCTCCAGATCAATTTCTTCTTCGATTTCTGTCATACCATCATCCTCTTCATCATTGTGTACGTCTTCGGAAGCTTGGCCTTCTTCACATTCCAATACACACGCTTCTTCTGCCTTATCATTGTAGGCCTCTCCAGAAGTTTGGCCTTCTTCACATTCCAATACACACGTTTCTTCTTGTTATCCTCTTTATTCTTGAATTCGTTGGCTAGTAAATAATTATTAGCCATGACGGGAGGTAACGTACTAAATCGAATAGTAAGGGGTTGATCTGTATCTTCTTCATCTCTTCTATCTCGTTCAAATTTCGATCTCTCAGAAGAACTTTCTGGCAAGTCTCCAATTAATTCGCCAGTACCACTCTCTTCACTGTGCCCCCAGGATATTTTGGTTGGCCACTTCAGGTATTTTAGGTGCCTTAGTACGTGCCAATCCCTGTTGTTGGCTCATCATTCGTCCATAATTCTGTTGAAAACGCTTTTATTGGGTTCTAGTCATCTCGTTGAAGGGCGTTACTCTTCCTAGGTTATATTGGAATGAATGCCATACATTCGGTTGGCGAGGTTGCGGCCTAAATGTTCTCACATTATTTGTTGGCCTGAACTGCCTCTCAAAAGGTGTTCCTCTATAGAATGACGTACCTCGCCCTCTAACTGGCTGCGCGTCCGAGATAAAATCAGGGCGATGGTAAAGATATCTTGTTCCTGAGCTTCCTATCTTTGCACTCACTTCTCTCTTACATCTAGCACATAGGACATCTTCGTCCTGCTTGGGTTCCATCCTTTTGATACGTTCGAAAACACTAGGGAGTGGGTCAGAGTCCTCTTCTCCGTCATCTATGACCAATTTGAACTTTGGCAACTTGTTTTTAAACCCAGTTGTCACCATATTCACTCCAAGTGGTTGTGGGAAAGGGTTCTCATCCACTGCCATCTTCTTCTTATCTTCGAACGTAATTCATCATGATTCGATGGCATCCTGTAACACATAACGGGAAACCAAACAGTTGTTAGTCAAATGTGACCATGCGTTATACCACTTATAATATTTTTTACCCTTAACTTGTTCAGGGTTTGGCAACTTGTGTTTATCACTCAACTTTATCTACTTATCTTTATATAATTTATCGAATATAAGCTCAGCTTTGGTTACATCAAATGAGAACGTTCTAACTTTTCTGCCTTCGTCTTTTATAGGCTTATCTTTGCCATACGTTCTAGAATTAGCCATTATAGGGCAAGTATATGCATCTCCTTTGATTAATTCGGTCAAACATATTTCATTTTGGTCAAAGTATTCATCATTAATGGTATGAACGTCAAAATTTGGGTCTCTATAATAAGTCGACTTGCTAGAATTTTTCATTTGTTCTTCTTCTCTCAATTGGAACAGATCTAGAAATTTCCTATCCTGGAACTTCTTTTTTAGATCGAAGCTTAGACAGTTTTGAGCGATTTTGACAAATTCCTTTTCGGACAGAGGTACAAAACACTTACTTTTTTCTGTTTTGAACTTTTGAAGGAAACCTTCTGCCCATTCATTTGGCATTTGACGTAGATTTGCCAAATCGGCCAAAGTAACTTCAGATTCAGTTTTGTAAAATTGAGCATGAAACAATTGTTCCAATTGTTCGCTGGCAAGTTAATAAACCAGGAAAAGGCTGCTCCTGCCAATGAACTAGGGAACAACCTCATTTTATGGTAGTCAGTTACCTCACCACTCTGCAGTGTGAATCGCCCTATGTGTTTTAGAGTAGATACTTTCCTTAAACCAGTGAATAATGAGAATTCTGGCACTTTGTACCCTCTAGGCCAGGGATATTCTTGATCTACCCAATCAGGATATGATTTCGTATAAGTTGGCCTAATAACAGGAGGCACCCCAAGAGCTATTTAATCTTGCACTATCTCCATGATTTGATTCATCAACATAACATTGAAATCATATAGAATTCCCACGAGTTGGTTTAATGGTTGATTCGCTTGAGGCCTAACATTTGGTCCTTGGTTGGCAACAAAATTGCCATTGTTTGGGCCATTGTTACTATTGAATTGAGTGTTTAAACCATCATTAACATGTGGGGCGTTCTGTCTATCATTCAGGATATTATCCCCTATAATTGAATTGCCTCCGAGGTTGGTAAACTCATTGCCACCATTCGAGTCTGGCATCCCACTACCCCCCTGGTTCGAAGTAGATAGACCAAATAATGGCTCTATTGCTTGATTTAAAATTAAACCATGAGAATTATGTGGTGAATTATATCCCACAATTGTCCTAGTTTGAAAATAGTTTGCCACAGGCATAAGTGGCTGAGACATTTGGCCTACCAACTTATTCATTATCTCATTCAACGTGTTCAGTTGTTTAGCCATATTATTATAATGTGCATTCCCACTTTAGATAAATCTCTCCATATTATGAATGTTTCGTAAATTTACCTGTTCAACGACATCCTGTGTGAGTTTGCCGAGCAATGCACGCATGGTTCGAGGACTCAGCAATGTCATTGGTTCGTAACGACTGTGACTGCTTTGACTTGGTCCCTCTATTCGTGGAGAGATTTACTGTTCCACATATCGCTCAATTACAGACTAGACTACTCCCTGACTTGCTGATTCTTTATTCGAATGTTTATGAGTTATAATGCTTCACTTGTTGTATCTTCAACGCTAAACACCAAAGTCCCACTGGGCATGCCAAATTGTTTATCGCGGGTAGTCGCTAACAATTAAAAGGAAATTCAAACGATTATGTAATGAACAAACCTCTTAAGACAAAGTCTCAAAAAATGGTGTTTTATTGATGAAAGTTACAATTGAAATTAAACAGAATGCCTCTAAGGGGCGCAAGCACACTAGTACTAAAAGATGGCTAATTAAAGTTAATCTAAGAAATTAAAATTATATATTCTCTGTTTGAGAATGTTTGATTCAGGGTCCTTTCCTCTATGTCCATTTTTTCCTTTTATACTCCCATGACGACTTCTGCGTGACAAACCGCTTGGAAACTGCTACCCATTTTCTTTATAGTGCCTAATTTGTCGTGGAACTGCCATCTCTAACTGCTGCCATTACTTTTCGTTGTTCAACTGCTTTCAAAGAGGTTTCTTAAATCGTGGGATGTGATAATTAGCTCGATAACTGTCTCAGTAACTACTATTCTGGAAGACCACAATATCTCACATTTTAGGATTTTGGGCGACTTGAAGACCTGAGCGAAAACGAGGTTGTCCGCGTAGAAACAGTGAGGCACTTCATTCGTCCAAATTCTGGGCGTCGTGCGGGCTTGGGCAATAATGTTACTGTGTTCGTGGGCTCCTTCTGTACTTACCAACAACCTTATTTGGGCCTTTGTCCTGAGCCTCCAATTGGGCTTCATTCTTTGGGCTATCCAATTTGGGCTGTATTTTTAGTGTGTCAACAGATTTATAGAATTAGTTTTATGGGCTAAATTTGTTTTCAATTTTAAGAAAATTACAACTCACAACCCTTTAAAATAAAATATTCAACATATATATGTTAATAACCTAATTTCCACAAAATAATGAAAAATTATAGTATTATTGATTATTTACAAATAACTAAACTCATTAATCTTTTCAAATTAAATCGTTAATCACTCACTCAAATAACGTTATGTCCTACTTTTTGCTAGTTCTTTTTGTACGATTTTTTGTTACACATCGCATGGATTCACAATTTCCAATGATATGTGATGTATGCATATTGTGCCCTTTTTTGTATGTGTAACCTTACGTGGTTATATGTTTTCTCGATGTCCTTTATCATTTCATTTTCTTGATACCAAACAACTACGTGTAATTTTATGGGAAACAGCATTTTGTTTTTCGATGTGTTTCTTTATCATGAATTTCTTTTTATATTATGTGATCATCTTTTTGATAGCCCAAAAATAGTTAACCAAGAGATTGATGAATTTTTTTTTTAAAATATTTTTGAAACATTAATCTAAAATTAAGCTTCTCATAACTAGATAGATTAATTCAATAATAAACACAAATATGAAAGCAATAAGTACAGAGGTATGGAGAATGCCAATGATATAATTATGGAGGTTTGATCCAACACAATGATCTACGTCCTCCGTTACCAAGTTCTTCAGTACTTGCAAGGCCAATTTCACTATGTTGATTGACTTGTAGTGCAATCCAACCCTTTACAAAACTTCTTGTGACTCACAAATAAGGAGCATTGATTCTTATACAACGTTGAGCTTTACAGGACCTCAACACGACCCACGAGTTTAAAGAAAATTGATTTTACAAATTGAAACTTCTCTATTAATAAATGATATGAACACAATTAAAGAGAGAAATATGTTAACACTTTAATAAATAGCAATGAATTAAGCTCAAGTGTTAGGTATGAAAAACTTTGATGTGTAGAATGATTTTTAAAAGTTAATTTGATCAAAAGTTTTTCAGAATTCAAATGATTTGATATTAATAAATGATATAAGAATTCAACACAATTTTGCTCAAAAGAATCTCACTTGAATGCTCTTAAATTGTTATAATGAATGACAAGTGAATTTGTATTTATAGTAGTTGAAAACGAGAAATTCTATGCCAAACCGGACGATCATCCGGACATCCAGATCAGTACCGATGACTAAATAGCTGTTACTTCGTCAGAAATCACAAATGTCGAAAATTGACCGTTGGAGGTGAACCGGATGTCCGAATGGACAGAAAATTCTCGGTTTGTCTGTTTGATTTTCTGATACGATGTAGGCTTTTGCATAACCTTTTTTCTTGATTTTTCAAGGTAAGTGATGCTAGTAGGATTGAAAATTAAGTTGAAATTCTTACATTCGAAAAATATTTTTTGTGCAAACGTTTTAGGAAGTAACTTTTTATTGTGTATAAAAATTCGTCACTTGAGCTTTAAGTGAGTCATTGCTAAGGATTAAAGTATTTTACATTTACAAAAGAGTTAAAACATATAGTTCTAATATCGACGTTGTTGAAAATCGAGAATGAAAATGAAGAGAGGAATATGAGAGGTTAGGGTTTCGATTTGGTGAAGAAAACTTCGAGTTTTTGGAGAAATTGAAAGAATAGAAGTAGTAAAATCTTGAATTTTATGAGAAATTGATGGATGTGAGGGAAGAAATTAGGAAATAGGAGATGGTTTAGAGAGAAAATGGGAGAAAAATTGATTTGTTCGCTATTTAAAGAACGGATCCTCGCTGAACCAGACGTTCGGTTCAGCCATCCGGACATTCTGTTTGACAAATTTTTTTTTGTCAAACTGGACACTTGTCCAGACGTCTGGGTTCTCTTCCAGACCTTTTTTTAAAATAATTAAACATACCAAATCATGTAAATATGGTGCACATGAAACAATAAGATGAAAACATGTAAGCGCGTGTAGTTATGAACTTAATTATGTACTTCAAATTCATCAGTAATGCCTAAACTGCTTCTAATATGTGAGAATCGATCAAGAGCTAGAGGTTTTGTGAAGATATCGGTCAATTGATTTTCCGTATTTACAAATTCTAATACAATATTACCCTTTTGAGCATGTCCTCTTAGTAAATGATGTCTAATTTCAATTTACTTCGTCCTAGAGCGCAAAATAGAATTTTTAGACAAGTTTATGACACTAGTGTTATTACACATAATGGGTACATGATCAAAGGATATGTGATAATCACTAAGAATTTGTTTCATCTATAGAACTTGTGCACAATATCTAGCGGCTGAGATATATTCAGCTTCAGCGGTTGACAATGCATCGAAATTTTGTTTCTTGCTAAACCATGATACAAGTACAAAGCCGAGGAAATGACACATTCCGCTAGCGCTTTTACGATCGACTGTGCACCTGGCCCAATCGGCATCCGAATAGTTAAATAGATTAATGTGAGTGCACTTGGGATACCAAAGCCGTAAAGCTCTAGTGTCACTAAGATATCTGAAGATTCGTTTTACGGCCTTAAGATGGGATTCTTTAGGATGCAATTGAAATCTAGCACATAGACACACACTAAACATAATATCGAGTCTACTTGCGGTTAAGTAAAGAAGGGATCCGATCATATCTCGATATTTTGTTATATCAACGGACGTACCTTGATCGTCCTTGTCCAATTTTATGGATGTGCTCATAGGGGTGGTCATTGGTTTCAAGTCATCCATGTCGAACCTCTTGAGCATGTCCAATATGTACTTACTTTGATTGACGAAAATTCTATCCCAAGTTTGCTTAATTTGGAGACCGAGGAAGAATTTAAATTCTCACTTATGCTCATTTCAAATTTTATGCTCATGCACTTAGAAAACTCTTCACAAAGATAATCAGTAGCACCAAATATAATATTATCAACATAAATTTGAACAATGATCATACCGTTCTTTTGAGTTTTAACAAAAAAAAGTGGTATCCTCTTTTCCAATTGAAAAACCATTTGAAATTAGAAATTTGCTCAATCATTCGTATCAAGCCCTAGGAGCTTGTTTTAGACCGTAGGGAGCTTTTCGAAGTTTGAAACATAGTCCAGATGTTTGTAATTATTAAAACCAGGTGGTTATTTAACAAACACTTCTTCTTTAATAAAACCGTCAAGAAAAAACACTTTTGACATCCATTTGATAAAAAGTGAATTTCAAACAAATGCAAGAAGCATGCGAATGGATTTTGATCTAGCCACCGGTACAAATGTTTATTCAAAATTGATGCATTCTTCTTGATTGTAACCTTAAGCCACTAATATAGCCTTGTTACATACAATTATTTCGTTTTCATCACGTTTATTTCTAAAGATCCATTTAGTACCAATGATGATTTGATCATTTGGTCTAGTGACTAAATCTCAAACATAGTTTCGTTCAAATTGATTTAGTTCTTCTTGCATAGCTAGAATCCAAAATTCATCAAACTCGACCTCTTTGAAGTTTTTCAATTAAATTTGTGAAATAAATGCACAACTACTTAAATGATTTTTAGTAGAACCTCTCGTAGTAATACCTTTTGATGGATCACCAATGATTAGTTATTTAGAATGAGAAGGAACAAACCTCCATTTTGGTATAGGTAAATCATTTTGGGCTTCGATTGGCTCTTCTTCACTTTGTCGAACATTTTCTCCTTCTTGATGTTCATCTTGTGGATCTTCATTGTGTTGATCTTGAATAGTCGTTTGTTTGAATTGAGTTTCCAACCCTACATCAATTTCAATACCTTTCTCACGATCAAGAGAGTTAGTTTTATCGAAAGTGACATACATGGATTCTTCAACGACTAGAGTACTTTTGTTAAAAACTCTCTACGCTTTACTAGTCGATGAATATTCTAGAAAAATTCCAATGTTAAATTTTGAATTAAATTTTCCCAAGTTCTTTTTTTGTATTCAAGATAAAGCATTTGTACATAAAGAATTTGAAATAACCGATATTGGGAATTCTATTTTTCCAAAGTTCATATGAAGTTTTAGTTTTCTTTCGACTAATTAAAACTCTATTAATAATATAGCAAAAGATGTTAACGGTTTCGGCTCAAAAATATTTTGGCATGCTATTTTCATTTAGCATGGTCCTAACTATTTATTGCAATGTGCGATTCTTCGTTTCTACTACACCATTTTGTTGAGCAGTTCCATGAACTGATAAATTATGTTCATATTCATTTTCATTACAAAACTCATCAAATGCGAGATTATCAAATTATCCACCATGATCACTTATAATGGTTGTAATGGAGTATCATTTTTCTCATTTTGAACCTTTTTGCAAAAAAATGTTTAAAGGTTTTTAGAACTTCATCTTTAAGATTTAAAGAACCCAAGTGAATCTAGAGAAATCATTAACAATGACGAAAGCATAGTATTTTCCACCTAAACTAGCGGTTCTCGATGGTCCAAAAAGATCAATGTGGAGTAATTGAAGTGGTTTTGTAGTTGATGAGTGTAATTTAGGTTTGAATGAACTTTTTACTTGTTTACCAAATTGACATGCATTACAAATTTTGTCCTTTTCAAACTTCAGATTTCGTAAACCCTTGACAAAATCATTTTTGGAGATTTTTAAAAGAAGATCCATGCCAACATGACCTAATCTCTTATGCCATAGCAAAGTATCCTCTTTCAAACTCACTATACATTTTTCATCATTTTCAAAATCTATATTTATGATATAAACATTTTTGCTTCGGCTTCTTATAAACAATACCTCTTTAGATGATCCTCAATGAAACATTTAGAAAAATCGAATTTAATATGATAGCTTTTATAACATAATTGACTAATACTAAGTAAATTATGTTTGAGGTTATCTACCTATAGTACATTGTCAACGGAAGGGGAGAGATGATTACCAATGTTTTCAATTCCGATAATTTTTCCCTTTGCATTGTCTCCAAATGTGACATGGCCTACGTCCTTCTTTTTGAAATTCTATATTAAAGTTCTATCTCCGATCATGCTTTGAACATTCGCTATCCAAGAACCATTTGCTTATCATCTTCTTTGATACCTACAATAATAATTCAACTTTTAATTTTTGGTACCCACACAAGTTTGGGTCCTTGGTAGTTAGTTTTAATGGATCCTCGAGTCCATTTGTTTTTACTCTCAAAGTGTAGCTTCTTTTTGGTTAACAATTGTAGGCAATATGTGCATCATTGTTACAAAAGCTACAAGTAGTTTTTGAGGGAATTGTATTTGAGGCTTTAACAAATAATTTTTTGAGATATTTTTGTTTCAAAAATGGTTTATATTCAATGCCTCATTTATCAAAAATACATTTTTGATCACTGAGTATTAAATCAAAATTCTTCTCCCCTTGAGTGAATTTAAAAACAAATTTTGTCAAATTTTCAACCTTTTTTTTTAAAAAAAACAATATTCTTTATACAATGAATCATAATCAACATTTTCCTTTTTAGTTTCTAAAATTTTCTTCATTTCACTTTTTAATAATTTATGTTTCTTTTTAATAATAGAATGACTAAGAGCGGATTTTTCAAATTCTTCTAAAATTTCATCATATGAAGAGGATAAATTATCATATGTGAATTTTTCAATAGAATTTACCTCATTATCAATTGCCATGAAGTACATGTTGGTGATCTTTTCTTGACTTTCATTTTCATCGCGACCATCATCATCGATTTCATCCCATGTTTCTTGGAATTCCTTTTTCTAGAAATTTCTCTTTTTATTTGGACACTCGGTTCTCTTATGATCGGGTTTGTCACAATCATAACAAATAATTTTCTTACTTCTTTCTTCGCTCTTTTCTTCCTTTTGAAACTTTCGATTATTTCGAAAGTCTCTCCATTTTTTGACAAAAAGTACAAGATTATCAAACTCTTCATCACTCATATGTTTACTTGTAGTTCCTTCTTTAATTGCCGATTTGAGAGCAATTGACACCTAGGAGGCTCTTTTGATTATTCCATGCTTTTCCTCGTCTTCTCCTTGGTTTCAGCGTTATTGAACTTGTATATCATCAAAGTTCCATAGAGTTCCTTCAAATGATAAGAGTTGATATCTTCGGTGTTCTCTATCAACATCCTTAATGAGCTCCAATCTTCCGAAAGCGACCTAAGCATTTTACTTACAAGCTCACCATTAATAAATTTATGATCAAAGCCCTTGATACCATTAACAATATCGGTGAAGCGAGTAATCATGTCAACAATAGGTTCATCTTGTTTCATTAAAAAAAAATGCAAATTCTTTGACCAAGAGATTAATCTTGGTTTCTTTTACCTTACTAATGTCAACATGAGCGACTTCTAAAGCATGACATATATCATATGCGGAGTCATAGTGCTAATACGATTGAACTCATTTCTATCTAAGGCACAATAAAGTAGGTTTTTGGCTCTACCATTCAAGGAAAATTTTCTTTTATCATCTTCATCATATTCCTCTCTAGGTTTAGGAATAGATTGATCGAGTTTTCCATCAATTTTAATAATCTTTGTAGGCGCATAAGGACCATATTCAATGACTTCCCTAATATTATAATCTATTGATTGAATGTAATCACCATTCCAGTTTTTCAATAATTATAACGTGTGCCATCAAAGAAGGGAGGTCAACTTATGGAATGCCCCTCGAGATTTTGAATAATTTTGTGGTTAGCCATTGCTCGAGATCATAAAATCTTAATTTTAAAATGAACACCTTGCTCTGATACCAATTGATAGCCCAAGAATAACTAACTAGAATGGGGTGAATTTGTTTTTAAAATTTTTTCGAAAAATTAATCTAAAATCAAGCACATAATAACTAGATAGATTAATTCAAATAATAAGCACGAATATGAAAATAATAAGTAAAGAGTGATAGATAATATAATTATTGAGGTTCGATCCAACGCAATGATCTACGTCCTCCGTTACCAAACTCTCCAACATGAGTAAGGACAATTTCACTATATTAATTTACTTATGGTACAATCCAACCTTTTACAAAGTTTCGAGTGACTTACAAACAATGAGTACCGATCCTTATATAACGTTGAGCTTTACGGGGACCTCAACACGATCCACAAGTTTAAAGAAAATTGATTTTACAAATTGAAACTTCTTTCTTAATAAATTATATGATCACAATTAAGTACCAAGAGAGAAATAGGCTAACACTTTAATAAATAGCAATAAATGAAGCTCAAGTGTTAAGTATGAAAAACTTTGATGTGTAGAATGATTTTCAAAAGTTAATTTGATCAATTTTCAAAACTAAAATGGTTTGATAATAATAAATGATATGAAAAATCAATACACTTTGCTCAAAACAATCTCACTTGATGCTCTTAAGTTGTTATAATGAATGATAAGTGAGTTGGTATTTATAGTAGTTGAAAACGTGAAATTCTCTGTCGAACCGAACGACTGGATAGCCATTACTTCGACAAAAATTAGAAGGTTGAAAATTTGAATGTTGTAGGTGAACTGGACGTCTGGTTCACCATCGGACGTCTGGATGGACAGAAAAGTGCCGGTTCGTCTGTTTGATTTTCTGACACAAGGTAGGCTTTTGCATGACCCTTTTACTTGATTTTTCAAGATAAGTGATGCTATAAGATTGAAAATCAAGTTGAAATTCTTACCTTTGAAAGATATTTTTTGTGTAAATGTTTTACAAAGTAAGTTTTTGTCGTGCATAAAAATTCGTCACTTTAGCTTTCAATGAGTCATTGCTAAGAATTAAAGTATTTTACATTTCCAAGTGAGTTCAAACATATAGTTCTAATATTTGCGATTGATTTGGCGCGAGTGCACGATTTGTTGCTCGATTTTTAATTTGGAGCAAGTGCTCAATTTGTCTCTGATTGTTTGGCATGAATGCTCAATTAAGAATGCTTGATTTCCAAGCTTAATTGTGAATGTTCGATTTCCATCTTGAGCTTTCTTAATCGTCACCTTCACGTCCTTTGGTAGCAATTGTTTTGTCTCCAATTTGATCAACTTCGCAACATATAACAATAAAGACTCGAATACAAATGTTAGAGATAAAAAATACCTTATTTGTTATAATCAACATATAAGATCGATCATAGGTCAACACTTTTATATCATTGCCAAGTATATATGTTCTCTGAATTCTCGTATATGTCCTATTTAACCCTACTTGATTATGCACTTGAGTACATGTATCCCATTGTAATTAGGGCTGTCAATGGATTGGATTTTGATCCGAATCCGATCCGAATCCGACGAAATAAATGAGAGATGGATTTAGGGTCTCAGTCCGATAATCCGATCAAGATCCGAATCCGATAATCCGTTAACTAAATGGATCAAATATGGATATAGGTCAATCCGATCCGATAACAATCCGATCCGATTTATTATAAATAGTCGAGTCGGTAAAATATTTTTATGACATATTATGTCACTAAAATAAATAAATGAGAAAATAAATAAATTTGGAATAAAAAGGCAATCAAATTCAAAACATAAAAATTTAAAAATTATCATTATTAAAGATGTTTAAGAATTGAAAATTTTGAAAAAAAAAAAAGAAAAAAGAAACAAGAAGGAATTTTAGTTTACTAATTTAAAGTGAATAAATATCTATATTTTTCTTAATTAAATTTATTATTGTAATTTATTTTACAATTTCTAAAACTAATAATTAATATGTAACAAATAATTTGATTTGTTAATGAAAATAATGAAATAAAATATTTATATTTAGAATTGAAATTCAATTTTACTTTATCCCACATCGGATGTCAATAGAAAAGTAGAAGTAAATCTCTCCTTTAAAAAGGAACATGATGATAGAAGCCACTATTGGGCTTGCTAGGAAAAACATGGGCCTCAAGTTAATTGAAATTTTTTTTTTCTAATTTTTATTGATTTCGGATCGGATTATCGGATCGGATATCCGATAACATAGCAAATCGGATATGGATTTAACAATTAAATATCCATCGGATTATCGGATCGGATCGGATCGAAAAAAATCTCTTATCGGATCGGATCGGATATAGACAGATCCGATCCATATCCGATCCATTTACAGCCCTAATTGTAATGCACTTCTTCATCATAATATGTATTAAATATTGCTTCTTGTTCTTTGTTTTGCTAGTTCTCTCTCTCTCTCTCTCTGGAATTTTTTTTTTCACAATGCAGTGAATCACATTTTACAGTACTACGTGATGTAGTTTTTCTTTTGGATGGGTAACCTTATGCGGTTATATGATTTCTCGATGCCTTCGTCATTTCAATATCTTGATACCAAACAAATGTGTAACAGTAGGGGAAACAATATAATGATTTTTTCATTGTGTTTCATTGTCATGAATTTATTTTTATACGTGTTCATCTTTTATATCATTACCAAGTATATATGTATTCCTTGCCAAATCCACTAACATGTCCCATTGTTATAATCTTAACTGTTTATACATTGCAGTACATGTATCCCGTGATATTGCACTTCATCAGAACCTGTATTAATTACTATTGTTACTGTAAACTGTTTATTACTGTCAACTGCATTTGTGCATATTTTTACATTAAGGTACGATTTTTATGAGTTTTTTTTATTTAACAACAATCGATTATAGTCCAAAAGCTTACTTATAATCACACAATATTATAATGTTTTTATAAATGTATTAATGTCTTCACAGCATGACAAAATTGGAAGGGAAATTCTAGACCCCTTCAAATTGCTCCATGTTTGCCTATTCTGTTGAGGTCTTAAGCCTCTTTAAGGAAGTAATATCTGATTAAAAGAGTGAACCATTTTTCCCCTTTGATAAATGTTATCACAGGCTTGCTGCTTTTCAGTTTTCTGGTCACTGCTTTCTTCTAAGTTCCAATCACCATGGGATTACTGCACCAGTGGACCCTTCTCTATCATTATCTTTCTGGTCAGTTATATTTCTACTAAAGTATTACAACACAGATGGTAGTAATGCAGGGAATGATTCAGAGCATCATGTGTATAGATACAGCACCATCCTGAATTACTAATTCATTGATGTATAAGGTAGGTTTTTTGTATGAACGTGGTTTAACATACCGATTTTATCAACACAGAGAGCATATATCGTTATTCGTGGATCTTTACTGATAATTGTATTTTTGCACACTTGTTGGGCACTTAATTTGATCTATTATTGATTAAATAAATGAAATTCTACTCACAATAAGATAACATTTGATTTTGTAGGCCAAAAATGATCAATGGAATGAGAACAAGGCAAAAAGGACAAAAAACAGACCAAGAGCGTACAAAATTGTAAAGTTGGGGACAAAAGTGCACAAGTCAACAAGTTGAAGGACCCTGGGCTGCCATTCATGAAGGGCTTGATTGAAATGAAAGTCAAAATCTGAGGACTAATTGTATAAGATTAAAGTCCAGGGACCTGACATGCAATTACTTAGAATGAAATTGTGGCACCTAGAAATTGAAAAAAGAGAATGAAATTGTGACGCCAAGGCGCGAAGATGCAGAATATGGGATAGAATTTGGGAGCATAGGCACCTGTTCAAGAGCCGAGGTCTGTTTTAAATGGTTTTACAAAACCTGGGGACTTGTGCACCGCTCTGTCTTCTTCCTTCTTTTCTTTTTTTTTTTTATTTTCTTGGTATTTGGGGTGCAAAATCAACAACGCAACAAGGAGAATCAATAAACAAATTGGAGAAATACTTGGAAAACTCAAAATTCATCAATTGTATTTTTGAAGAATCAACCAAACAAGGGTTTTATTTACAATCTTGTTGTTTCTTCATTATTTTATTCTACTTGTGATGTATTGTATGAAATATTCAAATTAATTTTAATATTTGCTCTTTAATGTTAAGCTACTTATTTTCATGCCTTTTTACTATTGTTATTATTGCATTTTCATTTATATGACCAATAGATTATTGTGTTCTATGATTTGTACATCGTTCGAGAGAAGATTGTACATTTTAGATCAAAAAGTAGAAATCCTAAGTTTGTGTAGGGGATAGAGATATACCCCTAATCATAGGGACCAATTGAATTATTTTCACAAATATTTAATGCAATTGTTTGATTTAAATCGACATAGAGATATAGTAGGTTAAACCAATCAATTATGGTTAATTTCGTTCGAGAGAGATAATTAACTAAAATTTAAAAATGGGGTCTAACACCATAAATAAGTAATTTATTAATTGGCTTGTGGAGAAATTAATTAGCTGACGGTTAAGCGAAACCATAAATCTCAACCACGTTTTCCTCCGAAATTTTCAAGTGCTTATGTTTTCTTAGTTTCTAGGGTTTTAGTCATTTTACTTATTTTCAAAATCCAATTCTTATTGTGCGTTTATTATTGTTGTTAAAATTAAATTGATTAAAGTTGTATAATGTAAAGTAAACATTTCTCAAGGAATCGATAACTCGGATTCAAAAGATCAACTTTATTATTTGAATGCAACCCGTGCACTTGCGATTTGTACTTTATAGCGAACACTTACGTTTCAACTCCAAGTAGAAAATAAGGGAGTTGTCATTCGTTATCCTTAACAACATACACAATTTTCAGGCATGTAGACTGAGTTTCCATACTTATTTCAATTTTTTATCATGTCAACCAAATCGATGAATTTGCAGCCAAATGGCACGAGCTATCCAAACCTTTTCCTCTATTTTTGAACACGTTAATTGCATTCATAGTTGCACACAACAAAATAGGTTTCTTTACATTAGTCTGTCATTATACAACATCATGTGCATCAACGCAATCATTAATTTGTTTCTCCAAAGTTTAATTTAGACAATGCAATTGATTAGAAATAAAGCGATACTCGTTTGCTATAATACCACTTATTAGAAATTGAGTCAATTGTTATGATTATTAAAGACGAGTTAGCGAGTAAGATAAAAATAACAATTAGAAGAACACAAAATTTATGTAAAAACCCATGACAGGAAAAAACAAGAATAGAGACGAAGAATTTACTATATCAAAAGTAAGGATTATAATATTTTGGTTCCCTGGGCCAAACAAATAAGTTGAGCAATTGGTTAATCTTAACATGTATTCAAAGAAAGCCTAACACACAAGAAAAATTAATACAATGAAAAATCTAACATAAGGTAGAACCCTAAAATCTATTAGAGAGTATTTTATTTAAAATATGAGTCAAAACACTACCACTCCAAATAGAACTCTCAATTAAATTTCCAATAAAATTTGGGCACACCCAAATTCTAACACAATTCAATTAGTATTCTTAGAATTTGACGAAAAATCACATTTTTCAATGATCTATTTGAAACTAGTATGTTAACATTTCTCAAATTCCACTATAGCATAATTTTAACGAATCCACGCCATATTTCTCAAGTTTACAAGTAAATAACTTTGTGAATCCACTTTCAATATTGACAAACGTAAAGATTTCTTTCAAAATTCAGGTCATAAATAAAAATATGATAAAGTTTTATTTAACTTTTTATGGCTTAATTAAGGGAAACTAAAATAGGTAATATATCAAATTGATCTAAATCTTTATGAATTCTTAAAAAATAGAGGATTTAGTTATATTTTACAATCAAAATTGGACGAAAAACCCCATCACCGTTCATCTTTAACAGTTGGATGAAAATCCCCAATCAAATCTTCATAAATTCATATTCATCCCTTCATCTTGATGTTGGAGTCGTGCTTTATTGTGCATACATTATATTTCGATGTCCATCAATTCGTGTAAATTATATTTGATGAGTCGAATGAAAACACAAACTACATATGAACTTTTGAAAAATAGAGTTCCCAATATCGATTACTTTAAATTGTTTGATTTCATCTAAAAAGTTTGAAAATATTTGATTCAAAGTCCAATATTGAAATTTTTCTTGGTTATTCTTCTATGAGCAAAACTTATCAAGTCTTCAACATAAGAACTTGGTTGTTGAAGAATCCATGCATATAACATTTGATGAAACTAATCTTCTTGATCAAGAGAAGGTATTGATAATGATATATGTTTGGAGATTTCTTTTACGCAAATAAAATTCAAAATCAAAACAAGGAAGATCATAAAGATGTTGAACATCAACATGAGGAAGAAGTAAATGTGCAACTAGATGAAGAAAAATCTTCTGAAGTATAAAGTGATCATTATCTACCTGAGTAATGAAGTCAAATAAAGTAAATTATGGACAAGCTCAATAAGTTTGAAATGGAAGATTTGAAATCAATGAACACTCCAATGAGCTCATCAATCAAACTAGACAAAAATGATCTAGATACTTCCATAAACATAAAAAAATATCGAGGTATGATCGGATATCTTCTTTACTTAATCGTAAGTAGAGTTGATATTATTTTAGTGTGTGTATGTGTTAAATTTCAACCCAATACTCAAGAATAACACTTTAGTGCCATAAAACGAATTTTAGATATCTTAGTGGCATTAAGACATTACGTCTATGGTATTCTAAAGGCACTCAAAAATGGGATATTGTATTAGAATTTGTGAATAAGGAAAATTAATTGGCTGATATTTTCTCTAAACCTCAAACACTTGATAGATTTTCATATATTCGAAGAGGTTTGGGAATTGACGATGAATTTGAAGTATGTGGCTAAATAGACTTCATACTAAATGTTTTTGTATGATTCTATGTGCATAATTGGTTATAATTTATACAAAATTTACCCAAATGGTTATATTTCTATCATTTCACACTCATGTTTTAATTATTATTTTACTATAAATGTGATGATTATCATCTTATTAAACTTGTATATATTTGGCATCTTGTGCTTAATTGAGAGGGGAATATATTATGTGGTTATAAGTGGATTCCCAAATGGTGATAAGACTATCCACATATTAATCTTTGTTTTCTATTGCTTTTTGGGACTCAATAATGGTTATATGAACATTAATAACTAGGGGTCTAGATGAGTTTAGATGCCTATCATGATTTGTAAGAACAAATAAGATGGACATAGTCATTGAGGGAAATTATACCTTGATTTTTCTTTGTAGTTATGCTCTCCGAGCTAACTTATTAATTGATATATTACCTCTCAACTTCTACTCCTTGACTTCTTCAATAAAATGTCATTTCAGAGATATGGAAAAGGTAACCTCAAACAAGACTTTCATAAATTCATATTCAATATACTCTATAATTAGACTTTGTTTGGGAGCTATTTTTAGCAAGATTTTCAACAAAAAAATGACCGTTAACTACAATATGTGGTTCCCACATTTGAGACAGCAAGTCAAAAATAGTTGCCGATTTTCATGTTTAACGGTAAAAAAATGAAGTTTTTGGGTTGAAAAATGGCTACCAAACAGGCTCTTAGTCTATATATTATTGTGAGAAAAGTAGAGTTGTTGCAAGAAGCATTAAACAAGATTTTCCTAAAAATCTACTCTATAAATAGGTGTCACATTTTAATCGAAATCAAACATCTCATACCAGAATCGATGGTTTTGGTGGTTCCAAAAGAACTTCGAAATTAATCATGTCCCGGACGACACTTTGTTCTTGAACTGGAACGGTGGATACTCGATTTTCTGAAACCAAATTTGTCATTTTTAATATATTTTTTATTTTTTTCCAATTTATTCATTCTGATCCATGATCTAATCAACAAGTAGGAAGTTTGCAATGCCCGAGTAGTAAGTACCATAATTAATTAGATTCATTCTTTTGAATAATTGAATCATATCACTCGTACATGTCACGTTTGTTATTTTTATGAAAATGTAGTATATTATTGAATCTAAATTGGAATGGGTATATTATTGAATCTAAATTGGAATCAGTAGTTTAAATTTGAGTTCGGTTTTCATAATTACATGGATTCAAATAGTTTCACTTACGAAATATATGAAATGTAGTGGATGGTTCAAAATATTGAAATACCTTGATCGATCTACTCGAAAATTCTCCGACTTATTAGGTTATTTATATCTAGACGGTTAAGAATGTTGTATTTGATTTAAACGAAATCTTGTCAAGATACGACCTTTGACGTGTTGGAAAGGTTCAAATGTCGAAGATGTGACCTAGGCTTTAGACTCTAAAGAGATCAAATTGGATTGTGATGAAACCGCATCAAGATATATAGATCCAACGGCTATTACTGTTCCTTGCAAAATGCCGTGTTAATATAAGTCATGTCATTGAATTTCCGAAAGCATTTGAGAAAATAAATTAAAAAGAAAAAAACAAAAACTATAAAACGTGAATTATGCTAATGGCTGATGAGAGTCCACGTAATTAAATTATAAAAGAGTTGTCACGTGAATTATCAAATGAAAATGACTTAAAACATATTTACCAGTGACAAAATTCTATTTCATGTACAACTTTATCTTGATCTTGTTGGAAAATATATTTTAGTCTCGATATTTTTTCATAATGTGTCTTTATTACGTTCGTTGACACAGTTATCTCTTAGAAGTAGGGACGGATTTAGGGTGGATCGGGCCGATAGCCTAGCCTATTTGTCAATCTGTTAATACTAAGTTTAAGGGATGTAGGTGGCGAGTTGGTGCTGGAAAGGAGATAAATATTTGGACTGTTCACTGGTTGCCGAACCATCGCCTTCTAAACTGCCCAGAGGGAAGCACTACAGATCAAAGAAACTGGACAGTTTCAAAGCTTATTGATGAACACACTCGACATTGGGATATTGACAAGGTGTCTAGATTGTTTCACCCTAGAGATGTCTACGATGTTTTCCAAATAAAATTAGGAGGACATAATAGACCGGATGTTTTGATCTGGGAACCAGAAAAAAATGGTGTCTATACAGTTCGGAGTGGCTACATATTGTTTGTGAAGATTAATGGTTATATGCAACTTGGTGAGGTCTCTTATGCTCATGATCAACGGAAAATGTGGAAGAAGGTTTGGAAAAAGCAAATCCCCCATAAGACGTGTGTTTGCGTGGAAGTTTGCCACAATGGGCTGCCAACACTCAGAAATTTACTGGCTAGGAAAGTGATAGAAGATGCCGTCTGCAAATTCTACAACAGAGAGGAAGAAGATATAAATCATGCATTATTATATTGCCCTAGGATTGAACTGGTGTTGACAGTAAAGTTGAGTTTCTTAAGAAATAATTCTGAGCAGCGGGACATTGTACATATAGTAAATCTAGTAATATGCAGGAACATCTCCGGTGAACTGGAGGAACTAATCTTATGCTCGTGGGGAATGTGGTACAAGAGGAACAAATTCATCTTTGAACAAAAGATTTTTAATCCACGGATGGCTATTGACTATGCTCTTACAATTGCTGGTGAATATAAATGTGCAAATGAGCAAAGACAGCAAGGGACCCATCGTAGAGAAGGGTGGAATGCTCCTCCGAAAGGGGTCCTAAAACTTAATGTTGATGGAGCTTTACTTGACGATCAAATAAAATATGGGACTGGGATGGTTCTACAAGATGCAACAGGAAAAATGATCTTCTTCTCCAATAAACCAGAGAGGGGAAGCATGGATCCAATGGAGGCAGAACTTCTAGCGATGTTGAGAGGTTTACAGGTTTGCTTACCTTTGTCCATTCAAAATCTACAAGTAGAAAGTTATTCAATGTTGGTGGTTCAAGAAGTGACAAAAATACAAGATGAATCTTTATCCATATGGGGAAACTTGATACATGAGATTCGACTGTTATTGAATAGATTCCCGAATATTGATATAAGGCATGAAAGTCGCCTATCTAATTTAGCTGCACATTGTCTAGCTAGGAATTCATGGCATCTAAATGACTTGGTAGTGTGGTGGAATGATCCTCCGGAATGTGTCTCGCACATTATTAAGCATGATGCATTGATGTAATTCTTTTTAAGTTTTGAATGAAATTTGCTTTGCTAAAAAAAAAAAATAATAATTCTAATATTTACAAAATCAGCAAACCACAGGGCGTTCGGAGACCTAGTAAAAGATGTTAGTTCACGATTTGGTATTGCAATATGAAGGAGAATAACTCCAAGGACGTTTTCCATTATAATTTTGAATTAACCAAGTTTTGAGAAAAATGTTAAATGCAGCATGGTTTTCTTTTGAATGTGCGTTACAATTGGTTTATTTGAGTGATTAGTGGGCTATATATTTATGGAATTATTTTATATTTAGTCAGTATTTTAGATATATAAATAGATAATTATATTACCACCACGAATTTTATTATATGCACCACAATTTTAAGTATTTTTTCTATTTGCTTAAATAATCTTAAGCAAAATTACACAAATGGAATTTTGATTATTTTTGTATGAAATTATTTATTGTTCCACCATAAACGTAAACCTGTTTAATTTAGATTTAAACTTTCTATTTATTATCAAGCAATGCTTTGAAAATCAGCCCCGTTCATCGACCCGGAAAAACTTAAAGGGTTATGGGTCAAATAATCGAACCGAGGTAGAAACGGGATTGACCCAAAATAAAAATAATAAAGAAATATATTTATATATTACATTAAAAAATTCTATTATTTAAAATAGTATTTTAAGATTAATTATTTAACATTTTAGTATTTTATTATTTAAGTAGCGATTTATATAGTGGTGAAATTAAATGGGCCAAAACAGTTTTCTACAGCCCATATATCATAAGAATAAAAGTCATTCCAATTCGATTCCAGATTCAATTCATTCATTCATTTGTAGCCGCCTGCTTTTCTTCCTCATAAATTCATTAGCGACTGTCTACTTGTGTTTTAGATTTTCAAATTCTCTTTGCTTTCTCACTGTCACATATGGATTTGTATATATGAATATCAAATACTTATATTTGCTTAAGATATTTTGGATTTGAGCGTTGAAGGTTATGTCCACGAACAAGGACTTCGCCGGAACTCCGATGACTATTAGGCATGATACAGAGTTAAGAGAGAGAGAAAAAAAGGGACTATTGGAATGGTAAAGCTCTGTGTATATTATTGATAAAGAAAAGGGCTCAGAACACTTCATCCTAGCAGTAACCACAACTCCTATAAAATAGAACTACGCATAAGACACTTTCTTATCCACGAAATCAAATAACCATATACCTAAAGACTCGGTCAAACCTACCAATGACTAGAACTTCCGATAAATATTAATAAATATGAAATAAAACATTCAAATCTTAACAAGGCACTGGGAGAAACGTAGTAAAACTTCTCTTTTTCATCATACATTTTTTTTCTTTTTTAAAAACAAAAATATATCGAGACTGATTCGTCGGTTTTCAGTTGAACCGGATGAGTTTCGAGTTTTGCACGGCTTTTTCTCATATGATCGGACCGTATTCCAATCTGGTTTCCAATTTCTCCGGTTCGGTACTGTCTGATTTTGAGAATATTGTTTATCAAGTAGGTGCTTCTTCATTGCTATTTATATTTCCATTTTTCCTTTTCCTTTTTTTGGCTTATTAATAAAAATATTAGCATATTTTAGTTGATAAGTACGGTTAATTTTAGATGGGGAAGCATTTATGGATCTGAATAAACGATACTAAAATATATTTCCCTAAATTCTCGACTTCTTACGCCCTCATATCTTCAAATTTGAGAGAGGCTAGCAAGGTGGGTGGTTTGATGTACTGTGGTGGGCCCTGGAAGGGAGGGTGATATTCAACATTTTTTTTTTTTTAATATTCAAGTATCCTAACTTACGTCAAACTATGTCCTGGACCACCCATCTCCAACTCCTCAGTAATAGGTGGAGATTAACCGCGGAATATGCCCAATTTGATCAGGGTCTGTGAACCCTTTATACTCCTGACCCCAAGGAAGCCTTCTTCCATGAATATTATATCACCAAACTACTCCACCCAAATTGAGTATTACAACACCCAACTACTCCATCCAGGAATCGAACTCCCCACCCTGAGATTTCAAGCCCAGTAGTGCCTATCCTTTGTCAACTTGGATGTGCCCCGAGGGGCAATATGATATTCAACATTTGTTTTTGGATTTAACATGGTGGACAGATAAATGGATAAAATTATTGTAATATATAATTTTTAATTGGATTAGGTTATATTAGTCTAATTGAGGTGGTGTAATTATAAAAAGTATATTTTAAATGGGGTGAATTTAAAATGTAGTAGAACAAAAATAAATAGGAAAATTTCCTAATTAAAAAAAAAAAAAAAGCGATTTCATAATTTTATAGAATGAAATGTTTCATAAATCACTCAACTTACATTATGGTCACGGATTGCTCACTAAAATTCAAAGTGCATCAATTTACTCATTGAAGTTCATCTGTTTGCATTTCATCCATCATCCTCAAAAAATCCATTATGATGAAATTATGATGTAGCGTTTGATGACCCTTAAACACATGCAAAATCATCTTTGGCGTCCTGATCAACAAAACAAGTGCCCAAAATATATTTTTTTTAAAAAAGTAGAATTTTTTGTATTTTTCACATAAAAACCAATTAAATTAAAATAGTTAAATCAAAATATCAAAAAGAAAAACATAAAAAATAATAAATTCCTTCTTCTTCCCCACGCACTCCGACCACCACCCCATTAAACTGAAACCTAGAAAAATCGACCACAATTCAGCCACCACCTGCCATCACCAACCACGAAACCCAAAGCCTAAACTAAAACCCAAAACCACACCTTCATTTGTTCCATTTCTCATCCATAGTTGACAACATAATATAGGCTATACAAACACACTAATATTCATGTATAATTTGGAGCGTGAAAGAGGTTCAAGAATCTGTTTTCATTTTATAAGGACTAAAATCACTTAATTAACTTTTTTTATCCCATATTGTAGGGTGGATCTCAAAGAGAGTAGAAAAAAATTGTAAACATTTGATAGTAAATATAGGATATCAATGTGGCTAGCACGGCCCTGGAAAATTCTGAGACGGGCAGGCTCGTGGCTCGATGGTGTTGGGCTTCCCTCCTAGTGAGAGCCCATCATTTGTGGTAAGGGGGCCTTTCCACTTGGGCCCAAAACTACCAATGTATATACCAAGGAAAGGGACCAAATCAATACATATATACAACAGACACGACAGAGAGCAACGAGAGTGAGAGAGATAGCGAGGGTTCAATCATTCTTGCCATATATTGGAGATCTTTTTGAGGTCCGATTTTACTGATATTTTAGTATGTTGTTCATGGCAAAGATGGCTACATTTTGACTGGAGTTGATCATCCTGACTCCTCTCCATTTCTCCGGGCTTTGCACACTGCTTAGTGAGATTTTCTCCATTTTATAGTGTGTATTTGGTTTATAATGTTGTTGTGGTTGATATCCAAGAATTCGATGATGTTGTGGTAGCCTCAAGAGTGTGTTCTTGAGAGGTTTATTGTGTATCCCATTATTTTATAGTGGAAGGCTTTTACTGGACTAGGTCCCGGGGTTTTTCCCTTCACAGGGTTTTCCTCGTTAACAAAAATCTGGTGTTCAATTTATTTTCTTGCTAGTGTGTGTGAGTTGGTTGGAGATAGCTATTATTCTTGTCAACAAAATTCTGTACATTGAGGGATTGGAATTGTTTCCACTGCTTGTGTATTGTATTGGTTCAATCCCCAACAGATGGGACAAAGCCGAGGCACAGGTCGAGTTCCATTTTGGAGCATCGGCTCGAGCCCAAACCAGCCCGTGTGGCCCGTAAAGACCGAGCCTAAAAAAATTGTGATTTGCAAAACTTACAAAAAATAAAAAAATAAAAAAATGCAGGCATCTAAAATTATAGCTACTTGCAACCATGCTGTTTATATTTTTTTTAAAAATCGAGCCTACTCGGCTTGCCAAGGCCCGAGCCAAAAGTTTGGATCGAGCCTTAGTTTTTAAGGCAAGTTTTTGCTCGACTCGGGCCAAAAACAGTCTGAACCATTTTTACTCGAGTTTTCAGGTTCGGCTCGTTGACACCTCCAAGTAAATATGTGGAGGATTTCATTAAATCTGTTGGAACAGGGGATTGAGCCAGTCTAGGTATAAGCTAATTCCATCGCCGAATTGATGGGTTCATCTTCTTATTGCAGCTTTTCCATTAATGGCTCGAGATTGAGATCTGCAGAAAGCAAATAGGTTGATTTTGGTGAAGAGTATATTCAATTATTCTTACATATGGAAAGAATAGCAACAAAGTGTAGAAATTAGAGCTACCCACAAAGCTATCATGCATCTGTGAGAACATATGATATGGGTTATTCAGACAGCCAACTGACTTCATGGTTGGTGCCAATGATTGTTGTCGTTAACCTTGACATGTTTTTGTTGGCTGTGGCAGGAGGCGGCGGTGGTGGTGGGTTAATTTGGTTTGGTTTGTTAAGAGGTTAGGGTGGGTGGGTGGCATGGATGGAGCGGGATTAGGAAAAGGATGAACAGTTCCTTTTTAAAAAAAGTTAGTGTGATTTGTCATGTGTTTAATGACCGTTAAACGCCCTATTAGAATTTTGTTCGCTACATCAGCACGAAGGTAACAGATTTTTTTAAGGTGATGGATGGAGTACAAATGAATGTTCGACAACTGATTACGTGTTTCGATTAGATGTAGTTCATGCTGAATTTTTAAAATTTGTCATGTGACAATCACCCTACACATCCGTTTTCTCTGATGTCGAGAACTCGCCGCCTCTGGAACAAGTTTTTGGATTTTATATCTGAAATTTCAATGTAATGTCCAACAACTGATTACGTGTTTCAATTAGATGTAACTTAGCCTGAATTTTTTCAATTTGTCATTTGAGTATGTATTTTAACGTAACCTTGATTAACATGTCACCTTTAATTTAAGATGTATTGATCGAAAAATTTCCAATTCCATAGACCGTTTCAGACATTGATCATCATAAATTGATTTCGTAATATTACTCCATGTTCGGGCATTCAAAAAAATGGAATAAAAAATGACGAATTTGTCGAAAATCTTATCACCATACGTGCATGTATAAATTTCAGTTAGCCAAAAATATATGATTTTCTGTAAACTGACATATACATATGCGTGCATTATGTCTTGGATTATTAAATATTTATAATATATATTAAATTCATCCCTGATTTTGTAATATAGAAATGGATAATTTAAACATCTTTGTAACGAACGAGGCATGTAAGTTTGGGCTTCTCGTTCCTTTTGGTTGCAAGTAAATTGAGCTGGTTGAAATGAAAATGGATGAAACAAAGGTTGACAACTGAAGATTAAGTACATTGCTGATCCGAATCACAAACGACGGCTCTCTGCATTTCAATTTGAAGCTTAAGTGTAGGGATGCACACATGACCGCCTATGCATTATTTATCAGTGTCGTTGAGATTTTGCCTCACACATCTACAGAATCTAGACCGAATGCTACAAACGAGTTTATTGTGTATTCAAAATCAGTACATTGATTCACACCATCCCCTAACTGAGATGTCAAACCAAATTCCCAAATCGAAATGATTTTATTTCCCGCATTGACATATCACTGTTGCAACATGTGACAATGAAGTTGAGGAAATGAACGGTGTAGTCATGCAACCTGACATGGAATGTATTCATGAGAATCAAATATTTCGAGACAAAAATGTGTTGAAGACGACAGTTGCCTTATATGTTATCCGAAATAACTTTCAACATGAGGTCTGCAAGTGAGACATGACGGATTATGTGCTGAATTGTGATGTAGTAAATTGTATGTCGAAATTGAGAGCATCAAAAATGGGTGAGAGGGATATGTTCAAGATACGTTATATTGTGATGTTCATACCTGCCCGTTGGATACCATTATACGTGATCAACGCCAAACAAATGGCTCCTTAATATGGTGACTTTGTAAAACACAAGTGCACATCTGCATGAATTATTTATACTCTCGTTGACATTATGAATGACGTGTCAGAAATGTACGATTTATCGTTGACATATGAAAAAGCTTAGAAGGCACGAGAACACGTACTTGATGGAAGGCTGCCGAAATCTTTTGATTGTGATGATACATTAATTGAACGAGTAATACAATGAGAAGGGATCGATGTTAACGGGGTTCATTTTTAGGTTCGATAAGACTTAAATGAACTGCCTACTTGCTACGTCTTGATGAAACCCATAGACAACGGTATTTTGGGACTGTCGTGACTAGAGCCTCTTCGACATTTTACTGTATCCTTACAGAACCCAGAGGAGATATTCGTAAATCACTATGTATTATAGCGGATAAGTATAAATTTCTGAAAGTGGATAGTGGCACTACTCCTCCGACTAGGGTTTTATACATGCGATAAAGCCATAATCAACACAAAATGAGAATCAAATGGTCGATTTGTGTGATAATGGTATGGAGAAGATCGATTTGATTTTTATGTTTTGGGAATTTTTGGTGGATGATTCTAGAGAGAGACTATTTTGGTGGAGATTTGTGTGGAAGAAGAATGGACTCCATTTTAGGGATTTGGATATTAATTTTTCATGTTAAGGGCGTGTTTGTTGGAGCGTAGGATAAGGGTGCGTTTGATGGAGTAAATTTAGCTACGTTAAGTTTTCATATTTCTATTTTTCAATAAAAATGTAGTATTTGTGGCTTCAAAAAAGTTGAAATCTAGATTCTAGATATTTATTAAAAAAAAATAGGTATGTGGCATAATTTTCACAAAACAAATTATGGTGTCAATACAACTTGAATTTTTCCTTCGCTGAATTAATAAATGTGGAAATTACGTCCAACCAGATTTTTTAAAATCTAACTTCAAAAATCGGATTTGAAGTTTGTTTATAAAAAAATTAGATGATAATTAAAATTTTTAATAATAATAACAATAATATAAAATTATTTTAATTTACATACCCCCACCCTCCACCATTAACCCACCCAACCGATTTTCACTCTAAAATCCTAATCCCTTTTCTCTTTATTCTCTATCTCTACCTCTTCCTTCTTGTCGGAGGAGAAGAGGCGGTTAGTGGATTTTTGGCAAGGAGTTCATCCCGCAGCATCAAAGTTACATCGAAAGCTTTTGGTGGCGAAGGTTGGCTTCATTGAGGACGTCGGGGTCTAACGTGGAAGATTAGCACGAGGCGGTGCAGGCGTCGGCATGAGAGCTGATGAAGACGAAGGCTAAGCTTGTGAGGAATAAATCGAGTGCTCAAAGAGCTCTCGACAGACTAAGATTCATTAGGATAAACATCGGTGAATCAGACTCTAATGTTATGTGGAAACAAATCAAAGCTCGATGCCGAAATGGAAGGAGTTTGCAGTGGCCGTGTTCGATGCGCTAGCACGGCGGAGGAGGCAAAAGACAGCGAGGATAACCAAGGCGGAGCTGCGTGACAATTGGCTGCAAATATCGGACCAGAGATTCAATGTACATCTACATATTTATGTTCAAGTCGTCGTGGTAGTGCGGTGGTGCGGCACTTGGTTGTTGATGGTGTTAGAGCGGTGATGGCGGTGCTATGATGGTAGAGGCTCCTAGCGCAGTAAATGGTGGCAGCGGTGGTTTACATGTTTTGGCGGTAGTTTTTGTTGGTGGCGTAGAGGTGGTAGATCTAGAGGGAGAAGTGGGTTTTGTTGGATCGACGATGGATTTGGTGGGGTGGATTTGACGGTGATGTTGTTAGATCTGTCAGTAGCAGTGGCTTTGTTGGATTTGGTGGTGGCAGTACTTTTGTTAGACTTGGTGATGGCGGTGGTTATTGTTGATACAGGTGGTGGTAATGCCCGACGACAGATTTAGAGATTGTTTGGTAGAGATTGTGGTTGTGGAGTGGTAGGTTGGTTGTAGTGTTTGAGATAATGGTTTTACTATCGGGAGATAGTGGTGATGGTTCGTCGACGATGCAGCTGGTGGCAGTGGTGAGCTAGTAGTCACAAGTTTTGGTGGTAGCCACAAGTGATTTGATTATTTGTGACCAATAAATTGGTTAACGTACAACCAATAAACAATATATGATCAATGAAATAGATAAATTGTGACCAAATGTGTGACCTAAAAAATTATTAATTTGTGACTAATAATTTGATTGTTTATGACATAAACATAATTTGTTGCCTATTAATTTGATGTTATGTGTTTATGAAAAAAGTTGTGACTTATAAAATTTGCGATTTGTGATCAAAAAATAATATATGACGTATAAATTTAATAAATTTGTGATCGTGAAATAATTTGTGACCTATAAAATTTTTAATTGTGATCGAGAAATTATTTGTAACCAATTAATTCGACAATTTGTAATCAAATTGTATAAAATAGTGACCTTATATTTAATTTATAAAATATATTTATAATTAATTATTTCAAAAATAAAATTTAATAAATATCTAACTTTTAAAATTTTAACATTTTATCTTAGTTTTGAAATGAGTTATAATTATGGGAATAATACATAAATCATGTTTTTAAGTATCACCATTTCAAAATTAAGGTTTGAGGTTTTAAATTTCAAAAATCAGGTTTTCATTAAAATTTATTTATGAATTAATTAATTATATATTTTATTAATAAATAAATAAATGTCACAAATCTATGCAATTTTGTCACAATTCAAAAATTTTAAGGTCACAATTCAAAACTTTTATAGGTCACAGTTCATTCATCGGTCACAAATTAAAAATTTTAAAGTCACAATTTGTTCATCGATCACAAATCACAAAATTTATAGGTCACACAATTATTTTATGGTCACGTATTACTTTTATTGGTCACAAATTAATAAATTTGTAGGTCACACAGTATTTATGGGTCCCCGTTTATTGGTCACAATCAACAAATCATTTGTGAGCTCCACCAACATAATACCACCGTCATCGCAGCCGTCGCCACCAACACCACAGAAACATCGTCAACACCAACACCACAGAAACCACCGTCGCTGCCACTACCACCAATATTGTCACCACAATCACCACCAATCCACAACCATTGCCACCACCATCTCCATCACAGCCACCACCACAACTACAATCTCATCTATCTTCATCTCAATCACACCGCAACCACCAACCCCTTAAAAAATCCCCAAATCGTGATGCCGCACCACGACCACCACAAATAATTGGTCATAAATCAACCAAATAATTGGTCACAATACTACCCCACTCCCATCCCCACCCTCGCCACAGCATCACCCAAACCACCACCATTGCCCAGTCACAATACCACCACAACCACCGCCACAATAACAAAAAAAAAAAAAACCACACCAATCGCATGCACCACACCAAAAAAACCACCACCGCCGCCCCCGTCCACCCCGCCACAACACCACCATCGCCAACATTCTTTGCCTCGTCGACAGCACCTCCTTCACAAATCTGTCCTCCTTCGTCCTCATCAACAATCCCATAGGCCCAACCAGTCAACAATCTCACAAATATATCGCTGCAGCTAGTAAAATACTATGGAGACGCCATTCAGTACCATGGCAACTACACACCGTATCGGCCTCACGAGGTAGCACTGCCTCTCGCGGTTGTTCAGTAGCATCGTCGTTCTTTCCAACGCTCCTGCACACGAGTGCCAATGGTGCTCGCTGGTGTTGTCGGTGCAGAGTGGCAGCGCGGTATTTCGGGAACAAGTGCAAAAAACAACCAATGTTGAATTAGGGCTAATGAGAAGATAGTGAATAGTGATTAGAGAGAGATTGGTCAAAGCGAGCGGAAGAGGAAAGAACGGGGAGGAAATTTTCTACCTTGGGTCTGAATGGTTGAATGATGTGAATAGGGTATGTGTGAGTATATAAATTTATTTATATTATTAATATTAAAATATGGAATTATAACCTGATTTTCGTATAAATAAACTCCAAACCTGATTTTTGAATTGAAAATTTTAAATACCTTTGTGGATGTAATTTGGAAAAAATTCATTTCTCTTACTTTATCTTTACCCTATTTCAAAAATAACAAAACAACTTTCATATTTTAAAAATCAGATATTTTAACATATACATACACACATATATAAATATTTATTTATATATATAAATATATAAAAAGATATATATATATATATATATATATATATATATATATATATATATAGAAATGATCTAATGAGCACCGGTGCTCATCTTATCCTAAGCACCGATGAGTTGGCACATTAATTCATTGGTGGATAAAAATTTTGTGAGTTCCAATCCACCAATGAATTAATGTGCCAACTCATTGGTGTTTAGGATAAGATGAGCACCCGTGATCATTAGATCATTTCTGTATATATATATATATATATATATATATATATATATATATACACACACACACACACACACATACATACATACATACATAAAATTAATCCACCCCTGCCCCCACCGCTCCGGCGACCCTCCGATGTCGATTCTTGTAACTGCTCCGGCGACTACTCCGATTCCGATGACCGTTCCAGCGTCTGCTCCGATTCCGACGACTCAGGTCACAGTCCAGGTCACAACTCAAGTCACAAATTAGAATTTTGTTCATGGTCACGAGTTATTTCCAAATGATCACAGCACAGGTCAAAAATTTTATAGGTCACCATTTATTTATCGGTCACAGATCAAAAATTTTGCAGGTCACAGATTATTTTATTGGTCACGGATCAAAAAATTACATATCACAGATTAATTTTTAGTCACAAATTGTCGAATTTTAAGGTCACGGATAGTCCATTACGTGGTCACAACTAGTCTAATCCACCATCAACAGTCTGCCACCAGTTCAACGTTATCTCTAACAGTATCACCACCACCGTCACCATTAGATCCACCACCAACAACACCTATGCAACCACCAGATCCACTACCATCACCCACCTCCACCGAGCTAGAAACCACCACGACTACAACTAGATATACCAAAAAAATAGATACAACACCCCACAACCACCATCACCTCACTACCGCCTCCGCCTCCATTACGTCACCACTACATCACGATCTGAAAACCACAAACGGAAACAAAAAAAAAATCCAGGAACACCTTGTCGCCACATTGCTACCACCTCATGATTTGAAAACCACAATAGGAAACAAAAACCAAAAATTTGGCACCACACCACAACAACTACACATACGACAACAGTAACCATCAGAGAAATCAAACTCAAGCCCAACGCATCGAACTGCACCCCACCATCATCACCGAACTACACCTACCACTGGTTGACGATGACAGAGCAACGAACCTTCGCAGCCATAAATCAACGCCGCTTTGAATTAGGGCAGCAGCATCAAAAAATTGTCGGCAGCAGAAAGAGAGGGAGGGGGAGGAGACGGGGAGAGAGGGGGAGGAGAGGAGAAGTCACCGACGGCAGCAATAGGGTGGAGAGAAGTCGCCAGCGGCACAGCAGATAGATAGAGAGAGAGAGAGAGAGAGAAATACGTGATAGGGGGTGAGGGATTTACAGTAACAAATTAAGGATTTTATGGTGGGGTGGGGTGATATGAATTAATTTTTATAATAATATTATTAATATTTAATTAAATTTAAAAAATCCGTATGTGTATATAAAATATCTGATTTTTGAATATTAAAACTTGAAATCGAAATTTTGAATTTGGATCTTGAAAAGTAGGGTTACCTGTAATTACCACATGTAATTTCCTCTATAATTAAACTCTTATTCATGAATCTTTTTCCTAATAAATTGACTTCCCAAAAGCCAGATTTTGGGCTGTGATGCCTTAGGTACATTATTATTTCCTCTTGATTCCATAGGGCCCATAGTTTAATTTTGAACGTTTGGCCCTGGTGTGTGTTCTTGCAACCCTTCCTCCTAAACACATCTTCACCATTGCTTGTATCTCTTTGAAAAGTTGTAGCTCATTGATGAATGTCCATATTCATGGTTAATAATGAGTTTTAGGAAAAAAAGAGTGTTCGGAAAATGATAGACAAACAAGGGCTAAGACGTATCGAAGTTTAGTTGTCCAACTTTTCATTTCAATGATCACAAACGAAATTTACCCTATTTTGTAATAAAATGAGACTACAATCATTTTGTATGACTGAATGACTCAAATTTATGAAAAAAAAATTCGAGAAACAATTTTTTTAATG
Organism: Fraxinus americana; assembly: GCA_035079005.1. Classification (NCBI taxonomy): domain Eukaryota; kingdom Viridiplantae; phylum Streptophyta; class Magnoliopsida; order Lamiales; family Oleaceae; genus Fraxinus; species Fraxinus americana. The sequence continues at coordinate 19,269,135 of CM068717.1, forward strand.
CTTGCTTGGTTAATCCCGTAAGCCTTACTTTAAAAAGCGCAACGCTTGACTAGATAACAATGCCAAGTTTCAAACTTTTACAAATTTAAGTAAGGTCTAGGCAAAATCGAAAAGTTTAAAAAAAAACGTGGCTCAATGACAGGTAGAGTTTATGCTCATAGAATAGGCACATAAAAATAAAATATGACCAACTTATAAATAATTATAGCCCATGTTTGCTCAGAATTAAAACTGAATTTTTAGTAGATTCTGATAAATATTAATGAAATGCGTGGTTGAAAAATTGTGAATCTCATAAAATGTGTAGTTAAAATTAGTTATTGACTTTGACTTTGAGTGAAATGTGGTTTCCAATTTCTACCGAACAGGGGACTTAAGTTTTTTTTTTTAATCCTTAGCCCTTTTTTTATTTTATTTTGAGATTTAGCAGGTAGAATTAAAATCAAATTTTTAGTAGATTTTGATAAAATATGATAAAATGAGTGGTTGAAAAGTTTTGGACTCCATGAGATGTGTGGTTAAAATTAATTGTTGACTTTGAATTAAGATTTTAATTTGATTTTAATCCAAACCAAACGAGGCTTAATTTTTTTAAAAAATTATATTATTTTTGAAGGATGTATTTTATTATATATCTAAAAAGTAGGATAAAATTATATGAACACATATAATAATATAATATTATTTTATTAAAAACACATTATTATAAATTGAGTTTAAGAAAAATATAATTTTACAGAAAATAAATAATTATAAAACTACCGATTAGGACCGCCGCCCACGACCAAGATTGCACACGTGGGCATCAGCTAAACCGACAATCATTCCAATTACATTAAAACGTAACAGCTCATGAAACTGGTGAACGCTCTCCAATCAAAAACTTCCAAATGTCATATCTCTTTGAAAAAAATCTCGACGGTCTCTTTAAATGGAACTGTACGTATATAGTAAACCTCCACGTTTTCCATTATACCTATCTAGAACATCACACGTGTGCAGTCGTCTTCTGGGCTGGTTTTGCCACGTTTCGTTACGTGGTTCTCATCTTCTTTAATCCGTGCATATATATATATGGTTGTTGGGTTGTTGAAACATATTATTTTACGTTGAGAGCTTTCTTTTAGTTGAAGAGAAGAGAAGAGAAGTTGTTTTGTGGAGCTTAAGGATGTCTGCGGTGGAGGCTGGAATAGAGAGGCAATCATCAATTGAGAACGAACCTCGTACTCTTAATATAGATCAAATCCAATTTGCAAGAGTAAGTCTTTCTTTCCCTATATACAGGTGCATGCGGTGGTATCAGAATTTTCACATGTGGGAAAAATATACTAAGATTAATATTTTATTTAAATCTGAAAATTATATATATATATATATATAGGAGGCAGCAATGTATGTGATGAACACAAGGAGCATTGAAGAAGCTTTGATGATTTTCACAGAGGTATGTATGTTAGAACAAATTCGAAATATATCGAACTGGGAATTATGTGGATATCCATTTAGGCGGTGTTTAATTGACTTTATTTTTCATAGAAAATGACATTCTTCCATCCTAGTTCTTATTTTTTTGATAGTATCATGGAAAATATTTTTAAAAATTGGTCACGAGTTCATATTTTTTTTTAAAATAAGGAAAATATTTTCAGCCAATGCACTCTGTCTCATCTACTTATGGACAACTTTAATATTTTTTAATTTAAAAATTAAACTAATATTGTCTAATACTTAATTCTTTTATAATGTAAATTCCTGCTTGCTATCAAATCTCAACAATCTTTGGTTATGTTGCAGGGTTTAGAACCGGTCGTTAATTGTGTGGGAGATGAATGCGATGAGCTGAACTCCGGTGAAGAGCTCGACACTTCAGCCAATGATTTAAGGATTTCGGGGTCTAGAGACGTTGTTTCCGCGCCATTTTAGAATTGGATTTGTGTTTTTCAATAGGTGACTGAATTTTTTCGTTCTTTTAGAGGTGACTGAATCATAAGGTCTTGGTTTGGTCGTGCCACGACAGGGCCCGTTGTGTGGGGAATTGGCTTTCAGGGGCCTGAGGTCACGCAATTGTGTGCTTTTTTTATTTATTTTATTTTTTTAAAACAAAGTTTAATGCAGCAAAATGTTTCCATCTTCAAAAAAGTGGCAAGCATTTTTTCTCGGACTACAGAACACAAATGTCTTGGGAGTACGCTATCACAAGTTGTGCATAGATATACAGAAATCAAGTTAACAATCATGTCACCCTGATTGACAGATAGGTTAACATAATGTCGCATATCAATCTATCATTTCAATGTTTTAAACACTGTTATCATTTTCATCCATCTATGAATCCGTCAATTCTTATGTCACAATTCATCAGACAGTGGTTTAATTCATTAGAAAAATTACCTCGAACCCATTGAAAAATCATGCACTAGCAATTTTTTAAATCAAAAATCAAGTATACCCAATGCACCCTACCCTACTTTGCACTATTTCACCTATCATTTATCTCATCTCTCTTCAAAATCAGATCTGTAGGTTAGACAAAAACAATTTCGGCCACCGTCAACTTCGGCAACGGCCATCTTCGACCATCTCCAAGATCAGATTTGTATACATATAGCGATGGATTGCTACAAGTATTGTGGAAACTGAGCAAAATCAAGGTGAAAATCAATTTTTTCGATCCATACTCCCAAGGTAAAATGCGTCGAGCTGGACTTCACTCGCCTCCTTGGCACTGTCACAGCTGAGGTAGACGAAATTAGTAGTGGTGGTCTCATTCGTGTTAATTTTGTTGTCGACGGTAGTGGGGGTGGTGTTGTGAGGTGGGAGTGAGAAGGAAGTGATTGTAATCAATTAATTTGTAACTTGAGTGACCTAGTAAATGTATGATTTATAATTAAATATGTAATTTTGATCCATAAATTATGTCTTATGTGATTTGTGAATAGATGGCATGTGATTCATAAAACTGTGTGTGATTGTAATCGTGACCTATTTAATTAAAGTATATATTATAATATTTTATTAGAAGTCACAAATGTTATCAATTGATTTTTAAACTTCTTTAAAAAATTTGTTAATTTTGAATTTGTATTTTTAAACATTTGCAGTAATAAATTTTTTTCATTTCAAAAAATTAACATCAAACGGACTTTAAGTTTAGCCGATGTTAAATTTTTAGTAGATTTTGATAAATTTCGATGAATTTATAATTAAAAAATTATAGATCTCATAAAACGTGTGGTTAAAATTAATTATTGATTTAGATTTAGATTTTAATCCCTACCAAACGGGGATTGTCGATGCACTAGACTCAATCACGGGTTACTTTGGATGCAGGCTTTCATTGCTTTTATTCCATGCTTCTATCTCTGTTAATTGGCATGAATCAATGGACCGACAAGTTGGTTGGAAAACTAAAATTGCAGGAACTGCAATAGTTAGAAAATTCAGGAACCAATTTGCTTTTTCCAAAAACTTCCAAGGCAGAGTTGGATAATCTCAAATTGAAGGGACCGAAAATGAATAATTTTTATAATTTAGGGACTAACTTAAAGAAATCAAAAGCTTCAAGGACTAAATTATAGCTATCAAAAAGCTCAGGGAAAAATTTGCAATAGGAATTTAAAATATTCTATTTGTTCCTATGCATGACAGTCATGTCAATATGGCTCGACGGCTCGAGCTCAGCCCTAAAAAATCTCGAGCTAGGTCTGCCCGTGGCTCGGGCCAGCCCGTTTGGCTCTGCTTGACCTCGCCCCAAAAAAGTTTCGGTTCGCCTCTCGACTGGTTGACGCCCTTAATGCACGAGCCAAAATATTTAAATGAACACTGGTTAGAAAATTCTCACGTATATTTGGATAACAATGAAAAAATGGTTGAAAAATGTATTGAGCCTAACCCAATATGAAGGATCAATGGGCCCTAATCAGTCGGGCATATTTTGGGCAAGGGCAATAAAAATGACAAGTTGGAAAAACTTTGTTAAAAGTTTGAGACCTTTTAGGAATTGAGATGAGGACCAAACCAAATGTAGCAAGGGTTATTGAACCATTTTTAAGATTCTTAGATTCAAACCTCGCAATTTAGCTCCGATTTGGGTTCTATTTTTTCAAAAACACATTTTTTTAAAATTCATTTTCGACCACACATTTTCCTATAATATAATATTATACGTAAACTCCAAAATTTTCCCTTATTTTTTAATTATATATTCTTCGAAAATTCACTATTCCAAATTTCAATATGAATAAAGAGGTTTTGGCATCTATTGTATCTGAGCTGCACATGCCGCGTAGGTTTGTGGCATTGCTGGAGCAAGTGGAAAAAAGTAAAAATAAAAAATCGATTAATTAATTAGCCTATAGCAATATGAGCAATTGAAGATAATATATTAGAGCAGATCATCTTTCTCGAGGACAAGTAAATTATCGAGGATATTTTTGACTGGTAGGAGGTTAGGGGGCTTTGTGAATTATGGGTATCAAAATAAATTTACAATTTCTTCAAATATCAAGTAAGAAAGTGATTACAAACCATAAAGGTACTATTTCTCGTTGTATGATCTCAAGGAGTATGATCAAAGACACATGAAGGATATATAGTTCCTTAGTTTTGACATTATCCTCCCCATATTTGGATGGGGATAAATTTTTTTGCACATTTAACTGGATGTCAGACTTAATCCTCTCAAAACATTATACTCAAGGAGTTCGAGCAGTCATGCCCACTAAGTATTTTCGTGTGTAACAATTTTTTTTACGGAATTTTTTTCTTATATATATGCAATAGTTTAGTACCGATGAAAATTTGTCCTCTCCTAGCTCCACTGGCGGACCCGGGGGGTCCTGGGGGCGCGTGCTCCCCCAACTTTTGAGAAATCTTTCTTTTTTAAGCCACGTTTGATATTGCTTGAAATCTAAATTTTAATATAAATCAAAGTTAACAATTAATTTTAATAACATATTTCATAGAATCCATAACTGTTTAACTTTTATCAAAATTTACTGAAAATTTGATTTTAGAGTGTGTTTGGTAGAGATTAAAATCGAATTAAAATTGAAAAATTAGCCGTTATTGTTGACTTTTATTAGAAGAGTGGGACCTAATAACGGCTATATTTTCAATTTTAATTGGATTTTAATCCGAACTGAAAAAGCCCTTAATCTCCACCAAACAGGGGCAAATCATAATAAATTTGAATTTCGATAACATGCTAATTTTAAAAATTCTCCGACGATCGTACGCTAATCGAATCTACAAATTGCTTATATCATCTCAAAACTTATTTCGACAACTACATTATGGGCATATCGAATAATCCAAACAGATATCAAAAATAGTTAAAAATATGTTAAATGTGAGTCTTAAAGAAAGACGTCTAACTCGTATTTTTTAAAAAAAAATTCAATATTTCACTAACATTTATTATTTTTTGGATACAAATTTCTCAATATAATTTTCATCATTTTATTAGAAAATTTTATATGGAATATAACATAAAAAAATTTAAAATTTTACATCCGAAAAAGTTATATTCCATGTAAATTTTCGGATGCAAAATTGCACGGGGTATGATTTTTTTGGACGTAAATTTTTTATTGTAAAATTTCTCTCAACTTCTTTGCAAGTTCGATTGTGTCCCCTAACTTTAATGTTCCGCGTCCTCCCCTGCCTAGCTCCGTCCCTATTTGTACTGTGTTTATTTTACTATTAATAAAATATACTATCTAGAGTGTTTGAATTAAAAAAAAAAAAAGTGCCCATATTCAAGAAGTAACGATATTGTTTCGTATTAGGATGGAAAGAGAGACAAACTTCTGCTGTTTAGAGACCTAATTCCAAATAAAAAAAAATATTGTGGGTCTGTTAGGTCGTGCTTAAAATCAAATTAAAATTGAAAATATAGCTGTTATTGGGTCACTCGTCTAATAAAAGTCAACAATAACAGTTAATTTTTCAATTTTAATCTGATTTTAATCTCTACCGAACACGCCATGTGTCTGCTACCCAACTCCAAATAATCTAATGTGCAAACAAAATAACTAGATTAAAATCTCTCTCTAAGTAACACTAAAGCCTCACAAGTTTACCGAGAATTTAACTAGTATTCGGTTTACTAATAGAATACTACGGGACATAAAAATAACAATAAAGTTCATTGTACAATTTTGGGTTACAACATCTTACAAAGAAGGCGTGGCCCACTATTATTTTAATCGCAGGGCCCACCTCCCTTGTGAGAGGTTGTAACACATGTGTTGTACATGTAGCATTGTTCTATAGAGTAATGCTAGGGGTACATCATCATTCACACAAAGGTTCACATAATAACACGTGGCAGCTGATCCAACCTTTAATTCAAATTTCATACTTACACATCAATAAGTGGATGACTGCCACATCTACATTATGTGAACCATTATGTCATTGGTAATGTACCTCTAGCATTTTTCTTGTTCTATAAAGATACATGTCGTAGCAAATGGAGAATAAAGTGAAAATAAGACAGAAATGTGGATACTTTATGAAATTTTAAACTTTATAAAACTAGAAAGCTAATTGTTTAATTGTCATGATCATCCATGTCAAATCATCAAGAAAATTAATAGTGCGGAACATTCCTTAATTATTTGAGAATAATTTTTTATTATGGGATCTTGATTCCGAATCTTGAATCTTGATTGTTAGCTCTTTTGGTTTTTGAGTTCTTAATCTTGATTTTTGCTTCTTACTTCATAATCTTAATTGTTTTCCCATCATTTTCTTGATTCTTAATCGTAACCTAGATTATTGATTGTGGGTTTCTTGATCTTCCTTCTCAATATGTTTTCTCTATTAATTCTTTTGTTGATGGATTGACATAAAGAATGAGAAATTGCATATGAATTGATGACAATAACCATATTTATAGTTTCCATATGTATTTGACACATCGTCAAATACAACTCCAATAGATTTGGTCTCTACACATATAATATGGCTCACACTTTATTTAGATATCATAAGTCCAACAATTTAATTCTTTATTAGATCACTTTAATTGGGCTCAACTTTAAGATAGCCTTATACACAATTAATTACATATGTAGACCCACAAGTATGTTATCTTATAAATGTGTATAACCTTACGACTTCAAAACTGTTGCTATCATAACCAAAAGTATCTCCAAACGATCTCGTCCATTGATTATATTAATATAGGATCAAAGCGATTTTAGTTACAAATATCATAACTAAACCCTCAATGGTCACGTATATCAACACAACCAAATGACACAGATCAAGTGTGGATGTATAATATGAAAATTACATGTAATATGATCCAAACATACATATTTCCAGCTGGTCCTATCTTATTCTTTAATGAAATCAACCATAAACTTTAATTAGAATGGAATTGAAGTAAATACTTTATTTTTGAAATAAATCGAATATCCATAGATAAAAATATGTGTCTAAAACAGACAACATCCGGATACAAACTCCCACTGAACTGGCATATCATCAAAAGATTCAACATCTATGTGAGTATTATGCTCATGAAAGATCTTGAGTGGTAGTCATTTAGTAAGTGGATCCATAATTATGGAGTTTGTCCTAATATGCTTTTATAGAAATCTATTCACTTTGAATTTTTTTCTTAACAACTATGAACTTAATGTCCATAAATTTTGATATCGTCAAGTTCCTATTGAAATACAAGACTGCTATTGTCACATAATAAGTTAAACGGTCTTTCAATTCTATCCAAAATATGCAGCCTAATGACAATATTTTGCAGTCATATTCCGTTATCAGAATCAGAATATCCAATGATCTCCAATTGTTTTGATTTTCCTGAATGTAATCATGTAATCTTTAGTTCTCTATAAATACCGAATAACCATTGCTTTCCAAATTTCCATCTCAGAGTTACTTAAATATCTGTCTAATATTCCAACAATGAATCTTATATCCGGATGTGTGCAAACCTAAATATACACTAAATTTCCAACAGCTGAAGAAAGGGGAATCTTGTGCCTTTTCTTTTATTTAAGTATATCGTTGGGACATTCATAGAGACTAAATTTGTCTCCCTTAACAACAGAGGTATCACCAAGTTCACCTGTATCCCAAATCTCTTAAGAACCTTATCGATACACCTCATCAAAAAATACTCCGAGAATGATCCTTGTGTATCTATATCATCGATACAAAAGAGACGTCACCAAGAATTTTTCAATTCAAAATTCCATAATTGAAATCTCTTGATCTCATGCAATAAGTTTATATCATTACAGACAAACAGTATGTCATCAACATACAATACCAAAAAATATGTTTACTCCCACTAAACTTGTGATATACACAATCAAGAACTGAATTCTTCTCAAAACCAAATAAAATAATTATTTGATGAAATTTGTGATACAATTAAGGAAATCAGTTTAAACCCATAGATGAATTTCTTTAATTTATAAACCATCTAACATTACTTAAGATCAAAATGTGTCACAAATGTCATAATAGTCCTAAAAGAGTCTTTCAAAAAAATTGGAGAAAAAATATCTTTAATGTCAATATCTTTCTTTTGAGTAAAGTCATTTGTAACAAGACGAACCTCGTATCTTTTCACATCACCATTCGAATCCCTATTGGTTTTAAATATTCAGTTACAAACAGTAGATTTCGCATTTCCAAGCAATGGGATGAGTTCCCAAACATCATTGTTACTCATGAATTTTATCTTTTTATGCATGACATCAATCTACTTTTGAGAATTATTTCTTTGCATGGCTTGATGAAGTTGATTAATCAGATATTCTTCCATCAATCCACGTCATCCTTATTTTCTTGGAGAAAAACTTTAAAGTCATCCAGAATTGACTTTCTCTTTTTTATAGTGGATTTCCTTAATAACATTTGTTCTTGAGGTAGTTAAGTTTGTTTTTCTGGATCAATCTCTTGATTGTGTATGTGGGATTTTGTAATATTGTCTTGATACGAAATTGTTTCTTAAATAATATCTGGAGTAAGAATTTCTTCCTGGTACTAATCATTGTCAATTGCAACAGAAGAAATATATACATGTTCTTCCTCCTGGACAAAATCTTTGACCTTATAACATTATCTTCCCCCGACAAATTCTACATTCTCAAGGAATCGAGCATTTCTCGTTTCAAAAATTGACATCATAATGGGATCTTAAAAAATTTTGTAACTCCTTAATAATTGCTTTATTTGGAACTTTGTTGAGAATTTAAGGTGCAGTCTTTAGTGCTTCTACATAAAGAAATTCTGATGTACTGTGGGACGATTCCACATTCCTTTAGGAATTTAGCAAAATGTCCTGGATGTTGTTCTCCTGATTCGTCATATTCGCCATATTATTCATCACTATGGTAAGATCTGACTTGTTACATTTTTTTTAATAGAGTTTTTCAACCACAGTCTTGTATGCTTTGAACATGTCCAGTGTCTGGGATTTCTCATAAATGAGATATAGGCAGCCATAGTGAGAAAAATTCGTCTATGAACATAATAAATTATTGTTGACCATTCCAAAAAGTAGAAGTGAATGGCCCACAGATATCCGTATGAATTAGTTTTAAGACGTTTGAAATCCTATTGACACATAATCTCCTTATATTTGTTTGTTTTCCCTTAATGTAATTAATATAAACACTTGAGTTTGAAAAATTAAGGAAATCAAGAATTTCTTCTGACGTAAGATTTTTCATTATCTTTTGAGAGGTGTGAGATAATCGCTTGTACCATAACGAAGCAGAATTCTCAAGGTTAATTTATGTTTAATATCACGTGAATTCACATACAAAGTTTCTTTATAAGAGACAAGCGTATTAAGCAAATATATGTTATTATAATCGAATATGGAATTAGTACCCACAATATTTGAATTAAGAAAAATATTAACTGATTATTTTCAATTGAACAAGAGAAATCGAATTTGTCCAATATAGAAATAGAAATCAAATTCCATCCAAAAAGACGGTACATCAAATGTCTCTTTCAAATCCAAATAATAACTAGTTTTTAATGATAACTTAAAGTCCCTAAAGCCTCAATTTTAACTGATTTGCCGTTGCCCCACATAGATGAATCTTTCAGCATCAATTGGCTTTGGCAATTCAAGTAACCCCGCATAGACATGCTTAAATTAGCAAGTCATCGAACAACTCAGGCTTTAATGCTTTTAGTTTTAAAACAAGATGAGATATATCCATGATGTACTCCCCTATGTTTTCTTTAGCCTTATATTTTAGTGAAATCAAGTTCGCCAAAAACGTACTATTTTTGACCTTATTGGCCTTTTGCAAAGATTTTTTTTCAATTTCTTTAAGAAATTGTTTGGCAGTAGTTACCTCATCTGACACAACGCCCTTGAATGTTGTTGGAATTCCACGCATCATGATCACAAGACTTATACGACTTAAACGATTACACTTATTCGAGTCCCTTTTATTAGAGGAACTTTTATCCATAAGATTAGTGAGTTATTAGTCCTTAATGCAATGTTTAGATCGATACCGCCAAGGATGATACAAACGTTCTCTTTCCAACTCTTAAACTTTGGTTTAAGCATGTGAATTGAATTGATTATGGTAGATATTGTAGAAGTAGATGGATTAACCGAATATAGAACTTAAACTAAATAACATGTTCACGTAGGAATCCTAATTGGACAATCAATAATTTCAAATAATGGTGAACCCCATCACAAGAGACCAAACACAACATTGATATTTAGTCTTTGAACATAAGTACCAACTTGTAAGTGACACTCTTGGTATAGTAATCAAATATAAACAATAAATCCAGTCAAGCATAAAGTCTATCTTTGGATCGACTCAATGTTCAAATAATGAAAAACTTTACAATTGTCACATATTTATCACCACAAGTGTGTAAATAATTCGGCCAAATATTAACATTCTTTTGGTCCGGTCAATATCTGCATGAATTACGTACACACAACTTTCCTAATATTCCAAATAAATTAATTTAGACAAGAGATGTTATTTTGGTACCATCTTATTTCAACTAATTTATTTTAGAAAATTAGTAATCTGAAATAAATTTAAATACAAAGATTTGAAATTGATTGCCACATTAATCATTATTTATTTATTTTATTTATTTAACGCACGTGCGTAATCATTCACACCGACAAAGTTGTTGCCATAAGTCTTTTTTTTTTTTTTGCACAGTGCTTAATTCAAAATAAAAATAATCAATTATAGCCGTACACAAATTCAACAATTAAGTCCCAAAATCTTAAATTTTGAAATTTAGGATTAAAATTCACGTCCCAAAATCGAAAAATCCAAAGTATGAATTTCAACTCAAAAAATTATTTATTGAATTTCAATGGTTTAACATGGTATTAACTTCGATACCATTTGTTGATACTTTATAAAACTTTAAACTTTATAAAACTAGAAAAGCTAATTGTTTAATTACCAAATCCTCCACGTCAAATCATCACGAAAATTAATAGTGCGAAACATACCTTAATTATTTGAGAATAATTTCTTATTACGGGATCTTGATTCCGGATCTTGAATCTTGATTGTTGGCTCTTTTGGTTCTTGAGTTCCTGATCTTGATTTTTGCTTCTTACTCCATAATTTTGATTGTCTTGTTCTTTAATTTAATTGGTCCGATTATTTTTCTTGATTCTTGATTGTAATCTAGATTCTTGATTGTGGGTTTTTTGATCTTCCTCTTCAATATGCTTTCTCTATTAATTCTTGTATTTATGGGATTATATAAAGAATGAGAAGTTGCATATGAATTGGGGACCATAACCCTATTTATAATTTCCATATTTATTTGGTCAATTGTCAAATAAAGCACTAATGTATCCGATCTCTACACATATAATCCGGCCCTCACTTTATTTAAAGGGAACAATACATAAATCAGGTTTTTAGTAAACATCATTTCAAAATTAAGAGAAGAGGTTTTAGATTTCAAAAATCAGGTTTTCATTAAAGTTTATTTATGATTTAATTAATTAATTATATATTTTATTAGTAAATATATGAAGGTCACAGATTTATGCAATTTGGTCAAAATTCAAAAATTTTATATGTCACAATTCGTTCATCAGTGACAAATTAAAAATTTAAAGGTCTCAATTTGTTCATCGGTCACAAATCACAAAATTTTAAAGTCACACGACTTATTTTACGTTTCAAAACATCAAATTAATTGGTCACAAATTGTTGCAAGGTCACAAAATATCAAATTAATTGGTCACAATTTAATTCATTGGTCAAGGATCAAAACATTATAGATCACAGTTTATCAATATGTCATAATGAACCAAAATGTCGGTTACATACGAACACCCCACCCCATTCTCGTTCCTCCACCAATATTTGGTCACAAACCAACCAAACAATTGGTCACAAATACTACCCCACCCCCGCTACAACACCACCCAAACCACCATCGTCGTCCCCGTCACAATACCACCACAACCACTGCCACCGCAACACCCAAAAAACCACCACCACCGTCGTTCTGCCCCTCGCCACAACACCACAATAACCATTGCCACACCGTCTGCACCTCAACCATAGCCAACACTCCGCAAACCATAGCCAACACTTCCCAACCACCTATCGATCATCGAAGTTCTGCCACCAACAAACATAGCCAACACTCTGCAACCAGACCCCCCCGGCCACCATCACCGCCATCAACGCGACCACCAGATCCACCACCACCGCTGCCGTGCCTCACCTCAACCACCATCTTAACGGTGAATTTGAAAAGAGAATGGAGGGGAAGGACGGGGCGACGACTGAAGAGAGAATGGAGGGGAGTGAAGGGGCGGCAACTGAAGAGAGAATGGAGGAGAGAGACGATTTGGTTGAATGCAGGGGAGGGATTTGGTTTGTAATTTAATTTTAGATTTTGGATGTATTAATTTATAATATTTAAATATTAATTATTAATCAAAACCTGATTTTTGTATTATTAAACTTGATTTTTGATTTACGAAAATGTAAATTTAAAATCCTGTCTAGTTGTAATTTTCTCTTATTTAAATGTCATTAGCCAAACAGCTTAATTCTTTATTACATCACTTTAATTGGGCTCAGCTTTAAGATAACTTTATACACAATTAATTACATGTACCCATGACAAATTAATAAACCCAACAAGATATAATTCTAAATCATGTTGTTAAGAATTAAGTCCTTGTATGATTTTTATTTTTTTTTCAAATCGTTTTTTCTCAAATTCATTTTTAACCTTATGTTGTTCAAATAATATAATTTTACATCATAAATTTCTCTAACTTTTAACGACAAATTCTATTGAAAAATCACTTTTCAGAAAATCAAAACCAAACAAGAGCTAAGTCAAAACTAATTCCATTTCAATCTATGAAAAGTCTAGCAAATTTCTTTTTATTTTTAAGTTTTTTTCTTTTCTCTCACCAATTATGGGCTTGAACATGTAATGCAGTTAGCACTGCTCATGTTCTTTTTCACTTTTCTAACGTTGATTTAGGTCTTTAATCAAAATTGTTGGTGATGATATCAAAAAATTACATGAACAATCAAAAATGCAGACAGACTCGTAATGTCTATTGGGTCATGATATGCCCAATATTATTGAGTTGTAGATAGACTACATTGATGATTAATTTTTAGCTCGTTTGATGGAAATTATTTTAGAAAAACAATGTTTTGAATAGTGAATTTTTAAAGAGTGTGTGATTAAAAAGTAAGAAAAATTGTTGAATTTACAAGCAGAATATGTTGACGTCTAAAATTGAATGGACAAAATTAGAGCCAATTTAAGATACCAATGAACATTCAAGGGAAATAAGTGGAAGAGATTCCTATCATTGTCAAGCAATCTTCCCACTTTACAAATTATAAGGGATCTTTCAAGTGTTAAAATGAGTATTCTTGGTACTTTTCTCTAGGATCTCCCTCCCCTTTTCGACTTGCATCCTGAACCTTTTTATAGGAGGAATATTCTGACGACTAGTACTCCTGTCTTGTCAACATAGACAGCCGAACTGAGCTGAGCCATGTGCTGGTGCAACAGGGTTGGAGCCTGAACTCAACTCTGTCCTATTGACCGTCAGGTGATGGGACATGTGAGCCTCAGTAATAAATTCAAAGTCTTAGCTAGGCAAGCTAAGACATCTGATTGGAGGACCAGGTGGGCGCTGACATAGGACCTTTACACGTGTGCCTCTCTGACTGGTAACTTAAAGATCTTGTCAGTGATCTATAATCATTTATTACTATTGTGCCTTGAAGGACTACAATAGCTTGTTGAGTAAGTTACTTAGAGCCGAGCTAACCTCGTATATCCGAACTCGCGCTATTTTGCCCTTACTGGAATATGATAGTCCGAGCTGGACGACCTCTGAGGTCGGTGTCAACAGTTACCCCCCGGTCAGTTCTTATTTAAGTAAGGAACTGACCTCTCTCCGAAATAATGTGGCACAAGTTCCAACTCGCGTAATAATTGCCCCCTCAGCTGTCAGGTACACCTGTCGCCTAGGGATTGGTAGGGCGCCCCTTTCTTTGATTAGCATTGATTGACAGCCGTATAATCAATTTGATTCTCCCAACGGTTCAAATCCCGCCTTATAATATTCCTAGTTTCCCTCTCCTTATTTCATTCACGTTGACACTTCAAATTTCTCAAACTCCTTAAACCCACCGATTCTTGGCTTTCTTCTTTTACGAAATTTTTTCAAGTGGAACCATTATCCAGGTATTTCTTTCACTTACTTGGAATACCTTTTTCTTGTTACGCATTACTTTTCCCTCCACTTGCTTATATGAGTTCGGACGAATCTCGTGTACAGTCCTGGGGAAATCGATAGGAAGAATCTGCGTCTTCTTCATCCACCCCGTCGTATAATCCTTCCTCCGCTAGTTTCAAGTGTCAGGAGGTGTTCACACCTGTTCCTTTTGCGTCATATTACCCTCCACCATCTCCTCCAAATCCAACATCAAATTCACCTAGAAGCATGGAACACAGGCGAAAAATAAGGGAGGAGAGAGCACGAGAAAAGAGTAGTAATGGGGACCAAACTTGGGGGGCAAGTAATTTTAGGTCGGTAATAACGGAGAGCTCGTTAGCTGCAATCAGGAATAGGTTTGGCATTCTACCTTCCATAGAGTTAGTCATGCCTTTCTCCTCTGACCGAGTTAACAGTCCTCCTGTAGGACGTGTCGCCCTTAATAGTGCTATTCTTCAGGCAGGCCTGAGATTACCCTTTCCTAGGATCATTAGATCATTCTTTTCATCCGGGGGATAGCCCCTACACAGTTGTGCCCAAATGGGTGGAGGACCCTAATAGCGACCCTAATTTTATGGAGACAATTAAGTCATCCAGAAATGGATGTTTCCCAGTTCAACACCCTTTTCACCTTTAAGGAAGATGGGAAGAAAACGGGTTGGTGGTATACTAGTGCTAGGCCCAGGACGGGGGGTTCACTAGTCTTAGACACTCCAGAATGTGTGGTTAAAAATGAATATGTAACAGTTGTCAAATAAGGACTTAATTTGAGTTCTATTAAATAGAAATCAATGCTTGGTACATTGAAAATCTTTAAACTTGCATGCCATTTAAAGAACAATTCATAAAATACATTAAAGATAGTCTTAGCTTTAGACCTATAGTAAGATATACACAAAATGGAGCGATATATTTCATAGTTACGTACTTTCACAGCTTTAGTTCAAATATTCTGTCGTTTTTCCAAAGATGACTTTTTTCTTTTTTTCTTAAAATTAATCCCGTCCTTCCATGCTGGTTCCTCATGGTTCGTTGGGCTGAATCGTCCAATCTTGAGACAATCTGCCCAAATAGCATGCCAAATTGAAAAGGGTTACTTACAAAAATACCATTAAAATTAGGGGTGTTTTGAAAAATCATGTGAAATGTTTTTAGGAAGTAAAAAATATTGTGTAAAATGAAAAAAGTGACACAATGTCACTTTTTTATAAAAATTGTCATTTTTTTGAAAAGTGACATAAACTCAAAAAAAGTAACAAAAAAGTAAAAAAGTGACAAAAATTCAAAAAAAGTGACATAATTCAAAAATTGGGGAATGAGGGGGTTAAAGGATCACAAAATTGGGGAGGGCGTGTGACTTTTTTTGAAAAAAGTGACAGAATGTCACTTTTTCATAGAAAAGTAACAAAACGTCACTTTTTCATAAAAAAAGTGACAGAATTCACATTATCCTTTTGTCAAACACCTTACATGCATAAAAAATTTAACTGATTCAAAGCTATTTTTTCAAACGTGTTTCCAAACAAAATAACAAAATCATCAAAAAGAAACTTTATAAATGTTAATTATTTACACTATAAGGTTTAAACTAAATCTAATCATGAAATTCAAATAGAAGTGATATAGATGGCTGAAAATTGGCACTGTTACTCGGTGTTGATTTTTGACGAAATTGGCTTCTTCTTCTTCTTCTTCTTCTTCTTCAACAGGGAGGAGTGTTTTGTTATTTTAGCAAAATAACTTCTATTCATCAAGTTTGGGTGTTTTTTAGCGTATTAATTACTGTTAATTTAAAGGTTTAGTGATAAAACATTAATTTAGAGTATTCTTCAATTTTTCTTTTCAAATGCCGTACTGTGCCTAATTTTCCCAATTGAAAACTAGACTAGAATCATGTTCGGCTGGTCTTATCTAGTTCTTAGCAGGTTCTGTCACTCCTCCCTAGTCCACCTAACCGAGTTCCACTCTCCTAAAAGAAATAAGATTACGCTACTTTGTCAAAAGGATCTTGACACATGTAATGTTAGAAGTGTAGGTGGCAGCAAATGATTTGACAGAAAAGTTGACTGTATTTTAAATAATTCAATGATAAAATATCATGTGACATTATGTCAACTTATGTGAAACGGTATTATGATTGAAAGAAATATATATAAAATATTTAGTACTAATATCTGGTCAATTAGGATCCAAGTTAGGTGTGGATTCGAGCCATGGACATGCCGAGCAAGTTTACACCACCATCTTACAAAAAAACTACATAAATTTAGATGCCCAGGCATGGCCCTCCCCTGCTCCGTCCCAAGGCCGTATCTTTGTCCGAATCTACTTGTCAAGACCGGCAAATTCTATCTTTGTCCGAATTTACTTGTAAAGGCCGGCAAAGTTTTTTGGTGCTGGGTAAGTGAAAAATTAGGCAAAAGTTTTATATAGCCCCAGTTTGAGCCCCATTTTTCTCATTCAATTACATTAATTTTTTCTCTCTCTTCATCTCAATCACACATTCTCAAATAAAATAATATTATACACAAATCCAAAACTTTTCCACCACATATTTTCCCATCAATCACTATTCTGCAAATTTTCAATCCCAAAAAATGGGGGCCAAACAGGGGCATAATAAGACATCGTTGTTTTCACTTTACGTATCGATCTCAGCCAACGAAATGGCCAAGTTTCAGATCTTTTTCCATCTTATCATCACATTTGGTGCCAGTTTTTTACAATTCTGTGGTAAGTACACAAATCCTTAGCTCTAAAGTGTGTGTATATATACATCTGCAAGAAGGGAAGAATGTCAGTTTATCTATAAAGTGTATATATTATGTTTAAAAAAATTAAGTTCATCCAAACATGCATAAGATTCCAAGCCATTCTCTTGTATTCAAATTCTTTTCTAGTCTTGAAGAATTTGTCCCATCTCTAATGGCTTAAGTTTCACTTTCACCCGAAAGTTGTGTACCTTGTTGGGCATTTAAAGGAAGGATTATGTCATTTATACACACATTTTTGCCACCCTTGTTGAAACCTGCCTATGTGTTAAAAATCTGGCCATTTTTTGGAAAAAGTATTGTTAAAATCGATGTATAGAATTCTGCCAACTCAAGTGAGTGTCAAACTAGATATAAAGATAGGTGTACATGTATCATAACTCTTAAAAGGAAAATTGACTTCAAACAGCACGTGAACAAAAGTCTTAAAGAGAACAAACATATATAAATAAATAAATCCTCACAAATGATTTTCTTGAATATTTTTCTGTAAAAATGAGGAATATATCCCTTTGTGATTTCAGATGGAAAGGTGCTGATGGAGTACATTGGAGCCTCAGGAGTTGATATAGAATTCACATCAGTTCCAATTTCACAAAGCATTGATTTCCACTTCATACTCAGTTTCGCCATTGACGCAGATTCTTCAGGCAATCCCCAAAATGGCACATTCTCCCCATTCTGGGTATCAACTCTTACTCCGAAGGCTGTAAAATCCATCAAAAACATCTACCCCAATGTAAAAGTCCTCGCAAGCCTCTCGGGTTGGAGCCTTGGAAAAAAAGTACTCTCCTGGTACAACCCAGAAGACCAGGACGTCTGGATATTGAATGCATCTTCCTCGCTGAAGTCACTTGTCGAAACTTATGGACTAGATGGGATCGATATCGACTATGAAAGGTTCCCTAAACACCATGAAAGTTTTGCTTATTGCATTGGAGAAGTCATTGCTCTTCTAAAGAATAAGGGTGTGATTTCCGTGGCAACCATTGCACCATTTTACAGCACTGTCATTCCATACATTGAGCTCTATACAAGATATGGAGATTACATTGATTATGTGAATTATCAGTTTTATACAGATAAAATTAAAACCCCAGAAACATATTTGGAAGCTTTTAGAAATAGGACACAACAGTTCGACAAAAACAAGGTTTTACCTAGTTATGAAGTGAGTGGGAGAGGGATACAAGGGGATGCATTTTTTGATGCTTTGAAACTAGTGGAAAATAACGGGTTTAATATTAGTGGGGCCATGATTTTCTCTGCTGATGCTTCGATCTCCAATGGGTTCTATTACGAGAAGAAAACGCAAAATTTCTTGATCAATAATTTGACTCGAGTTTGACTCGAGTGTGACGTCTGAAAAATATGGAAATAAGTTCAAGTAGAAGAGCTCGCGGGATTGAACTTCCCTAGCAAGATCATGTCTATGAAAATACATTACATGTATTAATATATTTTAATAAAATAGTGATTAATTTTATTATATGTTTGATAGTTTTGCTCAAACTATTCCTCAATGTTTTGTAAGAGAATGCCATACAGTGAATTTGGTACATTTCCATAGGAGAGATCGCCAAGTGTTGTGTTCTAATTGGTTGTGTGCGACACTAATTGCTCGTCGTAGAAAGCGTTAGCCGTGAAGTGTAAAGTCTTTATTTGCATAGAGATTAGCATTTATTTGGAACAACAAAATTGAGTGAAAATGATTTATTTTTAATTCGTAGTTAAAAGTAGAGAAAAATTATGAGTTCCATATAATGTGAGATTGAGAATTATTTCGAGAAAAATTAATTTTATAAAAAAAAAAAATCTAGCAAACATACCTTTAGTGTTTGATTGCTCTTTCTTTTTTGTGGAAGATGAAAATTAAAATTCATTTCCACATTTTTGCACGTTTGATTGATTAAATTTTCTGTGGAATTGGTTTTCCACATTTCTTGATTTTTGAGGAAAAGCTATTCCCACGAGTTTGGTGGGAAAAGCTTTTCAATGCAGATTTTTTTTTTTTTGGCAATTGAAACAAATTATATCCCTTTAATGGACAATTTTCATGAAATATAAAGCCAAACGAATACCAAAAGATCTAAAATTTCAATATCTTTAGATAGAAAATTATACCAATCAAACACAATTAATTGATAATTCCCAGTAAAACAAGTTTTAGGCAATTCAATTCCGTTGAATTCATTTTTCTTTCCACCCAAATTTCATTATTGCAATCAAACAAACCCTTAGAGTACAACTTAATTTAACTTTTTAAAAAAAAAAAAAAAAATCTCTATCAAACATACTTGAAGAGCACGATTAAAAGTGTCACATACGTTGCATAAAATGCACTAAAAGACATTTTTTTTGGTCTTAATTCAAATTACCAATTAATTAAAGTTTTTAAGACAATATATTGGTGATCAAAATGTCAAAAAAGTCTTATACACCAAATTAATATCATACCACTTTCATCCCATAAAGATATGCTTGATTTTATTTTATTTTTCGTTTATCCCAAATTATATGACACTTTATTAAAACTATAGATATCTTTTCATTTTCTAATAAATATCTATTTAATATATCTTATTATCATCTGATGTGGGGTTGTGGCTACCCTCGAGCTCGAGTACAGCACTTGATTTCCATTACCAATTTTAAGAACATTAGTGCTCGGGCATATAACTCCTCGGCATACTCTCGAGGACTCATCAAACGTAAAACCCTCGGAATGTCATTCTGGGTGTCCTCGGGATGTACGAGTTTGGTACTTCTCCTTATGACCCCCAAAGTACTACATGGTCGTACATCAGTAATCCTCATGGCTAGAGAATTCTCACCCTATCCAAATCGCTTCTACTCAAGAGTCCCATGTCCAGAAGGTGTTTACCCCAGGAAACACCTCAAATAAAGAAGGTCTAGACTCCTAGTCACAATCAAACACTCACCCCGACAATCATTCATGAAAATAAGGAGATCAAGTCCTGCAAGGAGTGAACTACCGCCCAGCCCTATAAATATGACTTGGGACCATTATTGAGGTACATTTTTTACATATATTTTCAGCACATATTTTCTCTCTATTCTCTCTCTGATTTAAACATCGGAGCGGCGACGAGGACACATCTCGACTCCTTTATTTCAAGTACCGGAAGATCGCGTTCGTGCAAGTTATCAGTCGTCAAACTCGGAATTGATCAGGTGTAATTTTTGTTAGTATCATCAACAAATATAGAGGTATATCAAGGAAAATGTAAGAAAAAAAATATATTTTTAACTATATTAATTATATTTTTTTAATTTGTGTGAAAATAAAATAAGTATATCTTTAACGAACAAAGATAGTATTATTTTTTTTTATTTTACTACATGGAGGAGGGAATATAGGTGTGGATCAAACCTCCACCGTCAATGTAGAACTTTCCACTCTTCCAGTAGACCCAAGATCTTGACCTTTTTGTTTAGACCACTGGAATATGTTTGATGGAAATTTTTTTAAATTCTTTTTTCTCCAAATTCATTAATTATACATTCTATAAATAAAATAATTGTGTATGTGTACTCATAACTTTTCTTTACTTTTAGCCCCTATTTAGTATAGATTAAAATAAGATTTTTAGTAGATTTTGATAAAAGTCAATAAATGCATGAATAAAAAATTGTGAGTTTCATAAAATGTGTTGTTAAAATTAAATATTGACTTTACTTGAAATTTTAATTTGATTAATGTCTACACCAAACAAGAATGACCAATTGTTTGATATCATTTATTTGCCAAAAACAAAGTTTTGATGAATTTTTTGAGATTGTGTAGTTAAAAAGTAAAAAAAAATTGAGTTGGCATGTAGAATATTTTGTTGTATGGATGTGTGATCGAAAATTAATATATAGTAAAAGGAATTTTGAAATAAATGATATCAAACAGAGCTTAATCTCATATTCTTAAAAAAATCATTATCTTTCAAATTTATTCTAAAAAATATACATCAAACATGTTGATTTAAAGAGTTACAACACTTTTAATATTTTCAATTGCCATTTATTATTTTTAAATAATGTAATTGACTATTTTTTTTTTCGAAGCTCCACTTCATCCCCTGTATTCTTGAAATTTGAACTACACAAACAAAAATCATTTAATCTCTCTCTCTCTCTCTCGTTTTTGTTTATTGTTGACCTTCAAATAACGACCAATGAATTCTTCTCATCTAATCAGAATTTAACCTCCTAATTTCACTTTACTTGATTCTTAGCAAGTAACAAGAGGGGAAATGGCATATGGAATGGAGATTGCATCCTTTTCTTTTTCTTTTTTTCTCTCTCTTTTGGACGTGACTAGTTATAGAGTTTTCTTTGGGCCTTGAGGTTACTTGGATCTTTTTGTTTAATGACAATTTACGATCATTTAACGACTTATTTCTAATTGATTCTGTTTCGCGCGGATTATCGTGCCTCGCTAATAATCAAAAGATGATTTAGACGATTGTATAAGAAACAAACCTCTCGAAACAAAGTCCCAACGAGGGATGTTTTATTTATAAAAATTACAATTAACAAGAAACAAAATGCCTCTAAGGGGCACAAGTACACAAATTAATTTGAAAGTTGACATTAAGAACTAAACGAAATGTAATTACATAATTCTCTGTTTGAGAGTGATTGATTCGGGTCCTTCTTCTATGTCTTATTTTTTCTTTTATACTCCTTTGTCAGTTTTCCTTGTAAAACCGTTTGGAAACTGCTTGTCGCTCTATAACTCCCCACTTGCTTCATAGTGGCTGACGTGTCAGGGAATCGCCGTTTTTAAATTGCTGCTATTACTCCCTTCTTTTAACTGCTTGCAACCGAGATTCTTGGATTGTGGAACGTGATAAGATTGCTCAATAATTGCTTCAATAACCGCTGCTTTAAATAACAAAAAGAATCTATATTCGCTCAGATCTTGGGTATCTCGAAGGCTTGGGCGAGAATGGGATCGTCGCTCTGTGTAACAATAAGGTACTTCATTTGCTTTGATCCTCGGCGTCCTGTAGGCTTGGGTGATAATAGTCTTCCGTTTATGGGCCTCCACTATATTTTACAATGATCTCATTTGGGCCCATCCCCCAAATTCCCTATCTGGACTTCATTTTTTGGACCATTTAATTGGACCTCATTTTTGTAAGTCAACAATTGCCCCTAATATAGCAAAATTAATATCAAATATTAATCTTATCTCATATTCTTCCTTTGTATTTTCTGAAAATACCTGAAATTCCAAAAGGGCGGAGAATTCGAACTATTATTCCGTCTTGCGGTAACCTTCTACATCCTGAAAAGTGTAACACACATATCCCTATAAACCAAAGGACACACCACTTCATCGCACCATTACACCCACGTCTTTACATTGCGTGCTTCTCTCTCATTGTTGATTGCATTGTTCATCTTCTTGATTCTCTGCTACGCTTCTTAAGCAATCTTCACAAAGACTGCATTTTGTATCAAATGGCGACTTCACAAACTCCTTCCGACAACTCTCTCAATTTCGAGGATTTCCAAAACCTCCTTACCAACCCGTATATAAATTCAATTTTTCTTTCACCAGCCAACCCTGACCTCCATGAATTTTATCTGGGTCCGTCATTTAATGATGTTGAATCTATTAGACAAACGGTGGTGGGTCAGCAATTGCCTTGCACTTAAGACCCCTCTTTTTTGAACTCTCTACCATTGAAGCCTATTCGCGAGAAAGGTATTCGTACCTAGCCTAAAGCTGACACTACTTTTCGTATGTGGCATACACGTATGGTAAATCAAGTCCCTACTAAGGCGATTTTTGATCGTGCTAGAATTTCGAATTTATTAGAAATCGTTCTCCATCCCCCAATTCATGACCCGGTAATTTTCCCCATTACTTTAAGTTTTTGGCCTTCTGAGTACAATACTTTTATCTTCCCCCTTGGCCCAATGTCTATTACGCTGAGGGATGTAGGAGCCCTAGTAAACCTTCCGCCCTTGGACGACACCATTATTCCTGGCATTCTGGTTACTGCTGCTGTCCCAAAATTTGACAAGAAACTTACTAATTCCTATTCGGGCGTACAAGAAATGATAATAATTCTAGCGCTGAACCTTTCCGTACTTAGCGTGTGGCCTTTCTTCAGGTTTGGCTTTGTAAATACGTTCTTTGTGTGCCCAGCATGAAACCTTTCATGAGTTATCTGCCCATAGCTCATGAATTAGCGCACGGTAGGTCTTTAAACCTCTGTTTATTATTTTTAGCCGCCCTTTATAGAGGCATGGCTTCCCTCCACCTTCAATTGAAAAATGGTGCATCTTCCACTAGAAGTGAGCCTCTTTGGCTCGCTCAATTGTGGTTAAGAGCATACTTTCCCTAGCTTGGTACTCCACCCTCTCTCCCTCGAGCGGTTAATTGTTATGGGCTCGCTATTAACCAATTGAGCCTTGTTAATATGTCCAATAAGGACGTTTTCTCATTATTTTATAATTTGAATTCAATTTCTACCTTTTTTTCCTTTCCATGCTCCCTTAGTTCCAAACTACGTGCAACCTCCTTCCACCATGGATGATGTGAGCACATTCTTGCCCATTTGGGTTCAATTCTTAATTGGGAAAGAACTGTTCCATGATATCTTAACCAGAACAAATGCCTAGGTTGGGGTCGAGATATATGCTCCCCAATTTTTTGCTCGTCAGCTAGGTTTTGGCCAGATGTGGCATTTTCCTCCTTTTTTTTTAAGAGCTTGACAGAGCCAAACTGAGGCATAAGCCATTGATGCCGGCAATAATCTTTTGACCAAAGGTTTTTCCTTGGTTCCTTTTAACCCCACATTTGCCACTCATCCCATTTTTGAACAATTATGGCCATCTGTAAAGCGTAGGCTATTCACAACTGACGCTAACCGTACTTTCCACCTGCTAGAGCGACCACAGACTTCCTCTTCTCCTATTCTTGCCATTCCTGTATCTATCAGGAATTCCGTTTCTCCTTCTAAATCGCCACCCGCTCATGTCAAACGTTCTGCTCTTCCATCTGGTTCCCGACCTACTCAAGCTAATACAACTAAAAGTGTTTCTAGCCGCAAACGGTCAGCTTCAACTCCACCAGTTTTGCCCAATGATGATGATGCTCCTCTCATCTATGAAACAACAGTTCTTAATAAGTTTATGATTTTACCTGAATTTTTCAGAAGAGCTCAACTTATCCTTCGAAGGCTCTGATTTTAGCAGCCCTTACTCCATTGTCTTCTACTGAAACTGCTTCATCCAAGTTGTCTGATGTAAGGGCTTTGTCTAAAGAGAAAGTCATTGTCCCAGAGTCTTCACCTGCACAGCTAATTGGAGATACATATCTTATGGTCTTTTCCCTTGCTTGTACAATTGGCCTTTCAACTCATTGCTACTTGAATTTTTGCAGAGGTTCCCATGGACCTACCTGTTGTGGCGAGCCTGCTCGTCCAGACAATAGGAAGTCTCCAGAAGTGACTGGATCAACCAGTTATGTGCCCCAACTTCCCAAAGCTGCTGATGAGGTAGCCTTTATTTTATCTTTCATCTTCACTTCATTTACTGCAATAAAAATGTTAAATGTTTGCATTTTTCTTTATAGGACACTGACGCCATCTTGCGCTTTTTCCAGGATTTGTTCACTTCTTGGGAACAAGTAAGGACATCTTGCCCTTCTTCAGCCAGTCGTCCTTCTACTTCATCTACTGCATTCTCGGAAGAAAATATGAATGTTCTCAAGCAATCAGTGCTTCAATACGTTTCCTTCATGGATATGGATATCAGCAAAGACAGTGCTGCTAGATAAAGAGATAGAAGTGAGCTTTTGAGTGTGAAAATGGCTCAAGCACTTGAGCTTCCTTCGCTCAAAATTTCATCTGACTTTAAGCTGACGTTGAAGATTATCCACTCCGAGATAAACTCTTTGCTAGCTAAGAATGTCAAGTTGAAGGCCAAGAAGACTCAGTATTTTCATGCTGTAACCGAAAAGGAGTCTTTGCTTCAAGAGATTGAGAAGGCCAAGGTCAATCTAAACAAAATTTCATCTGAAGTTATGGTTGAGGACTCTTTGATGATAAGCCTGGCTACAGAGATGAAGGAACTTCAAACGAATATGGATGACTGTAAGGTTAGATTAGCTGCCAAGAAACGTAATGCTTCCCAAGAATTTAAGCGAACCAAGTCTTTGATCGAGCGTTACATAAAGCTGAAAGTTGACGAGGAGTTTATGACTGAGCGATCCACTACTTCTTCCGAATAGAGCGATGAATGGGGGAAACTTAGGAAACATATGCGTTCTACTTAGGGTAAACTGTAATTAAGACATTAATGTCCTTGTTTTCCTTATAATTCTGTGATGGCAGCCATTGTTAATTCAAACGTAATGGCAGCCAATTTCATTGAGAGAATGACCATTTTATTTACTTGTGTAAAGAGTTTCGTATGGATTCTGGAATAGCATAATTGAAGTTTTCTTCAATCGTCAACACCTCCAAACATTTAATTATTAACATTTGCCATGCTCGTGCACATTTTTCCTTGTGGAATCTTTACACGGAGCAAAGCTTTTGGTATTTCAATTTTCCTTTCCAGGATTTGGGCCTTCAATTTCGGTTACTACGCATGTAAGTAGCCATTCACATTCCGTCTTTTTTTTGTCTTCACACCTCTATAAATACGAATGTGTTACACATTTGTCATCTTCATCCTCACTCTCCATAAAATCAGCTTACTTGCCATCGTTTGGCATTCAAATAATTGATCCACTATTTCCTCTTTCAACATAAATGGATAATTTGATCTTTTCTCTATTTCACCATCTAACTTGATACTATCTTTTGGTATGGGAGATATAGGAAACATTTCTTTGGTCAATAAAGGTATTCTCAGCACATTTTCCATTTATGATCTCCAGAGAGAGTTCTTGATAAGAGCCAATTCCTTGTTGAGAGTGCTTCTTTGACCGTTTGCCCATCATTGCAGCAATACATTTAGGAATCCGACGGAGGCCAATCTGTAGTAGTTGATAGGAGAACAGTAATAGCCTGCTTCCAATGAGGCTTATAGAACATTTTGTATTTTGTATCTCATGGTTTGTAACAAATATTTGATTAATGGAAAATGTTATTTGAATGCATTTCGTTCTAATTTTACTTGGACATAAGTGTCCAACAAAATTGTTTACTTATGCATCTATTTTTTCACTTTCCCATAAGAAAAGAACATATTTCTTTAAATATTTGTCATTAAGAAATCTCATATGCTTCGTGCCATCTAAATCTTTCAAATGGTAAGCCCCATTAGGCAACACACTCTTCACTTTATGTGGTCCTTCCCAATTGGGTGATTATTTACCATATTTTGGATCTTTACTATCCAATGGGAGAATCATTTTCCAAACCAAATCGCTCAAACTAAAAGACTTGGCTATAACCTTTTTGTTATAGAATTTAGTTATTTTTCGTTTTTGAATCTGCAATCTATCTAGGACTTCCATCCTTAATTCGTCCAATTCTAATAAATTTTGGGCTAGTGACTCTGTATGCTCACCATCACTTAAATTATTTTGCAAACTCACTCTGATCGACTGAACGTTGATCTCCATAGGTAACACAGCCTCTTGTCCATAAGAAAGTTGAAAAGGAGTTAATTTGGTACTTGAACGTGGGGACGTCATGTAAGCCTACAAAACCATTTTTAAGCATTCATGCAATTCTTAGTATTTCCGTTTATCATTTTCCTTATGATATTTTTCAGAATCTTATTAGAAGATTCGACATGTCCATTAGATTGAGCATAATAAGGGGTGGGGTTTACTAGTTTAACTCCGAACTCGCCCACGAATTCCTTTACTTGATCTCCATTCAAGGAAGTTCCGTGGTCCATCATTATGGTTTGTGGTATCCCAAATCTATAAATAATGTGATCACGAATAAAACCTATAACATTTTTCTGGGAAATCTCTTCAAAGGTATTCCTTCTACCCATTTAGTGAAGAAGTTTGTTGCGACTCTTATAAATGTATGTTGCTTGGACGACGGACAATATTATTCCATATTCACAAGTGAATTCCAAATTTAGCACATTTGAATAACCCGAATCCATTTGGGCTAATTCGTTTGCTAAATCGTTATACATATGTTAACGTATTGAAGCTCCACTTGATCAAACTCTTCCAATAATTCTTAGTCGATTTCATATTGACTTATGATAAAATCACTTTAGCATTTGAAATCACCAATCAATTGGTAAATAACTAATTGGGAATCGCCCCTAATGATTACATTCTTTATTCCCATTTCTATTAACAGCTCTAATCTCAAGATCAATGCTTCATATTCACCTTGATTATTGGTGCACATTCTATCAAAAGTGAAAGAAAATTTATAACAAATCCCTAATGGATTTATTAAAACTATTCCTACCCCCGCACCTCTAGAAATATTTGATCCGTCAATATATAAAACTCAAGGTTTTATTTTAAATGAATCAACGTCCAATTCAATTTCTTTAGGCATTTCAAGGTATGGATGATCAGCCAAAAAATTAGTCAATGCTTGATTTTTGACTGCCTTTTAGGGTATATATTGTATATCAAATTCCGATAATCTCAAAATCCAAAGACCTATCCTTTGGTGTAAAATAGGGCAAAAAACATATATTTAATTAAATTTACTTTAGAAACTAAGTAAACAGTCACAGGCAATAAATAAGTCCTTATTTTTGTACATGTGAAATACAAAGCAAGACACAACTTTTCAATAGCAGAGTAAGTATATTTACATTTTGTTAACCGTCTACTCAAATAATAAATCGCCCTTTCTTCACCAAATTGGTCTTCTTCCGCTACCATTCCGGCTATTGATTCTTGTTCAACCAATATATATATCTTCATTGATCGTCCTTTGATATGTGATACTAACACTAGCGGACTTGACACATATGTCTTAAGGCTATTAAAAGTTTTTTGATACTCTTCTTTCCAAACGAATTCGTCCTAATTTTTCAACTTTAAAAGAGGCGAAAAAGTTTTCGTTCGCCCTGCACAATTAAAGATAAAATGTCTCAAAAAGTTTATTGGTCTAGAAACCTTTGCAATTCTTTCTTATTACTAGGTGGTTTGGCCTCTAAAATGGCATTCGCTTTATTTTTATCGAGTTCAATTCCTCTTTCGTGCACTAGAAAATCAAGAAAATTTCCTACATTAATATCTAATGCACATTTCAAACGATTCAATTTTAGTTTTTGTTGCCTCATTCGCTCAAATGAGCATTTTACCTATTCAAAAAGGTCTTCATCTTTAATAGATTTGACCACTATATCATCTACATATACTTCAACAAACTTGCCTATCATGTGTGAAAATCAAGTTTATTGCCCTTTAATAAGTTGTTCCTGCATTTTTCAGGCCGAAATGCATAACTACCCATTAAAAGCATCCTAAAGCCCCGAGGCATCTAAAGGCAATTTTGTATACATTTTCTTCAACTATGTAGATTTGGTTGTATCCTGAATATCCATCCATAAAAGAATACATCACATGCCCGACAGTTGAATCTACCAAAGAATCTACCGTAAGCATTGGATATTCATCTTTGGATGTTGCTAAGTTTAAATTCCTAAAATCTATGCACACTCTGATACTACAATTCTTTTTTAATACTGGCACAATATTAGATAACCATTCAACATATCTAGTCATTCTAATAAAACCTGTCCTTAACAAACACTCTATTTCTTTCTTTACCTCAGGCAACACTTTAGGGACAAAACGCTTAGGATGCTGTTTATGAGGTTTAAAATTTGGCTTAGTTGGTAACCTATGTTCTATCGAGCTTTTATCCAAACCAAGCATGTGTTCATATTTCCAAGCAAAACAATCTTTATATTCCTTTAATAAATCAATTGATTTATTACTAACCTCTCGACTAAGCATCTGGCTGACAAATGTTGAGCGATATTTCCCTTCGTCACCAATATTCACCTTAATCAAAAGGTCTTGTGTTTAAGCATGCCCAGGCTTTGTGATCATCATTACTTCATCGTCCAGGTTCCTTGTAAGCACTTCATCTTCTAAGCAATCCACCTTGTTGACTTTTTGACCAATATTCCGCTCTAACTCAAACAATGCCAATTTGTCTCCCAACGTTTTTAATGCTACTTTTCGACCATTAATTTGGCTTTGAAGGCCTGAATATCGGCCATGTTTTTTGTTGCTAACAACTCATTAGAGTTCCTTTATTTTCTTTTTACCAATTACTGGCTCCTCGATGGCCACTATGTTTGGCCTCATTTGATTGAACATTTCAGTAAGTGTATCTATTGAAAATGGCTCTTCACTCTGTGCAACAACTTGAGTCTCCTCTCCATCTTGAACCACCCTGACAGGTTCATAATTTCCTTCGTACATGAACCTTTCTACCGAGTTTGCTTCTGCGACAAAGGGCAAAGGGCCTATGGTCTGCTTGCACCACTTCTGCTTCGCCCTTGTCATTCCAGAAAACTAGACATTGGTGGAACGATGAAGGTATCCAACAACTCTCGTGAATCCAATCCATTCCTCGTAGTACATTGTAACAAATAGGACCATCTATCACAAAGAAGACTACGGTCCCAGTAGTTATTCCCACAGTTATGTCCAATGACATTACCCCTTTAGCTGAAGTTGCTCCCCCATTGAAACTTGTGAGAATAACTTCTGTTGGGATCATATCGCTTTCTATCTTTGCTAATTTTCTCATCATCCTAGACGAGATAGTATTTATGGCTGCTCCATTATCAATGAGTACTTTCGCCACAGGTATGCCATTGACTAAAACATTCACGTACAGTGGCCTTAAATGTTTGGTTAACTTCATCGTTGGTCTCATAAAGATGACTTTTTCGGCTGTATCGATTTCCACTTCCTGTTTGTATTCTGCTGAATTATCTCTTTGTGATAAATCAACATGCAATATTTTGCACTGAGTTTTTGCTTCTTTGAATTCCTCTTTAGTTTCCTTTAGTGCTTCTTCTTCGGTTATCCAACCTGTAGGGGAAGGCAATATTCTTGGTGGTGACCTATATTTCTCAAAACAATGCACTCTCTTTTTTCTCTTGGGTATCTCGTATAACACATAGTAGTCAAAAGAACGCCGAGATAGTTCTCCCAACAGATCCACCTCGCGAACACCTTCCCGATGTAGTTGCTTCAACAAAGTAATGCCCAACACTCCTCTTCTTTTATTTCTGCTTCCAAATAAATTTTCTCTTCAATGTCAGTCATGTCATCGTCCTCTTCTTCATCATATACCTCCTGGGACGTTTGGCCTTCTTCACATTCCAGTACACTCTTTTTCCTCATTACCTTCCATTTTCTCTTCTTCATTTTCTTTATTTTTGAATTCGTTGCCTAGTAAATTATTATTATTAGCCATAATAGGAGGTAAGGTACCAAATTGGAAGGTGAGGGGTTGCTCTGGATCTTCTTCATATTTCTTTCCACTCTCAAACTTTGATCAACCGGAAGAATTTTTTGGTAACTCTTCCATTGATTCGCCCATACTGGCCTCTTTACTATCTTCAAGAACATTTTTGTTGGCCACCTTAAGCAATTTAGGTACCTTAGGACGTGATAATCCCTGCTGTTGTCTCATCATTCATCCATAATTCCACTGACACCTTTATTGGGTCTGGTCATTTCGCTGAAGGGTACAACTCTTCCTATCTTATACTGGAATGAATGTCATATATTTGGTTGGCGAGGTTGCGGCCTGAATGTTCTCCCATTATTTATCGACCTGAACTGCCTTTCAAAATAAGGTCCCCTATAGAATGACACACCCCATCCTTCACCAGGCTAGATATTTGGGACGATATCAGGACGATGGTGATGTCGCCACATTCCTGGTATTTCCATGTTTACATTCACTTATCCCTTGTATCTCACACACAGGATGCTTCTGCCCTCTCTAGGCTCATTTCCTTTGATACGTTCAAAAACACTGGGATGTCACCCAGAATCTTCTTCTACGTCATCTACAACCAATTTGAATCTTGGCAACTTATTTTTGAAACTAGTCGTAACCATGTTTACCCTAAGTGGCTATGAGAAATGATTTTCATCCACTGCTATTTTTTTAGCCTCAAATGTGATTCGCCCTGATTCGATGACATCCTGTAACACATGACGAAAGATCAAGCAACTATAAGTCATATGTGACATGCATTGTGCAATTTACAATATTTTTTACCTTTAATTTGTTCAGGATTTGGTAATTTATGCTTGTCGTTCAATTTTATCTGATTATCCTTATACAGTTTGTCGAATATAAGGTCAGCTTTGGTTATATCAAATGAGAATACCCTAGCCTTTTTGTTTTCGTCTTTAGAGGCTCATTTTTACCCGACGTCTTGGATTTGGCCATTATGGGAGAAGCATATGCATCTCCCTTAATCAAATCGGCTAAACATACTTTCATTTGATCATAATATTCGTCAATAACAGTATGAACATCGAAATTTGGGTCTCTATAATAAGTCCTCTTGCTAGAATTTCTCATTTGTTCTTCTTCTCTTATCAGTTATTCATACCTAATCACGTTAACACTTAGTTGAAAAGGGTCAGGAAATTCTTTTTCCTAAAATTTCTTTTTTAAGTCAAAACTCAAACAATTTCGAGCTATTTTGAAGAATTCTTTTTCCGGAAGAGGTACAAAACATTTACTCCTGACTGTTTTAAATCTCTGAAGGAACACTCCGCCCATTCATTTGGCATTTGACGTAAATTCGCCAAGTCGGTCAAAATAACTTCATATTCAGTTTTGTAAAATTAAGCGTAGAACAATTGTTCTAGTTGTTGCCATGTTTGAACAGAATTTGCTGGTAAATTAATAAACCAGGAAAAAGCTACTCCTATTAACGAACTAGGGAACAATCTCATTTTGTGATAGTCGGTTACTTCACCACTTTGTAGTGTGAATCGCCCTATATGTTCCAGAGTAGAAACTTCTCCTAGACCAGTGAATAATGAAAATTCTGGTACTTTATATTCCTTTGGCCATGGATATGCATGATCTACAAAATCAGGATATGGCTTTGTGTAAGTCGACTTAATAACAGGACGTCCTCAAGAGCTATTTGATCCTGCACTATTTCCATAATTTGGTTTCTCAACATACCGTTGAGATTATATGGAACTCCTACAGGTTGGTTCATTGATGGAATTACTTGAAGCCTGATGTTCGATCTTTGGTTTGTGGCAAAACGCCATTGTTTGAACCATTGTTACCGTTAGCTTGAGTGTTTTCGCCATTATTAACACGCGGGGTGTTCTGTCCATTACTTTGGACATTGTATCTTATATTTGGGTTATCCCCAGGTTTGATATTCCATTACCACTATTCAAATTTGGCATTCCACCACTTCCCTGGTTTGAAGTAGATGGTCTAAAATGTGGTTTTATTCCTTGATTCGAATTCAAGCCTGGGGAATTATGTCCCACAATCGTCCTGGCTTGAAATTGGTTCCTATTGGTACAACTGGTTGACACATTTGGCCTACTAACTTATTTATGATTTCATTTAACACGTTTAGCTGTTTGGCCATGTTGTCATAATGTGCATTTTCATTTTGAGTAAATCTTTCCATATTATGAACATTTCATAGATTTACCTGTTCAACGACATCTTGTGTGAGTTTTCCAAGCAATGCACGCATGGTTTAAGGACTCAATTCTGTCATCGACTCGTAACGACTTTGACTGCTTTGACTCTGTCCCTCTGTTCATAGAGTACTTTGCTATTCCTTATATCGTTCGATTATAGACTGGACTACTCCTTGGCTTTTTGGTCTTTATTAGAATTCTTATGAGACATATTGCTTCAATTTTTGTATCCTCAAATACCAAAGTCCCACTGGGCGTGCCAAATTGTTTCGCGCGGATTATCTAGCCTCGTTAACAATTAAAAGATGGTTCAAACGATTGTGTAAGGAACAAACCTCTCGAGACAAAGTCCCAACGATGGGTGTTTTATTTATGAAGATTGTATTAGGAAGAAGCAAAATGCCTCCAGGGGCACAAGGACACAAAGTAATTTGAAATTACATAATTCTCTTTTTGAGAGTGATTGATTCGGGTCATTCTTCTATATCTTCTTTTTTCTTTTATATTCCTTTTGGCAGTTTTCTTTGTAAAAACTTTTGGAAATTGCTTGTCGCTCTGTAACTACCCACTTGCTTCATAATGACTGACGTGTCAAGGGATCGCCGTTTTTAAACTGCTGCTATTACTCCCCTATTTTAATTGCTTGCAACCGAGATTCTTGGATAGTGGAACGTGATAAGATGGATCATAACCACTTCAATAACCGTAACTTTAAATAACAACAAGATGATATATTCGCTCAGATTTTGGGCGTCTCGAAGGCTTGAGCGAGAATGGGACCGTCGCTTTGAAGGACAATAAGGTACTTCATTCGCTCTGATCCCGGCATCCTGTAGGATTGGTCGATGATAGTCCTCCATTTATGGGCCTCCACTATATTTTATAATAGTCTCATTTGGGTCTATCCCTCAAATTCCCTAACTGGGCTCCATTTCTTGGACCAATTAATTGGGCCTTATTTTTGTATGTCAACAGATTCTATTATATATTCATATTTTATTAGCCTTCTTATGTGTTATTAATTAATTTATTTTGAAGTTAAGCTTTAAACATCTATTAAGTGTACCTTAATAATGATTTTTGCCGACATGAAATAAAATGGAAATAGTTTGCTTTCTTTGGTTGGGATTTCATGCTTCATGAATGTTCGCTTTTATTTTCAAGGGCTAGCGTATTTTTAAATTCTTAATCATGTTCACACAAAGGGTCATGAGTTTGCTTGTTATTTCTTTGTATTTATTTGTTCATAACAAATAATCTCCGAAGTCCGAATTTAATTATTTTTGTTTTAAATCGAGGAGTTTTTTATACAATTTTATTCCGTACTTTAGTATGTAAAAAAAATGTGAGTTTGGATAATCTAATCTATGTTAGTTCGTGAAGTTTGAACTTAACTATTTATATTAAGTCCCTGTTTGGCCCCTATTTTGGGGCGTTGAAAATTTTTGGAATAGTGATTGATGAGAGAATATGTGGTAGAAAAATAATGAACAGTTTTAGATTTGTGCGTAATATTATTTTATTTGATGAATGTATGGTTGAAACGAAGAGAGAGAAAAAATTCATGTAAAGTAATCGAAAAAAATGGGGGCCAAACGGGGGCTAAGTGGCAAACTTATAGACGCATAGGTGCTATGGTTTCTAAAAGTTTATTTTGTGTATTAATTATAATTAATGCGTGATTTGTTGAAATGACTCCTTAGTAATTGTCTTTTTTGAATTTATTTTTAACGAGTACTTTAATGCGCATGATATGTACATTTTCTTTAGATCGTTCATTTGAATATGTATTTTCATATTCGAGGGCTGGTAAATTCTATTTTTCAATGGTTGAGATTGAGTCTGCTGGAATTCAATAGCTGAAGTACATTTTCGAAATCTATATATATTGTGCTTTCTGTCGTCGTTTTTTCTTCTCTAAAATACAAAAAATAATTTCTATGTTCTTTTGTGATTCCTAAATTTTTGACGAGATCAGCTTACCTTTCATTTCTTCAAAGAGATACTCAGAAAGATACTTCATCGTCCCTATTAACTCATTGTATTTTCCTGATATATTTTCCTCAATTCTCTTATCTGGAGCCCTTATGGTGGAAGGAGGCTTTAGAATTGATATTAATGCTTGTTTGCAGTGTTTTTACCAGATAATTATTGCTCATAGGCCGACAAAAATGATACAGAACCTGAAAAGAATGATTCACAAGCAGTGGCGGACCCAGTATCGAAGTCTAGCCTGGGCGGACGATGACCAGTCAATGTCGACAATCAGCAATTGTAAAAGCGATGTTGTTTATTAATATTTAATTATATAATATTAAAAATTGTTCAATATATATGTACACACACTAAAACTTAAAAATTATATATATCCAAATTTCCAATTCCCCCAATTCCAAACCCTAAACCTAAACCCAATTCCAATTCCAAATTTATTTTCCCCCAATTCCAAACCCAAAACCTAATTCCAATTCCAATTTCAAATCAAAATCCAATTCTAAATTCAAATTCCAATTTTAATTTCACATGGGTTAATTACTCATGGACGTTCCAAAGTAAAAGCAGCCATGAGTAACCCATGTGACCCCCACCCATATGAATTCATCCACACATCATATTCTTGCTTTTATCACCATGAGTTTTGGATTCAGAATAGAAAAAAAAACTGCAGGGAACGCATTCTTATTCATTTCATAACTCTTAAATAGATTTTTGTTTAACGGAAACACTAACAATATTCCTAAAATCAAGCCAATGAAAACAATAATAACAAAATCCTATGGACTTGGTCTTTTATCATCAATTGAGCACCTTCATTCCATCATATTCTTAAACATGTGCAGCTATTTATGGCAATCTGTTAATAGTGCCAAATGTTGTAAACTAGTATATGGAGAAAGAGGATTGAGGGGCCGTACTGGACGAGCTAAAAAGAGGTGAACCCACTTCACAATTACAACTAAATACAGTAAAGAAATAGCAAAAAATACAGCTACTGGAAAATTAAATAATGGGTAGTTCTTTTGGAATTTGTTTACATGTTTACCATCCAAATCTCATTTCGAACCAGAGTTCAAACTGGTGGTCGGTGGTGGTGGAGAAGACGGTCGGGCTGTGGCGGATCGCGGCAGCGACGGCACGACAGGCGTGAGGCATAGCGGCGTCATCTCTTGATCTTGAAGGCTGAAGAGGAAATGAGACCAAATGCATTTGCTGGGCTGGAATGTATATATATTAAGTATTGGGCCCAAGAATAAATGGCCCAACACATTAAAAAAAGGAAAAGAAACCGGATAAGAAACCAGCAGCCGGAGAAGACGAACCTGCGTGGCAGCAGCACCATCTTCTATTCTTCTTCCCAAAAATTCATCCGGGGGATCCCAGCAAGGGCGACCGTCCCCCCGGCCGGGTGCTGGGTCCGCCACTATTCACAAGCGTGCAACTTTGTCATTAAAAGTATTTTCTACATATATGCATCTGGGAGGAATCACCGAGGTAGATGGGTGTTGGACTTGGCTAGCTGCTAGAGCATGAGCCATCAAACAGTCGTATTTCATTTCACCAAATTTAATTCTACCAAAACGCTTTCAATCTGCCTTTTCTTTCCTTACAATTCAAGGAACCTCAGAAGCTACTGCATTTTTCATTAGATTAGTTCGTGATCGACAGATCGAGTGTATTTGATTTTGTAACCTTTCTTTATAATAATTTAAGTCTTTTTTACATTATTTGTTACATTTTGCTGAAATTGATAATTTTGGCTAAAGATTTCGCGATGTTATAGTGTAAGTTTTATTTGATAATTGTCCTTAAGAGTTTTACTCTATCAAATTTATTTTTATTGATATTTTCTCAAACACATATCGTTCCAGTGGTGTTTAAGGGGTTTGGCATTTTTGTCTACGAGCTTGTATGTTCCTGGCCTAACTACTTCAAATACTGTTTATGGTCTTTCCTATCTTGAGCCTAATGATCCAGAACTTATTTCTTTATCTATGATGAAACTTTCCTTAAAACCAAATATCTTACTTGAAAGCTTTTTCAGCGAACCTTGGAATTGAAGTGTTTTTCCATTTCCTTTGGTTCGTGGCGAGGTTTATTCGGGAATCATTTCGTTTTTCTACCAAGCGATCCAAGCTTGCATTAATGGCTTCTTTATTATGTCCCTCATCGTAACTTATCTTGTCAAACTTAAGCCTATTTCATTTAGGACCTTGGCTTCAACCCCATAGGCTAAGGAGAAAGGAGTTTATCCCATGGCTGTTTTGGAAGTGGTGCGATACGACCATAAGATTTGTGGTAATTTATCAGTCCATAATCCCTTCGAGGTGTCGAGCTTTTTTTCCATGATGCCTTTAAAGATTTTGTTCAAGGTTCTAAAATGCGTGGCAATGCGTTTCAATCGAACATCAAGCATTACAAGAATATAAGTACATGTGCGTAATTATGTATTTGTTAATTTTTAATATCATTTTAAACTAATAAATAAATAAAATAGTGCATTCTTACACACACACACACACACATATATATATATATATAAAAGAATTTTATTCCTATAACAAATTCATCTTTTATCAATTCACTTACAAATGTAATTGTTAGATTATATCTTCTTTCTTCAAATTTGATTTTATAGTTATCAAAAATCTTCTTTCAAATCCCATTTTACTACCATCCATTTGAATTCCTCTTAGTCTCCGTTTGATAGCATACATTTTTCATGGAAATTTTTCATTTTCGAACTTTTGTAGTGTTTGATAGGCAAAATTTTCTGGGAAAATATTTTCTAACTTTCCAAATTTTTCACCATTTTGAGGAAAATAAATTCTTGATGTTTTGGTGGGCAAACATTTTCTAGGTTTTTTTTTTTTTTTTTTTTTTGGACAATTGAAAAAAATTCTAGACACAATGGTTAAAAAAAAATTTCACTTTTATTGACAATTTTCATGCAAAATAAAGCTAAACGAATGATATTCGGTATGATCGTTTTTTTTTTTTCAATTTTTTTGACAATTTGAACAAATTCTAGACCCAATGGTAGAAAATATTATCACTTTATTGGACAATTTTCATAAAACAAATGAAGCTAAACGAACACCAAACTTTCAACATTTTTCATGAAAAATTATATCAATCAAACACAATTAATTGCAATTCTTAATAAAACAATTTTTAAACAAATCAATTCCCTATAAAGCATTTTCTTACCACCCATTTTTCAACTTTGCAATGAAACGAACCCTTATTTCATATTTTAGTTTCTGCCTACAATCTCCTGGAACTAAATCTTTTCTAATTATGTTAAATGTATAGCATGTGTCTATCAAAGCTATTAGGTTTAGTTTTAGTTTTGTCATTTTTGTATTTCTATGGGTATCATGATACTTTTAGTTGACTTTACCCTAGAGATTTGACAAATTATTTTTTCTTCATTTTCTGTGTAATTATCTATAGGTAGGTTGTTTTCCTTTTATTTCTAAATTTTTAATCTTGGGTCATGCTACATGTACCGAATTTTTTTACATAATTCTTTATTTACTACTCACAATAGGGGGTGGGGACCACATCTTGAGATTTTTTTATTTCACGTGAGGCCCATATGCATGTAAGAGGGGGTAAACAATTCGGTAAGGGGGATTATGTACAAATAGATTTATCATTTAATCTTATATTATATTTTTCCTATAGTTTATATATTTGATCTATTCTATTGTTTGTATTTACTATCTTGTCCTCTAGTTTTTCTATATCTTCACTATAGTCTTCAATTTTATTATTATTATTATTATTATTATTATTATTATTATTATTATTATTATTATTATTATTATTATTATTATTAGCTTCTTCTTTAATTCCTAAACACTTATTACATTAAATTTCTAAGCACTTTTCACATTGATTTCCATTTTTATGTCCACGGTATATTTTATAGCTCTTACATTTATCCATTATTGATCATTGTCCTCTAACCCATTCATGGACACATTCATGTTCTATAATCATCATTTTTGTATCGAGAATAGAAAAATCTAATTCCTCTAAACTGCTATAACTGTCTTCAGAGCTATTTATAATTTCTAAATTGTCTAATTTGTCATTTGTATAAATACTATATATTGAACTATAAGATTCATTATCAGATAACTTTATAATGTTACACTGCATGTCCTCATTTTTTATGAATTTAGCTATTCCTTCTTAATTTTTATACTTATTTGGGCATTTATTAGCAAAAAGTCTAGGGTCTCCACAAATATAACATTTACAATCCTTTTTAGTTTAATAGCATATCTACTATAGTTAGGTCTTTTATTTTTATAATATGTTCTACTGGGTCTAATATTATTTTTTTTTATCTTGATATTGTCTTCTATATTTATGTTTTTTTATCCTTTTTTATACAATTTTTTCTTTCTTCTTCTATGATCATAGATCTCTGGTGTATATAAATTTGAGCTAAAAGAATAATTTAATTTTTTTATTTGCTATCTAGCTATCTCTTCCATACAATACTCTTTTAGTTTATATTTAATTTTTTTATTTGCTATCTAGCTATCTCTTCCATACAATACTCTTTTAGTTTGTACGTTATAAATTTTATGGTAGCACTAATAGTTACTTCTTTCATTGGTCATGATTCTAAATCTTTTTTAATTTTATCATTCCATGGAGGTGGTATCTTTTTATATAATTTTTCAAGTATAGGTACATCTAGTGTTAATCCTATTGTACTTGCTAATCTTCAAATACTCTGTTTTTTTTTTTTTAACTCTCTCTCAACTTTTTTCTTGACCTTCTAAAAAGGCTTAAGACTGTAACTAGAAAGGATTTTCACCGTGTTTAAAAGGCTTGAACAAACTTACTTAATAAGTAAAATAGCCAACTTAACTCAAAGGATTTCTTTATCTTTTTGGCTATGGAATCTAGAAGAAAGAGGCTAAGAGCGTTAGGATTATCCATGGAAATAGAATACAACTTTTGAATAAATTGATTGCTTACTTGGTGTTTCCTCTTTTAGGCCTTACCCGAAAAATAAATGAAGTAAACATAAATTATAAACAAGTGAAAGTATGAAAATGACTTACTTTTATTTCTAAAATCTTTGAATCTACACGGTTGAATTTACACGGATGTCTTTGAATTTTTAAGTGCAAATGTTTTAGTGTGCTATGCTGCTATATTTCTCTGTGTCCTGTTTCTGTAAGTGGTGTCGGCATTTATAGACGCTGGTCCATCACGTCTATTCTTTCAATACTATACAAGTTTACATGTGTGTGATTTACAATTGAAGAAAAAGTAATTAATACTGTATAACTTTGCAGGTGTATGACATATCTTTAGAGAATTAAATGTTCATTTACAGTTGTGAGAATCTTTTTGAAATTTTTGTCCTCTTGGCCCCAACTTTTTTACTTTCTTGGCTTGATAATTGTCCTTTAAACACTATTAATCTATCTTTTACTTTTCCTTTACATCTTTCTCCTTTAATTGTCTATCTATCCATCATATCTATGTAGACTTCTAGGTCTGCATACATTTCATTAGTTTTGTCATTTGATATGTATTCTTCTTATTCTTCTTCTGATTGTCTATCGTTGATTCATCGTTTGCTTCTGGAAGGTCATCATATATAGCTCATTTTGTTCAATATCCATTGGAATTTTTTCTGTATTAACCTTTAAAGTAAGATGCTCTTGACAAAAATAACTTCAACGTTCCATTGAGCTACAAGTTTGGAATTATTGTTTTGAACTTCCACTGTTGCCACGGTCTCCGAGATTCGTCTTTCGTAGTCAATCTGTCTAATTTTTACTTTTGTATTAGTCTTAGAGGAAGGTCGAAATCTTTTGGCTCCTTCATATATTAAAATATTGTGATATGTTGGAATTATTATATCATTATTTACAAGAGGTGGTCTAGAAATGAATTGAATCATTAAAGGGTGATCTTTTAACTCACTAAGAATATGTTTAAGTTTATGTGAAAAAAAATAAGAAGGATCTGTTTAGAATGTATATGGTGTCTATCATACCGAATTTTAAAACTGGATAAAAAAAAAATCTTCTTCTTCAAAAATTCTATAGTCGAAAGAGATTTTAGGATAATTGTGCCTAAGAAAGGCTGACTTAGTGGCTTATTCATATTTAAGACCATGTTTAAGAAAGTATCGATTTTCGTTCTGATAATAGGTTAGAATTTGAGAGAAATCGATAATTTCTTTTACTACTGACTCCTTTATAGTACTTCGAACAATACTGGCACAATCGCCAATTTTCTGTTCTAATTCAAATAAAGTATTTTCTTGCCCTGCAGTTGTAGAATCTGTTAATTTAATAAGCATTTCTATTTTATCAGAATAATTTTTACTTGTAGATGTAATATCTTTAGACATAGGTCTTTGAACCGCATCTTTAGAACTTAATCTTTCTAAACTATCATGTAATTGGAGAATGTCATGTTTATATTTACTAATAGTTCGTTGAGATAAAGATATTTCGTCTTCAAGGATTTGTAATCTTTCTTCTAATGACTTTTTTTGAAGATTTAAATTTCTAATAACCTTGGTCATAGTTTCACAACTATCACAAAGTTGTATTGAGTATGAGGATGACGAATGAGAAGTAACATGTTGCATAGTCGGTTTACTCATTCAGATATATAAAAGTTAAAACCTATCATTTTTCTACAGAAATTTAGAACTTCTTCTAATATGTAAAATCCTTTGAAAAAGGGATATGGAAATCTTTTTACTTGTTACAATACTTCGGACCAATAATTACATATACCAGACTTTCTACTTTAACTACAACAAAGAAACTAAAATTTCTGCTTTCTACTTGATTGTGGTTCTGTCTAAAATAATTGGCTAATGCATTAATGCTTTCTAATTTTTGTTTATAGTCACGTGTCATCCAAAGATTATCTAGTAGATAACGCTACTTTTCTGGTAGTCTTTCTAAATTATTTCCTTTGAATCGGAGATTAGATCTTTGTGGAACCACTCCTAGAGTGACATTTCCAAAGTTCATCATCCCTCGATCCATCTGTATCATGAAAATAATGGGTTAGAAAATTAATAACTTGTCTACTTAAATTATCACCCAATATTTATTTTTTCCGTCTATGTGTTCTATATT
This sequence comes from Fraxinus americana, assembly GCA_035079005.1. Lineage (NCBI taxonomy): Eukaryota > Viridiplantae > Streptophyta > Magnoliopsida > Lamiales > Oleaceae > Fraxinus > Fraxinus americana. The sequence continues at coordinate 19,311,471 of CM068717.1, forward strand.
AATTTTAAAGTTGTTTAATATCTCATATAATTTTAACCATCTTTTATGTTTTATTTTATCAAATTTGTCTTTTTAATAAATTTTATTATAGTTTCAGAATCTATCCTAATTGTGAATTCGGCATTTAAAAATAATTTAAAACTTTCTATACTATTTATGATCGTCATTATTTAATAATCTAAATTAATCAAATATTTTCCTTTTATTTTATACTTTCCACTAGCATATCTGCAAATATTTTCTTCTTTTTTATCACTATATTTATTAAGTTTAGAATATAAACCTCCTCCCCATCCAAGTTCACATCCATCTGTTTCTATTATTTTATATTCACTATCTAATGGTAATTTGAATGGTAGTAATTTTTAACTTCTTTTATTTTTCTAACTAGTTCTATAAATGACTGATTAAAATATTTTTGTCTTTTATTAAATAACTTACTATACAATGGTCCTACTTTCTTTCCTAAATTTTTAATAAAATGTCTAGCATAATTCAAAATTCCTAAAAAGGCTTGTAATTTTTTAATTTCTTCTATTTTATCTGGGAACTGTATAATTGTCTGTACTATATGGTGTTGCAACTGGATTTTTCCTTTTTCTAAAATTATTCTTAAAAATTCAATTTTTTGTTTATTTACTTCAATTTTCTTTTTTACTTATAATTAAACCATTTTCTATAAAATTATTTAAAACTATTTCTAAATGTTGCATATGTTCTTTTTGATTTTTACTATATACCAAGATTTCGTCTATATATACACAAATAAATGGAAAAGAATTAAAAATACTATCTATCTTTCTTTGAAAAATAGAGGGTGCATTCTTTAATCCAAAATGTATGACCAATTATTCAAAATGTCCTAGGGGTGTGGTAAAAGATGTCCAAGGAATATAATCTTTTGCTATTTTTATTTGCCAAAATTCAGATTTACACTAAAATTTCGAAATTATTTTATTATTTTGTATTTTATTTATTAACATACTTTTATCTGGTATCTTATATCCATATTCTACAGGATTATCATTTAATCTTTTGTAATTTATAACCATTCTTGCTTTGCCTCTTTTAATTTCACTATAATTTCTAACCATAAAAGTTACAGATCTATGTTGACTACTGGATGATCTTATTACCTTTAAATCTAATAACTCTTTAATTTGTATATTAAAATCTTTTATGTCTTGATTTGTGTGTTTAATTTCTGTCGTTCTTTTTCTAATTTAGCTTCAACTTCAATTTTTTAACAAAAGCATATTACTCAAAATCATAAATACTACAATTATTTAGTAATTATCTCCTACAATTAAATTAGACATGAATATCGACTTAAAAATCCTAAATATTGTTCGACTCTTTATAGGATTCCAATTCAATCTCAACATCTTCATCCAAATCATCTTCCTTGCCATTCGATGCAACATCATCTTCATTGAGCTCCCTTATTTCAACTCGAAAATTCCTATTACCTCTTTTAGATGGTAAGATATTTTGTTAACCCCATCATGATCATCATCAAAACCATCAACAATTTAAAATTGTGTAGTACTAGCATCACTTCCTAATAAAACTAGAGGAAGACCAGAGAAGAAGGAGACTCGGGCTCAACGTAGGTAGTTTACATCTCTATGAAAGATTTGTTTTGATTTTTTTACTTTTTAAATGTCAAAACCCTATAAATTACTGTACATAATTCATATTTTGGTTTATTTGGGTTAATTTTATAGTTTGGCGTTTAAGTGTGTATATGCGTTCAACGAAATGAGTTAACCACATTATCTCACGTATATCTCATATGCGATGCATTTTAAAAATGCATCAAGAATATACGGGCATATGGCAAACATATGTGTGCATTTTAGAATACTAGTTTTGTTTACGACTTTCACTTGTCAGTTACTTGGGGATATTATGGAGTTGAGAAATGTCTATGAATTTTCGATCCTTCGCACATGGCTCTCAATTTCTACTTGATTGGAACTGTACACCATTATCAAATATTATAGAGTCTGGCACTACAAATCGATAAATAATATTTTTTTTCATATGAATTTGTGGGGGGCTCTATAGCCTTTTGGTGAAGTAATCCACCACTATGAACATGAATCTCATATTATACCTTCCTTTTGGCAATAGCCCATTTTGTTAAAAGGCCAAGGACAACTATTGGTAGTCAATTCTTATATGGGCTTCCGAGGTATTAATGGCGAATTTTTCTCATCTCCTGGCAAAGCTTACGGCATCATTCCTCATAATTGGCCAGTAATATCCTTGTTTCAGAGCTTTATGGACAAGAGAATGTTTGCTGGCATGATTTCCACTTATACATTCGTGTATTTTTCTCATTACATATGCCGCTTCATCGTAAATCACAATTTAAGCGAGGGAAGTGTATGTCCTCATGTGAACAAAAGTTGTTCAGTAGTGTGTACCTATGGACATGTAAAAATGGACGGGCCGCCCAAGCCCACCCGTAGGCGAACAGGCCCGTGATTCAGCCCACAAAACGTGTGGGCCGAATCGTGGGCCATTCCCACCTTGAACCGTCCGGGCCGGTTCAAGGTGAGACCCCCTGGCCCCTTAAAATAAATAAATAAAATAAAATAATTTTAAAACGTTAGCAGCGCCTACTTCTGCTGGCGCAGCTGCAGACCGTTCTGATTTTTATTTTTTTATTTTTTTTAATAACGGTAAAAAAAAATTTGTATAAATTATGGTATTGTGAAGTGAGAAAATTCTAAACTCACAATCTACAACTACAAACTCCAAAATTTGAAATATATATTTTCTTGTTCTCTCTTAATATTTTCAGCAAATATTTTTCATATTTAGTATTTTGTGCTTTCTTTTCATCTTATTGGCTTATTATTTCAAAAAAATTTGTTGAAAATTTATGGATTCTCATGATTTTTTTTCAAGAAATGTCAATTTACATGATAATTGTTCTCCAATAAATTTGGAAGATGATAATGATCCAAATATTGGATCTTCTCAACAGCGAAAAAATAAAAAGTACACACCTAATGTTTGGGAAATCTTTACAGTGGATGAACCAAACAAAAGAGCAATATGCACTATTTGCAGAAAGAGTTATACATGAGTTAAAGGTCAAGACACTGGCACATTGCGAAGACACAAAGATAAACACATAAATGAAAGAGGGCAGTGGATACTAATCAAGCTCAAATTACTTCTTTTACTAATATTAGTGGAACGGTTACATTTTCTAATTTTTGTTATTCGCATGATCGAATGAGAGTAGGAATGTTTGAATTTTTAGCAGCAAGCGAGATGCCTTTCACTTTCGCAGAAGATCGATACTTTGAGGAGTTTATGCAAAAGTATGTTTAACCCGCTTATCGATCTGTAAGTAGAAATACTGCTCGCTCAGATATCTTGAAATTATTTCATACAATGACTGAACATTTGAAAACTGAATTTAACAATTTTGATGGAATTATGTGTTTTACATCTGATTGTTGGTCTGGCCGTAATCACAATGGTTATGCATGTGTCACTACACATTTTATTGATAATAATTGGTTACTTCACAAAAGAGTTATTGCTTTTCGCTTACTTGAATATCCACATAATGGAATAAATTTGTGTGAGAACTTGTTACAGGTTTTTAATGAATTTAATGTATTGAGCAAATTATTTAGCATTAGTTTTGATAATGCTAGTGCAAATACTGCATGCATTGAACTTTTGAAAATGACTCTTAATCCCTCATTTGACTCTAAATTATTTCATATGAGGCGTGTTTGTCATATATATAATTTAGTAGTGTAAGATGGTTTAAAATTAATAACATCACAAATACATAAAATTAGAGAAACTATTAACTACATTTCTTGTTCAGATTCTAGACAACAAGAATTTGGAAAAAATTGTAAAATCTTGAATTGAGGAGAAGAAAATTTATTGATGATATTCCAAATAGGTGGAATTCAACTTTTCTTATGTTAAAATCGTATGTTGGTTATACAGATACTATTAATGCTTTCGTTAATTCAAAACAAAATCAATTTCACATAGGTGATTCTGATTGGAACATTGCATTTAAAGTCATGAATTATTTGAAACCATTCTATAAGGCAATAAAAACTAGTTCCGGAGTTTATTATCCAACAAGTAATCTTGTGCTCGCTTAATTTGTAGAAATTACTAATCAATTTTCAAGTCATAAAGACGATCCATTTTTCTATGATATTATTTGTATAATGGAGGACAAGTTTCAAAAATATTACGAAAATATACCAATGATTTTTCCAATTGCAGCTGTAATGGATTCTCGTATAAAAATTTTTGGAGTTCAGTGTGCTATGGACCAACTTTTTGAAACTTTATCTTTCAATATAAATATTACAAGCCGTGAAATAGAATGCTTTATTAATGAAATGTACAATAGTTATGCTATGAAATATAGTAATGATGAAAATGCTCCTTCTACGAGTTCTGCTACAAATTCTAAAGGTAAAAGTTCTTTCTTTTCTTTAATAGCCAAGAAACACAATGTGTCTTTTACTTTATCTACTAGTTCAGTTTCAAATGAGAATGTTACCCCAGCTGAATTAGAAAGATATTATCAATTTGATCACTACAGTTTAATTTCACAAGACGAGGCTGACAATTTAGATGTTTTACAATGGTGGAAGGTAAATGAACGGTTATATCCAATATTATCAAAAATGGTCCGAGATCTACTAACAGTTCAAGTCTCAACAGTAGTATCGGAGTCTGCTTTTAGTGCAGGTAACATAGTGCTAGATAAAAGAAGATCAAGACTTAAAGAAAATATTTTAGAAGCTCTCATCTGCGTGAAAGACTGGTTATTTGCTGATAGAAGAATGCAAGATAAAGTTGCTGACGATATTGCTCAAGACTTTAAAAATCTTACCGTAGATGAATAAAATCTGATTTGTAATGACGAAATTATAGTTAAGTAGGTGCCAACCTAGTTGGGATGTACTTTTAACCATAAGTTCATAAATAGTTCAAAACGGTGTAATTTGTCAAGTTAGGCAAAATATTGTTCGAACAATTGTAAGTTTTTATGTTATTTATTTATTGATGTAAAATTTATCGAAAAATAAATCAATTTAAAATTTATTTTTATGTAACTTTTATCGATTTTCACTATAATTCTTTTTACCGTTATTTTTTGGGAGAGGAAAAAAAACGACACGCGGGGCCGACGGGCCCATGCGGGCGTGCGGGCCGTGGGCGGTCGGGCCGGGTCAGGCCTCTCCTGACCCGGTCCAGGCCGGTCCATTTTCAACGCGGTCCAAGACCGGGCTTCCTTCCTTGCAGTCCGGGCCGGGGCGGTCACCCGGACCGCCCGTTTTGACACCTTTATATACCTAGATGCCCTCATTCAAAATTTGCTTACTTCTTAATTATTCCCAGGGAACGTTCCATCCTTTAAGTAGAATATAATTTCCTACATCCATAAGGCTTTCCCTTGTATCCATAGACTTTCTTCATTTTTAGGCTAATTGATGGTTTTGATAGTAGTTCTATCGACACGACTTTGAATTGTTTTGCATCCTTAGTGCTTACTAATTTCCATAATTAGCTGGTTAGGTATAGGCTGACCAAGCCCAAGATGCCTAATTGGTCTTTTCGGATGATCAACATATGCATTCTCTTTTTTAGGGATTTGCGAGACTTCAAATTTGATGAAGTATTGTGGCAAGTCCATAACTTCAACCAAACATTTAGCCATCATTTTATCCTTAGCAGCGATCCTTCCATTTAGTTGATTTATCACTAACTGTGAATCACTTCTTATCTCTATATTTTGAGCATGTAGTTTTTTGCCTATCGTAAATAAGCTAATAAAAACTTTGTACTCCACCACATTATTTGTTACTTTGAATGTGAACCTTAATACACAATTTAGTTTTACTCTTCTAGATTTGTCAGGATTATTGCTGCTTCAGTGAATTTTCTCTGGACGATCCATCTACAAATAATTTTCATTTTTCCTATTCGGTTTAGTCTCAAGAGCGAGAACGTCCAAGAGTTCAACAATGAAATATGCTAACGCTTGTGCTTTGATTGCGTATCACCTCTTATAGCTTATTTTGAATTATCCTAACTCTATAGCCCATTTCATCAATCTTCACAATGCATTAGGCTTCTATAATACTTGCTTGAGTGAGAAATTGGTTAATACTTCGTTACTCTAACTATGGAAAGAAGATCATTGTTTTTGAAGCTACTACTAAGGTGATGACTAGTTTTTCCATATCAAAATACTTAACCTCGGCACGTTGCAAAGCTTTAATTACATAATATACTAGCAACTGTTGTTATCCTTCCCGTTTTACTAAAATAGAATTCACCACAACCTTAAAAGCACATGAATAACTTCTCCTCAATTAGTAGCTTAGCTGATAGTAGAGCTTTTGACATGAACCATGTTGTAGGATCACAAGATTTGATACGAACCCCGCCCCCCCCAAAAGTTAAGATCAGAGTTATAATTTTGACTCGATGATTTCTTGAATCAAGAACTAAGCTAGAAGGTTTGAATACCACAAAGATTGGAAATCTTTGATAAATTCTGGATAGTCTAATTGATTTGCATCATAAAGGATCCTTGCTAGCTTGCCCTTCATGATTATCATCAGGTTTTCCTAGGTATTCCTTTATAGGTAGAAAGGTTTGTTCACAATCTTCTGTCCATTCAAGTTTTCCCCTTTGAATTCTTGGAAGAAATGAGAGCATTTATTTGTAGTTTGTGAAATAAATATGCTTAAGGTGATGACAATTCCTGTTAAAATCTGTACCTCTTTAGGTTTTATTAGATGCCGCAATTTAATAATGACTTGAATTTGTTAGGGTTTGCCTCAATATCTCGCCAATTTACCATAAACACTAGGAATTTCCTGATGTGACCCCGAATGCACATTTCAGGTGGTTAAGTTTCATTCGGTACTTTCATAGTACATTGGATGCTCCTTCCAAATACTTTAAAAGACTCTTACCTATAAGGCTTTTAACGAGCATATCATCGATGTATGTTTTTATAGTCTTGCATATTTGACTCGTGAATATTTTATTTTACTAGCCATTGATAGGTGATGCTGGATTTTTTAATCTAAATGGCATTACGTTGTAATAATATAGTCCCCAATCCATAATGAAATCAGTGTACTCTTCGTATAGTCCGTACATGGGAATTTTCTTATACCATGAATATGCGTCTATGAAACTCAATAGTTCATGTTTCCACCAACTGATCAATTTGGGGAGCCGAAAGTTGTATTACGGACATGCTTTATTTAGGGTTTGTAAAATCATGGAGAATTCGCTATTTCCCATTCGTATTTGGAACTAGTACAAGATTGCATACTCGGATCGGGTAATAAGTTTTGCGGATAAAACCAGTTTCCAACAACTTCTCAACTTCACTTTTTAGCGCCTCGTATATCTCAACGCTCATTGGTTGCCTATTTTGCATTCTAAACTTTATTTTCGGGATTTTTAGGGAAGCAAAACCACTTTAGGATCTATACCCACCATATCAACATGTTTCCAAAGTAAATATCCATGTTTGTCATTAAAACATTTTTTAATAGATTTTTCATAGGTTCAATCAAAACTTTCTAACTTTTTGACCGCATTACTTCAGACGTACAACCAATCGTGCAAAGGTCAATTGAGTCATCGACCTCAAGCTTCTTCTCGATATTATCCATTTCTACCACAACAATTACGTTTTTCTTAGGAGTTCGTAAGGTTGTTTCTCTTATATCACTAGGATGATTTCCTCTCAAGATTCCCTGATTATATTTTATAAAAACTTCGTCTTTGTTGGTGGAGAACTTAAAACCTAATTGATGAAGAAAAATTGTTATGTTCACTTGCCTCATAGCAGGTCGTTCAAGGATTCCTTCATAAGATATTTGATCCGAAAATGTAGAAAGTCATATATATGCTTAGGGCTCATCTCCAAATTTAACTAACAAAGTCGACGTTTGTGAGGGATTCGGTCGTCTCTGATGAAAATACGAGACTTTGATACAAGAATCTATGAATTATATGTTTGTATTGGATTGAAAAAGCTTTCGTATAACACGTTCGTTGGATTTTCGTTGTCCAAGAGCATATGGTTAAAGATTTCTCCAACTATCATTGCTCGTATGACTACTGCCTTGTTCTCAAAACACACGATTTCAGTTCATATTTAAATAACTTAATTGCATGAGTTATAGATTTCAGATTATCTTATTTCCTTCGATTTGCCAAGGCTACATCTTTACTGATAAATTTATCCTTTCTTCGTTGTGTTGCTATCTTCATTCTCATTCGAGATTGAACATCGACAACCTTGCTACTTCTTTTGAATTCTCTCTTCCAGATTTTCCATCTCCTCTTTATGTACTATCTCTACCATCAGGAATTTTCTAGGAAATTCCTCATCAAATCTTAATGTCTCTATTTTGATAAGAACCGACTCCGTTTTCACTAATCTTTTCGCAATATTTTACGATAACCTATCTCAAAACAATGAGATTGTGGTTATCTTTGTCCTAGTCTTCTCCACCAACGTTGTCAATTTGTTGGCTTTCAAATAACTATCAACGATTTTTTGTTCACCTAACAAGGATTTTTTCATCTTAATATTGTTTTACTTGATGCTTAGTAAGTAGCAAGAGAAGAAATAACTATTTGAGATGTAGATATTCAAATTTTGCGTTCCTTTTTTTTTTTTTTTTTTAGCGAGATTATTTATATATTTTTTGGGACTTGGCGGCAGTTGGTTCTTTTTGGTTAATGACAGGTAACGATCATTTAATTGTTGATTTCTAACTGATTCTGTTGCATATTCATGTTTTTCTCCTTCTCATAATTATTATTAATTATAAATTTTTTTCTTATATGTAATTGAAAATTTAATTTATAAGATTCTTTAATAATTTAAAATTTTATTTTTGAAAACAATTGGACTTCTATAGAAGATTTCACGCTTAACAAAATTTTCTTGATGACAATAGAAATCAATCATTTAGCCCCTGATTGGACGCCATTCTTTGAAAATAAAAATTAGTAATTCGACCGTTATACAGTGAGCGGGCTCCACTTTGTTAACCATAATGCCCATAACTTGTTGCATTCAATTTTCATAAATTGGACAATTTTGACATTTCAAACTACAAAAAGACGGCTACCATTCATTTTTCAAATATTACGGCTGGATCACTATTCACATTACTGTTGCAACGTTTATATTTTTCATTAAAATGTGGAATTAATGGCTCTCAAACAGCCTATTATTGTGTTTTCAAATTGATAAATAAATCATATATTATAAAAAAAGCTTTAAAATGGAAATAAGGTCGGCATATTTCAGGTAATGATGAGTTTTTTCTCACAGAAATTAATGCTTTAAAAATGGTGAAAGGATATTGTGGTGTTCAAAATAAACTTTTGGATGGCTATGTAACTTTAAAAATAGACACGGTATCTCTACATTTGTCATATTTTTTAGGGGTCGATTTCATTATTTTCTTTAAGTGAATTTTTTAATTATTTTTAGAACATGTCATTAATTAATAGTATAAATGACAATGAACACATGATAGCCCTAGAATACCCCCTACCAAGTTGAGATTTTCTAGAGGCATTAAAAATTTTAGGTGATGTTCTCTTTGTATTTCAGTTGTATTTTAAGTTTATTTTGGGTTTTGTGTTTTAAATGTTCATTTTGAGATTGTTTAAAACGTGTTCTTTTTTAACATTTTAAAAAAATGTTTTGAAAACACCCAAAACGCTTTTTGAAAATTTTAGTTTGATTATAACTGAAAACATCAAAAACCACAAATTTGTCGTTTTGGGTTTTCTTTATAAATTTTTAACTTATTTTTAAAAACGTATTTTCGGAAATAGGAAAGAGAACGCGTTTTCACTTTTTCGAAAATCGAAAACAAAAAACGGCTTGAAAATGATAAAGAAGATATGCCCTTATTTTTCACCCTGTTTTTCTATTTCCTTATTTATTTTTTAATATTATTTAAACTTAAAATTAACAAAAAAGAGGTTTTGTTTGATGTAGCACATGTTTGAGCGCCATTATAAAAAGAAATTTATTTTTTTTACCAAACTCATTTTTAATCATACGTTCTCCAATAAATAAATTTGCATGTGAATCTAAAATATATTTTTTTATTTTTTAACTACGCATTCTTAAAAAATCACTATTATAAAACTCAATTTTAATCATAAATGAACTTAAAACATAAATTTTTTGAGAATAGATTTTATGAAAAATAAATTTTTTTTTTGAGAATATATTGTTAAAAGTAGGAAAATTTTTTGGATCCTCGTACAAATTTATTTTTTGAAAAAATGTGTGTTTGAAAATGAGTTTTAAAAAATAATTTTAAAAAAATTATACCAAGTAGGAAATAAATAATAAGAATGAGGATCATGTTTACCATTCCGATCTTGCATTTTCAACTGGTGAGATTAAAGTATTTTGCAATGAGTAATGCTATTCAACACTACTGATTTTAACATTGATTTAGATGACAACACTTATTTTATTAAATTATATGTTAAGTTAAATACAAAAATTCATGACTTATTTATTAAAACCTTTGACATGTTGATATCTAAACTAATTGTCCAACATGTCACATAATACCAATTTAGATTATGCCCATGTTTGACCCACATTATTGTTTTCATTTTCATTTTTCTACTCATTTTCAAATACACATTTTTCAATAAAATAATATTTTTCATTACATCAATAATTTTTCATTCTTTTTCAACTACACATTCTCTATTAATTTACTATTTCAGAATACATTCTTTCAAAATAATATGGCTCAAACGCAATGTTCGGTGCACATTTTTTTCTCAATAATGCTTTTTTTTTAATGTGATGAAGAATATGTGATTGAAAAAGAAGGAAAAATTATTGATGTAGTAGAAAATATTATTTTATTGAAAAATATGTGATTGAAAATGAGTAGAAGAAAGAAAATCAAAAAATAATTTTTTCCAAGGGAACAGCGTTTTCCTCGAAATGAAATCAACCAATCAGAGACCTGGCTTATGACAGAAGCCTTAACGCTCTCACTTTCTCGCTCTTCAGTCTCTCACTAACTCAATTTCCCTTATAAACTCCGCACACCTCACAATTTCACTCCTCTTTCGCTTTGGTTATATTTTCTTCTACGCGTTTTCTCCCTCTCACGTTGCGCTTTCTCTCTCTAGTCGTTGATTCTTATCCTTTAAGGTGTGTGTTTCTGATTCTTAATACAAGTCTTCTTTTGTTTTTGTACTTTTATTTGGTTGATTTGATCAGTTTTGGAACTATTTTTAATTTGGTTTCTAGGGTTTCTTGAATCTTGGATTTGTTTTGACCTTTTGGGGCCGTTCTGTGATTTTTTCGTCATATTTTCTGTATTTTGTGGTTTTACTACTGAACAGATGTTGAAACGGGTTGGGTTAGTGTATTGATGTGGGTTTTATTTATTCTAATCCGTAAATTTGATATGGATTATTATAATGGAATATGGGTCCTTAAAAACTCTCTCTTTGTATTCTTTTAGCAGTAATTGCTTTTATTTAGCTATGATCATAGTAGTGGCTTTATGGATGTTATGTGTATGAGATGAGGCTTATGTAGTGAAAATGCCAGGGCTTTTCAACAGATGTCTTTTGATTCTACCAAGAAGCATCGGTGGTTTCTTTGGATTGCTTTCTGTTTCATGAACCGGGGGAGGCTTTGGTGCTCTCGGAAAGTCTTGTTTAGGCATTGGACTGACTGTAGGTAAAAATAGTTTTGAGGCGGGAGGGGGGATTGTTGTGGGGTTGTGGATTATAATTGTTTCTAGGTGTTGCTTTTTTTTTAGTGTAATCTGCTTTGTTTTCTTCCGGAGAAGGGTTTGTTCTAGGCTGAGTGAGGTGTATTGGGATACTGTTGGTGGAAGTGTTAATTGGTTGGTGTACTGTGGGGCGTTCTGTTGTCATTTTTTGATGGCGAGGACGTCCCTTCCTCCAGGCTTTCGGTTTCATCCGACTGATGTTGAGCTGGTTATGTATTATCTCAAGAGGAAGATTATGGGAAAGAGGCTTCACTTTGAAGCTATTGCAGAGGTCAACATTTATAAATTCTCTCCATGGGATCTTCCAGGTACTTTTTCTCTTCATATCAGTTATTGGCTCTATAACTTACCTGTTCTTTCACTCCATGTTTGATGATCTTCACTAGTCAATTTCAAGATGTATTCTTTTACTAACACAATCTGAAGCCCATAAATATTGAAATTTTGTTTCTGTTTTTATAACAATTTTACATGTATTTTTATTTGAATACTTTCTTTTTGGTGGAATCCTATGGTTTGTTTATGTCTATATATAGTATTGCTATTCATAAGCGGTGCTTACCAATCATGACATGGCATTAATTGATTTGCTATCTTAAATCCTAAATTAAGATGGCGATTAAGCAGTGATGATGAATAACATTATTTGTCTTTATTTGTTTTTATTCTGTTATCAACGCAGTTCAAAAGTTTATTTATTTCTCTTTCTTGCTGCAGATAAATCATGCTTGAAAAGTAAGGATCTAAAGTGGTTCTTCTTCTGCCCCAGAGAGAAGAAGTATGCTTGTGGGGTTCGAATGAAGCGCGGTACTGAGAATGGATACTGGAAAACCACTGGAAAGGATAGACCTGTCCATTATAATGAAAATGTTGTCGGAATGGTGAGAACCTTGGTTTTTCACCTAGGTCATGCACCAAAAGGACAAAGAACTGATTGGGTTATTCACGAGTATAGGATCCTAGATGAGCAGTTGGCTGCAGATGGACTTCAGGTTAGTTTTTAATATCAATTTTCAGAGTAATTGGACATCTGATAGTTGATTTACCTAGTAAATGAGTTACTGTTTTCATTCAGACTATTTTATTTTTCATTAGCCTTTTATCTTTGACATGTAAATTTACATCAGGCTATTTGATAGACATTTTAGTAAAAATTTGAATTTAAATCAGTCTTTTGTTTGAATTTCGGCTTTATCCTTGTCTATGTTCATGTTCAAAATTGACTTACTGCTACACGTCCTTCTGTTTTTCTTTTCATACTTCTATTACTCTTTATTTTTTTTAATTATCTCAATTACACTCCATTTGTAGCTATATTTATTTATGAAGTTATGAAATGTGGCATCATTCCAAGTCAATGAATTGAAAAACAAAGATTGACTGTGTTTGGCAGCTGAAATATGAGTTTGAAATAATCTAAGTACCACTGATCCAATTTCAAGGCTATGCAACAATTCCATTTGTTCATTGGTCAATATGAATTGCATTAAATAACTTCTATTGTTTTTGATAGTAACTCCGTTGGTTAATCACTGTTAACCCTGGTGATTTTGGCACCAGACGAATTGTTTTATCACTTCTAGTTGATTGCTATATGCCTTGTCATTGCTTGCTTTGATAATATTATATTTTCTTCATATCCAATTATGTAAAATCAGTTGAGGATGTTTCTGTCTCACCACATTCATCTAAAAGGTCTGTAACAAGCTGCTTTCACAAGCCACAATTTTCTCTGTCTGCATTATTGTATTTGTAGAATATTACAAATTCTGACCATCATGATTGTATCCAAATTAAGACCATTTCCTGTCTTCTTATTGTATTTATAAATTATAACCTCACACTTGACACTAATTAAATTGCACTTGGACATGAAATGTTACACTGCCTCGTCATACTTATTTCTCATTTATGGTGCATAACCTTTAACCATATTAGATTATTGCTGAATTTGTTTAATGGGTATTCTAATACGTAATAGATCAATGTATAATTTGTTGACTTATTTCTCATTTATGGTGCATAACCTTTAACCATATAAGATTATTGCTGAATTTGTTTAATGGGTATTCTAATACGTAATAGATCAATGTATAATTTATCTTATTTCTCATTGAAGAGAAGTTTACATGACCGACCATATTTTGCAGGGCATGTACGTGCTTTGTAAAGTGTTCCAGAAAGATGGTCCTGGCCCAAAAAATGGTGCACAGTATGGGGCACCCTTTAATGAGGCTGATTTGGAGGAGGAGGATGATGATGATGATGTAACAAACCATGTCAAATCTTTTCCATCTGATTGTCCGTCATCCGCAGCTTCGACATTGCCTGAAAATCAAAGCTCCTCCGTTATAACAAGCATGGTCAATCCTCGAAGTGCACCTGGACCATCTCTTATTGAAGCTGGTCCATCACATTTCTCCGGTCCTTCGGTTAGTGAGGTGCCTTTGGATTTATCGGATGATGAAATTCGTTGTTTGTTGGCCCCATTTACAGATGACAGTGTGTTGCTCTATGATAATGGAAATCATGAGGTATGTGCTCTTTTGAATAGTCAGATTTCTTTTACTTGCAAGTTTTTGACCATGAATGACAAACTTGAAAGAAATCAGAAATTCAACACAAAGTCTGTCAGGTCTTTAAGGTCCTAGCTGTACACACAAAATTTGAATTTACAATTATAATAGCTTGTGTGTAGGATGATGTCAATGTTCCCTCATAGCAGGCTTCTTTTCCATCATTCTGGCACCATCTATCCTGCTAAGTAACTTGCATATGCTTATTCGATTACTACTGCTTTTATGGATCATATATTAACCATGTCAATAAGTTATGCATTCTTTCTCTCTATTAACTTACTTTATTTAATTCTTACTGATTTCCTTTTAGGGTGGCTCCTTGTTTTCTAGAAAGTCCTCAAATTATATTTATTGATTTATATTTCTATATCGAATCTTTATGCCCGTTTGATGCCCATTATTTCATCAAAATGAGTCATGTATTAGTGAATTTTTGGAGAATGTGCGGTTGAAAGGTGGGAAAAATTTTTAGATTTACGTGCAAAATATTTTATTGTGAGAATGCGTTGTTGAAAATGAGTTTGAGAAAAAAATGAGTATAAATAATGGGAATCGAACAGGGGCTAATTATCTACTCCCACTATTTTTTTTTTTTTGTTTTTGCTATTTCATTTTCAATACATCCTGAGGTGTTCCTCAATTGTCCTTGAATCTGTTGTGATTGCATGCACTTTAAATGTTACCCACATTTTCATGCAGTTAAGAAGTTCTGGGTTGATTCCGAGATGAATGAAAAATTTCAAACTATCTATTTATCAACTTGTTATTTACATATATTAAGCCCTTGTTTGAAAGTGATTATTTTTTTCTCCCACTCATTCTCCAATATAAAATAATTTTTTTCCCATTTCCCCGTAACTTTTCCTTTTTGACCCCACATTCTCCAAAAAATAAATAAATAAATAAAAATAAATAAAATCACTTCAAGTTATCACTCAGGCTAGCAAAGTGGACAGCTGGCAACAGCTTCTCAGCCCCCTAACCTTATAAAAGTGCTAGCTCGCCCCCTTTATTTAGTAATAACATGAGGGTTGATTTTAAAGTTAGTCTTGCCCTTGAGATTATGATAAATGCTAACATACTTCCTTGGAATTTCAACATTTGCAAAGATTATTTGTAAATTCAGTCGTCATTGAGATTTTGTTGTGTCACACATGCTCTCTTTTCGTTTGTTGAAACAAATGCTTACGTGATTCCGGCATGTTTTGTACCTTTATTCTGCTTCTTATAGGTTGTTAATCAATGTCTAGAGTAGCAGGCTCTGATCAGAAAAATATTACTGATGTCTTTCAGTTTTATCTCTAGAAATTGCACTTCATTTGAATCTTATTTATAATGCGTTAATTAAACCGTTTACTGAAATAAATTAACTTTAACACAGAATCAAGATGGTCTTAATCAGAAGGGGAAGAATAAATGTTTACCTTGTCTGGATGGAAATGATATATACAATGGTCTGTGTGACTTGGATAATTTGGACCCAATGAATGAAGGCAGACTCAATTTTGCTGGCATGCAGAAAGATGGCTATCTTCAGTACTACACACTTCCGCAAAATGACGTAGCTTATTTGGAACTTAATGATCTTGAAGTTCCACTGAATCAACCTGCTGAAGCTAATGAAACGGAACAGATGCAATTTGACCACTTTGGACCATGTTCCCAGGGTAACACAGAACAGCTCATTTTTGGAGGAAATTTTTCTGGTATGGATCAATATGCTTCTTGCCTAGGCCATCTTCCCGTGCCGCCTGAAGGATCCAAACGACTAGGGAGTTGTTCTGATGTGCTTCAGGGGTGCGACCTTAAGACTAATTTGATTTATTCACTTAAGAACATGTTTGCCTTTGCTTTAAATTAACTTATTATAATTAGTTTTTATCATAGTAAAAGAATAAAGTTATCCAAATATGTTTGGAGGCAAAAAGTTATTCAAAAGTAACTCTACATTTTTCAACCTAGCGTAACGTGCTCTTAACTGCAAACTTTCGTTTTATTGACCTCTATATTTATCAGAGATGTTACGTTATTCTCTCTTGTTTTGATCTTTTTGTGCTAGAATTTAAAATTTAACTATGAATATGCAGGAAAGCAGCAAGTGTGACTGGGGTAACAACACAGCTGCGTATACTTTGGATTTTACTGGCAGACATTCTGAGGATGGGGGCAAATTTCATGCGAAACATGGGCAGAGTTAGTTTTGATGATATCTGATGACAATTCTGGCCATGGCAAGAAACAATCACATTCAGTTGTTATTCAATAATATCAATAAACGAACTTCATTGGAAACTATGGAGGTCCAAAAGGAATAAAATGTATTCTGCAAATCCATTCTGATTTTCTGTATTCTGGAGTCTGGTATAGTTTCATATTAGAGCTGCGCAAATTTCAGAAGAAACTCTTATTAATTGCAGCTTTGCTTATTCATGATTGACGCCTGCAGGTACTTGCTGCAAGTATTTGATATTCTGTAATATGCTTTTCAAATCATTGATCTCATTTTCTGTATTTTGTTTTGCTATGATCTTCTCAGGAATCCAGAAAATATATCATTCCTTCTTTCCCACTATGAATTGCTGCTCTGTTAGTTTCTTCTTATGGTGTCTCCTCAGTTACGTTGGAGGAGTCGTGTCAGCAGCCAATGGCAGATTATCCGATTGCTGCTGTGACTTTAAATTTATCATATTTGTAAATTTCTTTAAATCATTGACATTGGTATTCTCGTGGATTCTTGTTTATTTTGTGAAGTAATTTGTAGTATTATTTGAACAATTTTAAGTAGGTACATGTGTGTGAGCTTAATTTTTTAATAAATCCTTGGTCTTGTAAATTCTTGGAGAAATGCATCTTTTGGAAAAATTATGGTTGGGTTGGGTTCGTAAACAACTGAAAAGGTAGCAGTTAGATCCTTCACCTATTTCTCTGGGAGGTTGCAATCTCTGAGTACTTTTCTATTTGCAGCACTCGCCTGAAAGGGCTACTTTGGTCAAATTATATTTAAAAGATTACATAATCCTTGTATAATCGAAAAAAAAAATGGAAAAAAGGTCAGAAAAAATGTCAAAATCCAATGTACCTACCTTTAGAAGTTGAATTTGAATAGTAACACTAATAACAGACTTGATAATGTGGACATGATAAAAACTTATTATTTGATATGGATTATACATTCGGAGAATCATATTTACAGTTCTTTCTGCTACATCAATTGTGAGAAGTGATTCGTTGCCAAATCCTCAATAAATGCAAAGTAATTAAGAGATTTAAAAAAAAATTAAATTGTCATGTAAATAAAGAATTTCTTAAAAAGAAAATCGAAATCACAAAATTTTACAACCGAGTATTATAGATTTAATTGCTATAAATTTTTTTTTATCCCTCGATTACCAACTGTCATGGGACGCTTACAATCTTAATGAAATATTAAATAGTAATTTTAACAATATAGATTTAAAAAATACAAATCCGCTTCTAAAATTTTATTAAATAAAAATTCAATACAACCCACTTGAACTTTTTCCAAGTCATTTATTGTCCAACATTAGATGGTGACCTAGTTGTCATTGCCACGACCGGGCCATGAGATAAAGCGTATCTAAACCAAAGTGGTCCGTTGATCTGCATTTTTTATTTTATACTCTTATAATGTTAGATACTAGTTGAATAATTAGTTTTGCTCATGTTTGGTTCCTATTTTTAATTTTTTTTTTTTAACTTATTTTCAACCAAACATTTCACCAACATTTATCAAAATTTACTAAAAATTTAATTATTTGCTAAACTAAATGGGGTCTTTATGTTTTTTCAGGTCTATAATGGATCAATTGCACTAGTAGCATCCACGAGTGTAGTTTTTTTTTTTTTTTTATATATATAAAATTGAATAGGATTGAATGATGCAATAATAAAATTTTAAATTCATTCTAATATATGACTTTAGTATTGTACAATAATATTCAATCCTCCATACTTGTGAAATAAAGGTAAAAGGTGAGAATCGATGTGTCAAACCCATAGATAGGTCTCCGTAGGCCTACCATTAGTCGCCCTCCCTTGAGATTGCTAGCACGTGATCATCCAGCACTTAATGGATCCCGACTTTAAGTTGTTCAAGAATAATGACGTTGAATTTCTCGATCATGCGACTAACCAGTGAAAATAAAATAAAATAAGAGAGAAATTAGTTTAGCCCTTTGCCGTTTTAGCCTTCTATTTACACAAATACATATTTATATACATTATACATACATATGAATCACAAATGCCATGGAAAATGTTATCCAAGTGGTTGTCCTATTCAGTCTTCTCTATAGTGTGGAGTGCAAGTGAATTGGAAACCTTCAAAATGGACCACTTAACAGCATCCACTCTTTCAATCCTCATATTTCTCTCTTTCAATTCACTCTCTCCCCACAACTTTGTTTGTGCCCACTTGCTTCAATTTCTCAACTGTAGTACCTTACTTCTTCCTCCATCCCAATCTGGCCTTTGCTGCTTTTAGTGTGGTTGCTTCCTATGTCTTGGACGAACTCATCTAAAATTTAAAAATTGAATCTTCCTGTGAAAAGTTTCATGTAACGACTAATTTGTGTCGAGTAGGCCTTATTGTTGTTAGAATTCTTAATTCATGAGTTGTAGGGAGGGATCTATATGTCACCACCGAGAGACTAATATAGGTGATTTTACGTGCAAATGAAAATTTATGTGTTAGTTGCATATGACAATCATACCAAAATTAGTGGTAACGTCGATACTATCAAGTTGATCATGTTCGATTATTTTATCCTTCATAAAAAAAATTGTTAAATGTAATTTTTGAGTTACGCTTTCATGCATTCTTTCTGAGGCAAAAAAATTGTTGACTAGTTTGAGTTAAGTATAAAATCAGGTAAAATTCCATATATACTTGATGTTTGATTTACTTGAAGTATTATAAAAATAATACTATTGGGACTGAATTATGTTTCACTTCTTTTGCTGGAACTGAGAATTAGAACAGAAGTATCTCCTTCTCGATTTTTTACTCAGGCGGTCCCCGAGAAGAAATGCACAACCCTGAAGCACGGATACAGACACGAAAAAACATATGATTTTCAGAAAAGAAAGACGCGTATATGTAGATTTGTATAATTTTATATTTATACTTTTTAATATAGGACACAATACATGTCAAGTGAGACATTTGTCAGAGAAGTGTACCTAAAGCATCTCTCAAATGTCGGAGATTTACAAATTATATACGAAATAAGACACATCACATGGCTTGTTAGATGCATGTAGGATGAATGTCAACATTCGACCTAACATAATATGTGCTGGACATACCACTCCCATCCGTTCCAATACGAATGTCTGTGTTTTAAACCATATTATGCTATAATTTGCCGGGCCATATTATTTTTTTCGTTCTCATTCTTCTACTCATTTTCAACCACACATTTTTCAATAAAATAATATTTTCCATCACATCAATAACTTTTCCTTCTTTTTCAACCACACATTCTCCATCAATCTACTATTCCAAAATACATTCTTTCAAAATAATATGGCTCAAACACACCCAAAATAAAAATAACTGCAAATCAATATATTACTATAGGTTTTAAAGAAACATTTGTACATCAAGTCATTACCTTTACAATAAATGACAACAAATGAATTATGTGCCATATAAATTGAGTACTTAAATACATAGATCTTTATGATTTGTCAATAAGAAAAAGAATCCCTATAGTTGTGGTAGTTATTATATTCTTGTCCAAAAATTATGTGCTTCATCTTGAGATTGTGATCTTTAACTGCCAGGCTAGCTCTAATGGTTCTCTTGTACCCTTTAGATCAGTCACTATTCAAGATTCTGGGACCATTTGCACTCAATTATTTGCTGTAAAAATAAGCAAAATATGTTAGGAATATATGAATGAATAAAGAAAGTTCAACTTTTAAGTTACTTTTTTTGAGTCAAAACTGACCATGAGCAATTAATTCTTCAGAACTAATGAAAGCCACCATTGAAAAGATTTTGCCATTCAGAATCCCAAGTTGGCAGCATCTGTGCTTGCTGCAGAAGTTGTAATATTTCTCATTAGATAAAAGGACTTTTGATGGAATTGAAGAATTCCGTTAAGGCTTTCTTGATACACAGTACTGAACATATTGTATAATTTATACAATATGATACAAATTGGTTGTGCTTATTTTGTCAAATGTGATTACGAAAGTTACTTTAGAAAAGTAAGCACAACAAACATGCTCGAACTGTCTAGTACTGTTTAGTCGAGCATACCACTTGTGGGATAAAAGTTAAAAGAAATTACATGTCCTGAAGAAGAATCATGATATACTTCTGTAATAGGCACAGAAGAGTTTCCTTCTTTTTGAGGCAACAATTGAGATGGATTCATTGCTATGTCAACCCCACAACTTAAGGCTCCTTGTTGCAGTTGATTATACTGTAAGCTTGATGGATTCGGGACTTGTAATTGCGTCGGAAAACTGGCAATGTATGCAGGAATCTTCGATGAAAAGTTTTTGGTCATTAGTTAGGTATAAAGGAATGATTTTTCTTACTTTCAGCTAATCAAAGTTTGTTGAATTTTACAATTTCACGAATAATACCTCTTTTGTAAAGAAGTCATCGATGCTGAAGTCGAGCCTCGGATTTAAAGTAGCCAATTTCATCGACAGGAACTGCGAGTTTACAACCAAAATTTTGTGTACTCTAGTTAGTAATGAAACGAATGAGCAAATCGGATAAGTACTAATCGAGATCAAGACAGTTGAGCTAATTAGTGGTACCTCGACTTGTTTTTGTAATGACTGAACATAGTTGATGATTTCATCAAGCATTCCAGCCTTGCCAGTCACTTTGTTACAGCCAGGGACTAAATCCTGCAGATACTTCATTTTCTTGCTGATTTTCTCCCTCCTTGCCTGTAAAATCATTAACCAATTCATTTTTCAGCTCAATTTTCTTTTCCAAGTATTAGCCTGATATTTGTATATTTCGTATTCTTACTCTTTCGGCTAAGCTGTGGCTATCAGTGGCCTGTCCACGACGTGCCCTGACGTGGATATAGTCGGGCTTTTGAACGCTCTCCTTTGAAGAATTATTAGTTGAAGTTTCCCTATCAGTTTTCACTGTGATCTCTGATTGAACCTCTCCTGCTTCTCTTTCAGTCCCTTTGTCCTTACAATCCTCTTCAACATCAAACTGCAATTTAAAAATTTCCTTAAATATCTCATAAGAATTTATAATACAAAAAAATGACAACATTAATTAAAACATAGTACAAAACCAAACCTCTGCTTTTCGTTTTCTAGTAGTATTGGTGACAGTTCGATCTCTTTTTAACGCGCTGCTACTGATCTGATGATCGTGTTTTGTCATTGAAGAGTTATTAGAAACGGCTGAATGGGAACCGCTTGTGCGTTCAGGACAGGCAAATCCTCTTCCATACATAGGAAAACTAGGCAAATTGGTTTCATCCAAACATTGCTGATATTTCTCCAGCAGCATATTCGACATATTTTGGTGAAACAAAGGATTCATGTTTGCTTCTTGAGGTTGCAAAGATTGTAGTTGTTGCTGCTGATAAAGGCGTTGTAAGACAGCCCTTTGTCTTTCGAGGACGCTCATGTCGATGTCCATGCCCATGACCGTGCATTTCTCAGGCGACGAGGCGGTGGATTGTGCGCAGCGTAACATTTTTCGACCCGCTAGTGGATAAGGAGGTGGTTTTTGAGTGTTGAATTAATGTGGTGAGGAAATGAAGTACCTGAATGGATATTTAAGGACTAAAGGAATAGAGAGAGAGCAAATGGCAATGAAATCAAGAATGTAATGATAGAGAGAGAAGGGAGGGTGGGTGCGGTGGGGACTGGGGGCTGGAAAGGGTGGAGGGTGGACCCCAACACCCATTGCGCCACCATGTGAGGTTGTCCAGTGAACGGTAAATGGTGGTAAAACGGGAGAAAGTTCAGTGACGCAAGTGAGCGGAGTGTAATGTAAAAAATTACGCTACCTAGCCTTGTGGTTAGAGCTGACTCTCTAAATACAAAATACTCTCTATTTTAGAGAGCTAATGCTTAAAAATAAGCTATAATAAACTTTTGATTTTAATTTTTTGAAATGAAAAGTGAGTTTGAACTCTCTCCAAATTTGGAGAGCCAATTCACTCTCTATTCTTAATTAATAATAATTGTATTTAATAAGTTATAAATCTCAATACTTTACAATTTAAATTATTCAAATCGTATTTGAATTACTTGACCATTAACATATAAAAAATTATGTCAAATAAGAGATGAGGAAAAATGAATAAATGTTCATTGGAAATAATAAAATGAAGTGTCAAAATAGAAATCATTGTTGGAGTACCTAAAAAAGATTACTATCTAAATTAAAAGATATAATCTATTATGCATAATATATTTTTTTATAAATAGAGAGTTTTTTGAAAATTCTTTTAATAATTACACGCTCTTAAGATGTCAATACGTATTTACTTGTTGAAACTTGAACTTATTAACGATGTCTTTGAAATGAAATTTAGGATTATACGAGACTTCACATAATTGAAACTTGAAAGTGCCCTTGTTTAGGCTCTATTAAAATCAAATTTTGGAAAAAAAATGTATTTGAAAATAGCGATTTTTTGAAAAATGTGTAATTAAAGGAGAAAAAAATTAAATTTATATGTAATATTATTTTATTGAAGAATGTGTGGTTAAAAATAAGAGAGAAAAAAAATGCATTTTTAATAAAATGAAGTCCAAGGGCTAAATTTTAATTAATAAAACTTTGCCATTTCGTCCATTATTGTCTCCTAAATTTACTTTTAAGCTACTTATTTTTTAAGTATAATTTTCAAAATTACATTTTTAAGAAAAGATTAATCAATCAACACATTTTTACAATGGACATCTTGCTTAATTCGTTTTAGTACTTGCACGTGAGAACATATTAAGCCTCTATTTAATTTAAATAAAACCAGATTTTTAATAGATTTTGATAAAATTGATAGAATGTGGTTGAAAAATTATAGATTCCATGAAATGTATGATTAAAATTAATTATTAATTTTGACTAAAATTTAACCCCTTTTGTAGCTTAATCAAACAGAACCCAAATGTTAGATACAATATTAATCTATAAACCGTTTCAAAATTACAATATTAGACCAATATCCACTCTTTCGATTCAAAATCGACGTGTGTGTGAAGAAAAAAGTAGACAAGCATGAATTTACAAGTTGTTTCAATTCCCGACCCTCTGTGGTCAAATATATCCTTTCAATTCTCATATGATTCACACACTACCAAATTTATTTATTTTTACTCTTTTCCCAGTATGCAATCTAAGGTTGATTTTTCATTACTATCCTCACCATCTATAGTTCAGGCGGACTTTTTTAATTGTAAGTGAACACATAAATAAACAAGGATTCTTCAATTATTTGATTGATTCTACCTCTAAGACTAGATTAGGCAAATATTACCTCATCAAAAGTCAATTCTTCTCAAATAAGTGTTTGTGATTTAACCAGGCGTTTGGTGCGTCTTTTATTTCATGCACCTGTTTTTCCTTTTTTTTTTTTTTTTTCAAATTTTCTATTTCTTTTTTTTTTTTGGGTGCACTCTTTCTCCCTTAAAAACATTCTATATGATCATTGTAATGAGCTTTTGGCCAATAACTATCAAATCAGATGATTTTAAGGCATCAGGTTGTAAATACCCCAGCGACTTAATAATTCGAGTCATAAAGGCTATGAAAAGATATCTTTTATATATTTTCTACCTTGATTAGTGCAATACCCTTCATTAAGCACCTATCTAACCAAACTGGTCTCTAACTTAAGACTTTTGTTCAATTTTGTTCTACTAATTTAAGACAATCTACACATAAATTTTCATATATGGAATCTCAGTTTACATCTGTAATAGTAAAATAACCCCAAAAGTATGCTAAATTTGGTCTTAAGGTTAAATAATTTAGTATGGTTTGGGTATAGCATCTATGTTCGACTAAATCAACTTATCAAGCATATGAATCAACTCATTTCATCACAATGTCAAACTTAATTTTAGTGCTTATATAATATCAAATTTTGTAGGGTTGAACATCAATCAATCTAGCATGTAACATATTCACACTTCATAAATCAATACTAAATCTCAAATATATTCATCATTGCTAGCCAAACTATCTAACTCAAGCACACAACCTAATAAAGAAAATATTGTTTATTTTTTCAACATTCTCAATTTTTTTTCTATTATATGCTAAAGCAATAAAGAACAAACATACAAACACTCAAAAATACAAGAAAAGTAAAAACTCAAACTCAAAGTTTTTCCCACCTCTAAATTTAAAATTGATATTGTCCTCAATGTCATAAAATAAAAGTATGAATATAAGGGGATATGGAAGAAAATGAAGAATGCACTCCCCTAATTTTTCTATTGAATGGTGATAAGCTATTTGTTAATTTAACGCAATTTGTACTTTGTTAAACTCCTTCCGATGTCAATATCCATGGTACCAATCAAGATGGGAATAAAATAATCAAAAGAAAAAAAAAAAAAACTCATTTTGACTCGATTAGTATTTTCATTTAACTAGGCTAAGTGTCAATTATGAAGATGACCCCCAAACTGAACTAAAACGTGCATAGGACTAATGCAATCTATAAATAAGAATAACACTACATGCAATGTAATGCGGAAAGCAAAATAAATATAAGGGTTAGAAAATTGGGATGCTCTTATTTCAGTTTTGGACCTGTTTCTAAGCAATTGGAAAAGAAAGAAGGATAAATTGGCCAATTGATGGAAGTTTGGGAGACTAATATGCATTTGAGTAAGAGTTGAAGCACTTAAATTGAAGTTATTTGATGTGGAAGATCAAGATGGAAGAAAGAATGAAGATAATAGCTGAAAGGAAAATGCGCATAGTTTTTTATAACTGGGCGTCGCCCAGTTATATAGGTTGGGCCCATTTTGTACCGGGCGCCCGCCCAGGCCAAATCGAGAAAAAAATTCTGGTTTCCTAATTTGATTCTAACTCTTATGGAAACAAATCTTGAGGCGTCTTTTAAAACCTTAGGGCCCTCCAAAAGTGAAGGGAAATGCATTACAACAAATTTTGAAGAGTTTTTGGAGCAGAGAAGAGAGGAAGAATGTGAAGATCAACTCCTAAAACATGAAGATTCAATTCAAGAACAATCAGTTTGATGTCGTTTCTTCATTATTTTTCTGATTTTCTCTTTTCTACCATGCTAGACTAGATTAATTATGTATTAGGGTTAGATGAACTATGTCATATGATTTTCAATTAGTTTTACATTTTGGCAAGTAAAAACATGTTTAGAAAATTTGAATGATTTATATGAATTTCTTTTCCTCCATTATTATTGTATACGTAATTGTGTGAGTTTGATGATCTATTTTATGCATTCGAAAGAAAGGAAACATGTTTGATGTGGTATGAATCATCATAGTGTCTGATATGGGATATAAATATACCCTATGCCCTATGTGAATATTTAAGTGCTCATAAAAATACATGCATTATTGTATGTTCGCATTCATCATAGAGATATAGTCGGGTCATATATAAGAATAAGTTTGACTTTACTCTAGAGAGACTGTTAAATAAATTAGGAGCATTAATTCTTCAATATTTCAATCGTATGCCACGATGTAGAACTAGGTGTTGAGAAGAATGTTTCATAAGGATTCGTGATCCTAGTACATTTATCATACACTCGAAAACCCAAATTTACATTCATCGTCAATTTGCATTTAGTTAGTTAATTCATTCGCATAGTTATCAGCAATTTAGTTATAATTTCATTAAAACAAATGTTCTCCTTTTTATTGTTTCGGTTAAGGTCACGGTAATTAGAATTTAAACTAATCAATCGTTGTGGGACGATATTCGGATTCAAAAAGTTCACTTTATTACTTGTAACGAACCGTACACTTGCGATGATTTTAATTCAACATATTTTCGTGAACAGACTTCCAATAAGCGTTTAACTTATAGTCTTTAGCTAGACTGTATAGAGGAACCGATCATGATGGTTCACGTTGGAGCCTTATAGCCTTACACTCATTGCAATTTTCAGTTTTACATCATCTTCTCCTCTTGAGCAAGGCTCCTTAGACGTTTAAACTTTGTCTAATTTGACCATTGTTGAACTTTTTCAACAATAGATTTAGCTTCCTCCAGGACTAATGCTTACTTGGACAGATTATGTAATTTAAAGATCTCATTTGCATCATCCACCGTCACAATCAGCTCACCTTTCTCCATGTCAAACAAAGTTTGACTCGTTACTAAAAAAGGTCGACTTAAGATAAGTGGCGTATCGTGGTCATTTTCGAGGTCCATAACAAGAAAATCTGCGGGGAATTGCACATGTATCACATAAAGTATTAAAATGAAAATCCTTTGCCTAGTGAAATAGGTAGAGTGAAACTCCCTGGGTCCTTGAGTTTTGGTGGCAATTTATTTTGCAATTTTGCTTTGCTTTCCTCGATTAATGCCATTTCTTCCCAGTTTGAAATTTTTCTTTTCTTAAATATCATGTCCTTTGCGAACTTTGCATGCATCGGGATCTGTCGGATTGTATTGATGAATGGGATGTTGATGTGAAGCTTTTTCAGCATATTCAGGAACTTTTCTAATTAATCATTGAGCATTCTCTTTTGCAATCTTTGTGGAAAAGATAGTGGTGGTACAAATTCTTTAGTAGAAGCGATTTTCTTAACCTTTAGATTCTCTGATACTCTTTTTGTCTTTGCTTCTTTGTTCTGCTCAGATTCATCCAATTGTTCCTCAACCTTGGTATGTAGCTTTTCTTTTGTAGCATCTAGTCTCTTTACATTAATCTTTGGCAGTTGAACTCTAATGCAGATAGTTATTACCACAATATGTTCTTCCTTTACAACCTTCATTTCCATTACTCGGTGTTTAGGATTTGTCTCAGTGTCACTGGACAATGCTCCGGTAGTCTATATGAAAGTGCCTAAGCTACTTGCCTAATCTGATTTTTCAATTTCTTGATGGCAGCTCCCTGAACTTGCAAGGTTTTGTCTGTTCTTTGCATATGTTGGGTAGACATCTCCGCCAATTTAGTAACAAGATCTTCCAATGAAGATTTATTTTTCAGTTTGCTAAAAACCTAGCAATGCAGTCTGTTGTGGTGCATTCTAGGTGATTACTTCAACATCGGTAGTAAATATTAGGATTTTGATTGTGTTGCTGTCTTTGAAAATTTTTAGCATAATTTACATCCTCTACTGACTGAGCAAAAGAACTACCCATGATGCAGTCAACACTCTCATGATTCCCTCCACAATGCTTGCATTTTGGTCCGATTGTTTGAGTTGCACTCATCTGATCTACCTTTTGTGCCACCAACTGAGCTGATATTGTAGTCAAAGAATCAACTTTATATACTCCAACAATCTTCTTTCCACTTTCCCTTTTAATAGGTCAAAGTGCACTAGCCAAGTCCTCCATGATTTGGTATATTGATCTGCAGTTCTTTTGTGATATAACCATTGTATGCAGAGTTTACGTTAGCCATGCTAATTGTATTCAGATCAAAGTAAAAGTATTGCACTCGGAGCCACTTCTGTAATCCATGTTGTGGGCACTGACGGAGTAGACTCTTGTATTGCTCCTAAGATTTTGAATAACATTTGGAGTCTAGAAATTTTGATATATGAGCATTGAGATTCTCTGTAGCTCTCCCAAATAATTGTAGCGCGTTATAAAACATGTTGATCACATCAGTCCTCAGGTGAAAGTTTGCCTTGACCAAACGCCGAATTTACTATGCTAGATTGATTTTTCACAATCAGTGGAACCATATATTCACCCATTAGCCTTGTATTTTCAGTAGCTGCAGCAACATTCGGTTGTATTGCTTCCAGATTAGCTTCGATGGTTATTTGATTTGAATTTTTCTTCTGCTATGTCTTTCTCTTTCTGTTTTTGGTGTGTTTCCAACCGCTGTCTTCTTCAAAAGTTGAATATTCGTTCAATCTCCGAATTAAATTGAGCATAATCACCGATTCTTGAATTTCGCACACAAGATCCTCAAAAAGGAAGCAGGAAACGCTGTAAAGTTTTTCTAATATAATAAACTTAACTAAAAAAATAAAATTAAAATTAAAATTAATTAAAACTTGTCAAAAATAATAGTCCCCGAAAGCGACGCCAAAAACTTGATCGTTCATTTCTCGGAAGTGAACGGGGATCATAAACAAGTAATAAAGTAGTTAATATAGTATCAAACTCACGAGAATTATGCGTTTGATCGAGTTAAAATTAATTACAATTTTAATCGAATAGCAAACAATTTTGGGATTTTTCTATACTAATCTATAAATTTTCAATTAAATTAATGAAAGTAAGTAAATGTATTTTTCGAATCCCTATTGTTAAAATGTTGAGTCCCTATGGTTATTCCATTTTTAGTGTAACAATTAAAGTGACAATTTGAAATCATTTATGTTGGTCAATCTTCCTAATTTTATTGAAAACCTCTCTCGATAGCGATCAAATATATTTCCTTCATGGGACACTTTTATCTGTCAATGAAAGATATAAACATGATAAATATATTAACAAGTGTTAGAACACTTATTAAAGCCATATAAAGCATATAGGGTTATTTTTGTTCTCTATAGAACCTTACAATTTTTATTATACTGTGCTTAAACCATATTGTATCTCTCGATAATAATAAAATTCACTAACAATTCAATCGGTGATCAAACAATTGAAAAGAACGATAAAAACAATAATAAATATCCACAAATCAAACCAAATTAAAGTTAGAATAATTAATTAAAAACTAAAAATATCATAACAAGAGTTTATCTCATCCTAACAATGTATAAAATCAACATAACATATCAAAATTACAAAAAGCCATATTTAAGTGAAAAGATATAATCCAAATTTTTGATAAATTGAGAAGATAAAGATGATGATGAATTTTGAAATCTTGAATCTCTTAAATGATTTTTTTATGAATCTTCACTTGCGCTTTCTCTTCTTTGCCTAAAAATCAAGTTTAAATCTTCACTGGATTGAATTCTTCCAAGCAGGGGTGGGAAAAAAACCAACCGACCCGACGAAACTGACTGAACCGACCCAAACCGGCCGGTTTGGGTTGGGTTTTTGCAATTATTGGACGGTTTTCGATTTTCGGTTTGGGGCGGGTCGGGTCGGGTCGCGAGTTGGTACCATAACCCGATTGAACCCGACCCAACCCAACCCGAGAATAAAAAAATAAGGGAAAAAAAATGACGTTAAATTGAACCAAAAAAACCCTAAAACTAAAAGAGGCATCCACTCCAGCCTAACTAATAAGCACAGCTGCACAAGCAGCCTTCATTCTCTTCTCATTCACCAGTCGCCGACTCGCCTGAGCGCCTCCAATCTCCACCATCCTTCAAGCGGTCAAGCCCTTGCTCGGCCACCCGGAGTCCAGGTAATTAGATGTATTTATTTTTTCTCCCTTATTGACATCAATCCCCTGTTAGCCAACCCCCATTTTCTACTACAACGAATCAACAATATTTTTTTTTTCTCGAGTATCATGTAATCTTTGAATCTCTTAAGCTATTACTTTGTTTAGGCATCCACACCATACTCCCCTCCTGACTGATAGGGAAGTATTTTGGAGATTTCAACATACTATGTGTGTTTATTTTTTTTAATTTTTCTCATCTTGTTAATAGTTTTGTCACTCACCTGGGCTACCTTCCCCATTTTTATTGTTTGTATTATGTTTGTTCACGGAACCTACTTTATAAGCCTAGATTTTTTCTGTTCTAAATCAAATGAAGATGTTCTAGGAAAAATGCTAGGAACGAAGGTCTGGATATGCTTGTATTCACATGAAAAGTGTTCTTTACCCTCATAGACACTCTTTTTCCTGTCAAATGCTTCCCATACATGTAATTTGTTTCATATATTACTGAATTAGTCAAGCTGTTTTTTTGATGTGGAAAAGGCTGTCCTATACAACTCATATGTTCTGTGTGAGAAGAAGGGGAAAAGTTCCTATTTATAGATTTTGATGTGTTAACAATGTTTCCGTAGGGAAATTCTGGTATTAAGGCATTTTTTTTCTTTTTTGTTAAAACTATAAGTTGGTAGAAATGAGCAGTGGATAAATATGTGGTTAAAATTGATTTTTAACTTTGAAAATGAATTTTTTAACCAATAAATAAATCTGAACAAAGGCTGAGCATCATTAACATTTTTTCCTTTTTCATTTGATGTTTTCTTTTGAAGTTTATTAACTGAAGATGTGTATTGATGTTTAATTAATGGAACCTCAAGACATTTTCTTCTCTTCGATCATGACGATGACTGATTATTACAATGTTCAACATTTCAAATTTTTTCTTTTCAGCAGTCCGTTCGGTGTTCTATATAATAACCTTACCATACTTTAACCTTTTTCAGCACCCAAATTTTCAACTTAGCCTCAATTTGGCCAAAAAGTTTATAAATGATTTTCAAATTTAATCAAAATTAAATATTAAATATTGATTTCTTGTTTTCAAATAGACCAATAAAAGGTAATTAGCTACCTATCTAAATTTGTGATTTTTGGTAGAGAGTTTGATTTCTTGTTTTCTGCTTCTTAATTCTTATCCACCGGTCTGTTAATTCTTCTTTCTCCTCAATCCTTATATTCCTCATGTATTCATAATTTTTGTGCAATATGTTTTGTAGATATGGATTGTAGAAGAAGAAAGTGGCACTGGCGCACAACCTCAATCAGACTCAAATGCCACAGACACAGATTTGCAATCTGGACTTCCTCCACGTGCTCCATCAACATTGGGTAAACGAAAATCTAATAGACTTACTTCTTATGTTTGGGATCACTTCACTCTATTAGGCTCAAAGGATGATCCAGATGTTAGGTGTAAGTGCAATTATTGTGGTGTAGATTATGCTTGTGGCACTAAGAAGTGTGGTACTAGTACATTAAGTAATCATTTGACAAATAAATGTAAGAAGTATCCAGGTAAATTGGCGGATAAGAAGCAGAAAACCTTATCATTTGAGAACAACAAAGAGGGTGGAGGAAGCAATCTTGTTGTTGTTGGTCGAAGCAAGGAAGATTGTAGAGTTGCATGTGCTAAAATGATAGTTGTTGATGAATTACCTTTTAAGTTTGTCGAAGCTCGTGGTTTTAAACATTTTTGTAGTGTAGCATGCCCTCATTTTCAGCCTCCATCTCGTAGGACTATCGTTAGAGACATTTATCAGTTGTATTTGGATGAAAAAGTGAAATTGAGAGATGCCTTTCATTTTCACCGTCAAAGGGTTTCCCTTACGACTGATACTTGGACTTCTATTCAGAATATTAATTACATTTCTCTTACAGCACATTACATTGATTCTGAATGGACGCTTAATAAGAGTATTTTGAATTTTTGTGTCATTCCTAATCATAAGGGAGAAACTATTGGAAAAATGATTGAGACTTGTTTGCATGATTGGGGGATTGAGAAAATTTTTGCAGTCACTGTTGATAATGCAAGCTCCAATGACACGGCCATTTCTTATCTTAGGCGAAAGGTAGTTGCTTGGGGTAGTGATGGATGTGTTCTAGAAGGGAGATATTTGCACTTGAGATGTTGTGCACACATTATCAATTTGATCGTTGGTGAAGGGTTGAAGGAAGCACATGACTCCATTTTGCATATTCGCAATGCAATCAAATATGTAAAATCATCTCCAGCTAGGTATGAAAAATTGAAGGAGTGTGCTAGGAAAGAGAAGATTGATTGCAAGTCTATTGTGTTTTTAGATGTTCCAACTAGGTGGAACTCTACCTATTTGATGTTGGAAACGGCATTAAAATTTGAAAAATCTTTCGATAGGTTAGAAGAGGAGGATGCTCAGTATTTGCATTACTTTCGCGAAGATGATAGTATTAGAAGGAGGGGTGGACCTCCGTCGAGTTCAGATTGGGAAAGTGCATCTGTGTTTGTCAAATTTCTTCAAAATTTCTATAATGTGACTTTGACTTTTAGTGCTTCATTGCAAGTTAGTGCTTATGCTTATCTTCATGAAATTTGTAATCTTGTACTCGAATTGGATGAATGGAGGTTAAGTGAAAACTTTTTGTTGGGTGAAATGGCAACTAACATGAAGAAGAAGTTTGATAAGTATTGGGGTAAAATGGAAAATGTGAATCAATTGTTGCTTTTTGCTACTATCCTCGATCCAAGATACAAAATTGATTATGTTGAATATTGTTTGAATGATTTATATATGGATGGGGAAGTTGTTAGTAACATGATGAAATATTTGAAAGCCAATTTGATGGATATTTATGAGTGGTATGTGCGTCATGAAAGTATTGATGGAAGTAGTAAAGTGTCGACCGAGGAGTCTAGAAGTTCTACCAATACATCTAAATGATGTTCTTCTTCTACGAGGGATGCTCGCCTTAGTAGATTTATGGAAAAACAAGCACTGAAGGATTCGGTTGAGATAAAAAATGACGTGGAAAGATACTTATTGGATGCTCGTGAAAGCATAGAGATAAAAGATTTTGAAGTTGTAGATTGGTGGAAGGTTAACAAAAATAAGTATGGTGTCTTGTCCAATTTGGCCAAAGATGTGTTGGCGACTCAAGTGTCAACTGTTGCTTCAGAAAGTGCATTTAGTATTGGAGGAAGGATACTTGATCCTTTCCATAGTTCCTTGAGTCCTAGGATGGTCGAGGTCTTAGTATGTACTCAAAATTGGTTGAAAGCTTCTCCGAACTTGGATGGTTTTTGCATGGAAGATGTTGAGCATTACAATCAAATGGATGAACTTTTAGATTCAATAAATTCAAAATCAACTGAAGATGACCACGAGCCCAACGTAAGTAATTCATTCATTTTACATATATATCAGTTTTTTATATATATCAGTTTTTTTTTTGTTTCTTGATTGATGATCTATTTTCTCTGCCTCCTTCCATTATGCCTGTGGGTTTGTATTTCTTTCTTAATTTGTACTAGAATGTTACCTGCATATAAGCATCATTGACACTGCCTTAATAAATGAACCTTTTTTGGTTATTCTTTGCAGATAATTAAGTAAATGACACTCACTGTATGTTGCTGAATCAAGTTCACCTGTGCTTTGGCGTTGTTCTTTTTCTGTCGCCTCCCTGTTTCAAGGCTCGAGATTCTTTGTTTTTCTCTTGTGATTTAGTTTTCTTGATGTCTATTGAACCCTACCCTTGAATAGGGAATGTTTTGCATATGTTCGTGAAAAATTTGGCACACTCATTATTGGGAATTGAGACAATCTGAAGAGGTATGGTGTGGATTTTTCGTTCCTAACTCAAATCTTGAAAGAGTGTAGTTTATTAAAACATTTCATAATTAAATTGAAAATCATTACATTACAATTTGATTAGAACTTAACTTAATTTAGCTAAACTGTATAATTAAATTGATTTGCATTTGTTCATGCTTCATAATAATGACAGTTCATCACATGCACTCATTTATTTCCCCAATATAAAAAAAATAGATTTTATGGGTACAAAAAACATCCTTTTTTTTTGGGGTGATATTCGCTATTCTATTTCAAATCAGGCTGGAATTATGAAGAAGGATCTGATCAAGATTCATGGTAATGTTATGTTTATTACTTTTAGCTACAAAGATTTAACAATAGTTTTTGGCAAATGGCAACCCGACCAACCCAACCCAACCCGACCGACACTTGATTGGGTTGGGTTGGGTTGGGTTGGGACATTTACACGGGTTGGATTGGTTTGATTTTAGATCAAACCGACCATGTTGGGTTGGGTTTGGGTTTGGGCAAAACCCAACCCAACCCACGCCCACCCCTACTTCCAAGTCACCTTCCATTCTCTTACTTCTTCTTTGATGATAATAATTGATGAGTATTTGAGTATAATATGTTCATGAGAAGTGTCCAATATATATTATGTTGTTAGGTATTTGTAGGAGTAGCAAATTGGTTAAAAATTACGTTCAAATTGATTTTCAAAATAGTTCCAATTGAATAAGGAAAATTATCTTCGCACTCATATTTTTTTGTCTCTACACAACAATCAGTATTTTAGTCATAACCTTCTCTCTAATATCCGAGTGAGGAAGGTTCAAAATGTGTTGAAAATTTAATTCAAATCTACTACTTCGATAGAGTATAATTTTTTCTATTCGGAAGTTTATTATACCAAAAAGGGTCTCAATTTTTTACTAAAAATCTAGAATATAACTTGTGGGATTGAAAATTGATTTTGGTAATATTTTGATTATATTTCATTCCTTTTTAAGTTTTGATTCCATCCAATTGTCTCCTAACAATCTACAAAGCATCTTCTTGCAGTCTGAATCAACTAATGATTCAAACTTTGTACTTTGCCTTTTTCACTAATTTTTGTTTTTTCTTTCAATTTCTTGTTCAACCATTGACTTTTACATATATAACATAAAATAAAACAATTTAGAATATATTTTGTCAAAATAGCTACCAAATATAGGTATTTTAAGCACCAAACAAGTGTATAAAATGCACTTATCAAACATGTTAAATGTTTAGACTTAAAATGAATTATTAATCCTCTTTACTAATCTAAACTTAAATAAGGTGGCCATTAAATAGTATGTTGGCTCTACTTACTAAGCTCCTGTTTAATGTAGTTAAAAATCAGATTTTTGTAAATTTTAATAAAAATTGATGAAACGTGTATTTGAAAAGTTGATAAAAATCGTGGGTCCAATGAAACGAATGATTAAAACGAATTATTGATATTGATTTAAATTTTTATCAAAATTTTAATTCACACCAAACAAGGCTACTAGAATACCAATGCATCTTTATTTGAAGCAAACAAAAAGAATTCAATCCTTACACAAGGAACGTGTAACTTATTAAATATAAAAGTACTCTTGTCTTCTTATAACAACGTAAATTTTTAAATAAATTTGCATAATAGACACAAAGAATTCAAGTAATGGCCATCAACATCAATATATATGCACAATCTTTTAGAATAC
This sequence comes from Fraxinus americana, assembly GCA_035079005.1. Lineage (NCBI taxonomy): Eukaryota > Viridiplantae > Streptophyta > Magnoliopsida > Lamiales > Oleaceae > Fraxinus > Fraxinus americana. Next base: position 19,346,986 of record CM068717.1, read on the forward strand.
AAAGGAATTGAAAATTTCACATGCTATGTTGTTTTGGATTGCATGCGTGAAAAAGTAGTTTTAAGATTATAAGTTTCTCACCTGGGAATGTAAAAGAAAAAAACAAACAACATATTGTTCCATTCAAATCTCAATTGGTGTGGAATGTTTTGGACCAAACATATTATATTATGAAGGAAAAAACATTCGTTATCCGGAATTTGAGAGTTAAGCGATGCAGAGGACATTGAGGTCATTAATAGGAATATATATATTGTGCAATCGAAGATTATCATATGAGATACCGATGAGCAACTAAAGACATACTCAACTAGTTGTTTGTTTTCTTTTACGAGGTATACTATTGATTCATGGTATGCATCTTCATATTTTAAAGTACTAGATTGATTTAAGATTCTAGCATTAGTTATAAGAGATTTTAGAAGAAGAAGATGAGTAGAAGTGGCGTAGCCAGTGGCAAGCAAGGGGGATGACGATGAATTATTGTTCTATCTTTTTTATCGTGAACACTATTATCTGGTGACTAACTTGCTACGATTTAAAAGATTAAGGACGATTATTACAATATAAATAGGTTGGAGACCAACTTATACATCGCATAAAGGTGAGGACATCCATTGCATTTTTTGATGCAACAAAAAAAAAAAGTCAAAATTCCAATAATGGACAATTTTGTGGCCTCCAGCCCAGAGTACGACCTTCCCATGCTTCGTGATAAGTGATAACATCGATGTCCTATGGCAAAGGAGACCCCCAGTAGCGGCCTTTGCGCTGGCAAGGAAAATGTCGATTCCATGGAATATTGTTTCCAATCACTTAGACTTGATTCTTTCATAGATTGTATTTGCGTTTAGTTAGTTAATGATGTTAGTGATATTAGGATACGTTTGACACATCGTATTAAATCAGATATGGATCAAAATAATCGTATCTTATCCTTATCTGGTGTTTGGTGCAATTAGCAAGAGTGCTTATCCTCCTTTATTCAATAGTATAAAAGTAGTACGCTATGTGAGGAAGAGTTTTAGGTGGTATTATTTATTTATCAACTTATGAATTAAGAAAATATTAGTTATTTATTTACAAGTAAATAAGTGCTAAGAATTTTACTTACAACTAAAAAATCAATTATAAGTAAAAAAATATATTTTAAATGAAAAAGAGTAAAAGAAATAATTATAAATAAAAAATCGTATATAAGCGAAACAATTCACTTATAAGTAAAAATCTTTATAAGTACAAAATTTGTGTATGGGTAAAAATTATTTATGCGTAAAAATTAACTTATAGGTTACAAAAATGCTTATATAAGTAGAAAAATCACTTGTAAGTTAAAGAATAACTTTATGACTAAAACATTTGTTTAAAGTAAAAATCTTATAAGATAAAAATTCACTTATATGTAAAAAAAAATGTAAATTAAGTAAAATATATAACCAAAAAAATCAATTATAAATAAAAAATTGCATATTAAGTAAAAGAATACTACTTATGACTAAAAAAATCATTTATAAGTAAAAAATACTTTATAACTAAAAAATTACTTATAAGTTAAAATTTTATTCATTGTAAAAAATCTAATTATAAATAAAAATTTTACCTTTAAGTTAAAAAATTACTTATATGCGAACAATTTGCTTGTAACTAAAAATTTCACATGAGTAAAAAATTTCATACAAGAAATTATAATTAAAATAATTACTTAATAAGTTAAACATATTCTTATAAAAAAATTTGCATATTTTTTAAAATTTTATTTACTTGTACGATCTTCTAATACTGTGTAATACCAAACGTCATAATCTTATCCTCCTAATCATGTTCTCTCCTAATCCAATAATCTGTATCAAATTTATTCTATAATATTGAAATACAAACTAATCCTCTTTTTTTTTCTTAAACATATTTCACACGACTCTTTAAAAATTGTTAGCCTTGTTGAATTCCAAGTGAATTTCCTCTACATAACAGTATTGAAGAAGGAAAGAAAATAGATGGAAGACTATTGGTTTATGTTATAAGTATCATCCATGATATATTCTATAAGTTTAGGTCCACTTTCTTATTTTAGGACTTGTAATCAATTTGGATTTTTCTAATTTTAAAGATTTTTTTTTTTTTTTTTGTAAATTATAAATTACCATAAATATTAGTACTTTCTGCATAGCCAATAAAATAAAATCACATATGTTTTAAAACTTTTGAACTAATCGAATATTTAATTAGTTAGCTTTCTTATCCTCCGTCATTATCGATATCGAAGTCACATATAGATTTAAAGAAGTTAAACAGTATTACAGTATCATCCAAAAACACGAGCAAAAATCCCCTTAACGTACAAATAATTTATCAATAAACAAATGATTAACAAGCAAAGGCACACTCAAATTAGCACAAATCACAAATACCTTACCATATAAAAATTATAAAGTATAATAAAGTCATTAATCATTGAAAGGGGGAGGGACAAGATCACTTTACTTGGATGTAGAAAGATGCTTGAAAAAAAAAAATTCAATGGCCCAACATTTGGCCAAAACAATATTTGATATTATCAACAATTTTCTTTAGAATGATTGAATGTGGATAGCAGATTGACTGTTAAAAGACTATATGGCCAATAGACACAAGAATAAGAGTTGAAAGAACTGTCCATCTTCTTCATATGGGTATGTCCCCTCTTTACTTCATTCATTCATCAAATTAAGATCCCACTTGACCTAATTCATGTCCCACCCCCCACAGCATTATTTTGGCCTAAAGCAACCACCATCATCCTCATTTTCCCCCATTAATTATTGGCACTATGTTTCGTACACTTACTAGACAAGAATGGATAGTACACTCGTAGATATTTTAACTTTCTTTTCTTCTTTAAAATGTCGAGACTGGTACAATCTATACTACTAAACAAATAATCGCATGGCAATTAAACCACATCATTTGAAAGTTCAAGTTATTAGAGTGTCGAAAAACGTTGTTT